>CM043703.1:57398226-57770726 GCA_023935145.1 Bretschneidera sinensis | reverse complement strand
ACATTTTTCCAAATGAAATGATACCAAACATCCATATGCTTAGTCCTCTCATGGAACACCGGGTTCTGCACAAGTACCATGCATTTTGGCTATCCGAATACACCACCACCTGCTCTTTTAAGACCTTCCACTCGTCCAACAACCCTTTGCTCCACATAGCCTCCTTTATGGCTTTCGTAGCCGCTATGTACTCTACCTTGGTTGTTGAGAATGCTACCATCAGCTGCCACTGAGCCTTCAAGTACCTCAGCAACCACTCCATCCTAAGCTAAAGCTCATTTCTGGGATTACTCACAAATCTACTGAGAACTCTAATTGCCTGATAAATGTCAGGTCTAGTGCTTATCATCATGAACATAAGTGATCCAACCGCACTAGAGTAAGGAACCTTTTCCATTTTCTTTTTCTCCTCATCCGTTCTAGGACATTGTTCGCTGGAGAACTTAAAATTACCAGCAAGGAGAATCTTCACTAGTTTACCATCTTCTATAGAAAACTTGTACAACACCTTTTCTATATTAGAAGACTGAGAAACCTTTAACCTGTTTCTCTCCCTTTCCCAAATTCTTCTCATCCCAAGGATCTTTTGTGTAAGGCTTAGATCCTTCCTCTCGAACTTCTTACTGAGTTGAGATGTCAACCTTTCTATCCTCTCCCTGTTGTTCCCAACCAACAACATGTCATCGACATAGATGAGCATAATCACCATTTCCTCCACCATGTGTCCAGGTGAGAAAATTTCTATGAAATCTATGCCGTCTCTTTGTGTGAATTCCTTCGCCACTAGCCTAGCTTTGTTCTAGACTTCATCCACTGAAGGGTTCCCTTCTTTGATCTTGTAAGTGTACTTACAATCCACAACTCTCTGTTTTCTTGGAATATGCACCAATTTCCAAGAGTTGTTCTTCCTCAAAGAATCCATTTCTTCCTCTATAGCTAGCTTCAATCTTGACGAATCCTTACATCCCATGGAATCAATGTAAGTCTTTGGTTCACTTATCCTTCTTTTTGTCCAAAGAGCTGCTGCATTCACAGCCGCAAAACCATATCTCAAAGGTGGTCTGACCAGCCTTCTTTCCCGGTCTCTTATGAGTTGATAGTCATTCTGACTTGCTACATCATCCCTTTCTAGTTCAGCCTCCTCTCAAGTGTCTTGAGCTTGGCGTTCATCAATGGGCTCTACCTGGTCTGAACCTTCTTGCCTTCCTTTCTCTACTTGAACTGAATTTTTCTTGATACTATGCTCCATAAATACCGAACTGGTTTGCTCACTATCCCCTTTAGAGTTAGTTTTCTCCAAATAGGGAAATAAATGCTCATTAAAAATGACATCCCTACTTATTATGAGTTTAAATCCTTTTGGTTCTAAGGACCACAACCTATACCCCTTAGCCCCTTCCCTATATCCTAGAAACACACATTTTCTATACCTTGGGCTAAGCTTATCATCCTTTTCATGTGCAAAAACAGCACACCCAAAAGTCTTAAGGTTGTCCAACTTAGGGGGTTTACCACTCCACATCTCCTCAGGAGTCTTGATCTCTAAAGCTTTAGAGGGTGATCTATTAACCAAATACGCAGCAGTAGACACTGCTTCCCCCCAAAAACATTTGGGTAATCTGGATCCATTTAACATGCACCTAACCTTTTCCCTAAGGGTTTTATTCATCCTCTCAGCAATTCCATTTTGCTGAGGCGTTTTCACAACCATTCTATGTCTTAGAATCCCATTTAACTTACAGAATTGATCAAGTTCCTTGTTAAAAACTTCTAAGCCATTATCAGTTCTTAACACCTTAACTACCCTGCCCGTTTAAGTTTCCTCCAGCTTTTTCCACACCACTAATTTATTCAAAGCATCTGATTTATTCTTAAGCAAATAAACCCAAACCTTTCTTGAATAATCATCAATTAAAGACAGAAAGTAAAGATTACCTCCCTGTGTTGGTGTTCTTGCTGGTCTCTAAAGATCCACATGAATGTAGTTAAGAATGCCCTTAGACTTGTGCACTCCGATGTGGAAGCTGACCCAATGTTGCTTCCCAAGAACACAACATTCGCAGAAATCAAGTTCCTCTACTTTGTCACCATTAAGTAGACCATTCTTGCTGAGAACTTGCAGGCCTTTTTCGCTCATGTGTCCCAAATGATTGTGCCAAATGGCTGCCTTATCCATCTCATCCATCAAGCTTACTGCTTGACCCTTGATCTCCATGTCTCCGATCATCTCATAGAGACCATCCTTCATTGCTGCTTTGATCACTATCAAAGATCCCTTGGTTACCTTGATCTTTCCTCCCTCTGCCTTGTATGTATACCCCATGGAATCTAGCTACCCCAATGAGATTAAATTTCTTCTCAACTCTAGAAGATATCTTACATTCCTCAGCAGCCTAGTCTTTCCATCAAACATCCTCAACTGGATATCTCTCATGCCCCTCACTTGGTAAGAAGTATCATCGTTTTCCTTAAAATTCTTGAACCAATCCCTGTGAGGACACATATGACGAGTGCACCCAGTATCCAAGATCCATTTCTACCTGCCTTCTTGCCCCTTGCTCACATTCGAGCACATAACAAGAACATTATCATCTTGCTATTCTGCTTTGACAACCGAAGCCTCTCTATTCTTGGTATGGCTTTTTCCCTCATCATTTATCATCTTCTTGCAATCTTTCTTGAAATAACCCTCCTTATGGCAGTAGAAGCATCTCTTTCCTCCAAATCTCGGTTTGGAGTGCGCTCTCCCATGGCTTTCTCCTCTACTTCTGTCCCGGTAACAGCCATCTATGTTACAATGCGCTCTCCCATGGATTTTTCCTCTACCTCTATCCCGATAGTAGCCATGTATGTTACTGTACGCTCTCCTATGTCTTTCTTCTCTACCTTTGTCCCGGTAGTAGCCTAGTATGTTACTGTCATACCGAGTTGTTGGCCTTTCTCTAACGAACAACCCTTCTCCACTTGATGCTCCCCTTATCTTGGCATCAAGATTATCTTATAACTCTTTATTAGGATCCATTTTAAAAGCAAAGATTCATTTACGAATATACCTCTTATTAGGGAGAGTCTTGGTAAGAAACAACTCATCTAGTTTCTTCCAAATGATAGTTGTATCTTCTAAGTCTCCGCACTCCCTTGTGACATTATCCGACATGTGCAGAAAGATGGTGTTGTACTCCATCTTCTTCATCTCATTCTGTTGGACCTCCGTGGTACTTGCTGGAAAAGCATCTTCTTCTCCAATCACCAAGTCCACCTTTTGTTGCATAAGAACAGCTTTGATCTTCTGTTTCCAAAGCGTAAAATCTCCCTTTCCATCAAACTTCTCAACAATAAAGTTTGAACCGATCTTGCAGAGAAAATCCCAGATTTATGCGGCACCCACAATTGCTTTCCAACTTCTTCTAAATCTCAAGAACACGATTAAAGATGGATCTTAATACTGTTCTTGAATCACCCTCAAGAACACAATCAGATTTTGATCTCTACTCCGTTCTTAAATCACCTCAAGAACACGATCAGATATTGATCTCTACTCCGTTCTTGAATCACCTCAAGAACAAAATCAGATATAGATCTCTACTCCATCCTTGAATCACCTCAAAAGTTGACCTTTGATTCTTAGAGTCTTACTCCGATAAGCCCCTATTCTTACTCTGATATATGCCAATCTTGGCTCTGATACAACTATTGGAAATCACCTTTAAGATGCCCAGGTGGTAAACTTCTAAACACCCAAGTCCTGAATGACTTGTAATAACTCTTAAACAAAATAGGAATCAAACTAATCAAAGAAAGAACACAAGCAATTGTTATCGAGGTTCGACAATGTGCCTATGTCCACATGAGCTCCTCTGAGCCCTCTGCACTAAATCAATGAGTTCTTACAAGTTACAACAACACCTCTTCAAGAAATCTCTAGTTCTTGAAGAACGAAAGAAGAGAAAAGAAAGTGATAAGGACTTGAGTTACCCTAGAATTTTCCCCAAGAAAATTCCATTTATAAGGCCCTTGAATCCCCAATCTATACTACTCTCTCTCTCTAAACAACCAACCTCTCTTGAATGAGTCTCTCTTATGTGTTTTGTGTCTTTGCACTCTCACACACCATGTGTTCTATTTCACACACATTCACATGTCATTCCCATCATACCTCTCTTGTTGAGATGATTGTCACACACTTGTGTTTCTTGTTGAGATTAAAGCTAGGTGACCTTTTATATAGGGTAATGACTTCCTCATCTAATCTTGGAGATCAATCTCCACCCTTAGATCTCAAGAACCAAAGACCAATGGCTCTCTAAGAGTTTAGGTAATCCTGTGCGTTTTAACCATACCTCACGCACCATCTGAAGTTGCTGGAAAAACTTGTCTCAGTGTGCCTGGCGCTGCGGCTGAGAACAAGGTTGGCCGTGGTGCACAACAGGGCCACACTTCTCCAGGTTCTAGGTGCCACGGCGCAGCCTCTCTTAGGTACGGCGCACACCTGGCCAGAAGACTTCTCCTTGCTGCAAGGTGAGGCGCAGATCTCTTGAGGGGCGGCGCACACCTGGTGACCTGATGCTAAACTCCTTTCCTGTTTGATCCTTAGACAAATACCAACATGTACTCATTATTCTTATATTTTGATTTAGGATGCCAATGGAGGCGTTAAGTGCAAAATGAAACTAATTGGGCGATTTCGGACAATTTTGACATCCCTTCATAATTTGGGCATAACTTTGTCATTTAAGGTTAGATTGAGATGATTCAAGATACAACAGAACGCCAAGAAAGAGCTTTACAACTTTCATGTTTTCAGTTTTGAGAGATACTAGCTACATTAAGGTCGAAACCGGGCTTGGAGTTGCTTCACCTGTACTGATACAGTTCTGGAAAGTCCCTTAGCCTGCAATTCTAATACACTGATTTGACGCGATTTACTTTTGAAAGTTTCCAGATCTTGTGTGCGAAAATTCATGCTGAAAACACCAATTTTCTAGTTATATTAGGACTTTATTATATTTTTAATATTTTCCTTAAATTAGTCAGATTTGGATATTGTTATTTTAGGATAATATTTTTAGGAAACCTTGTAAGGTTTCTAATACTGAAAATAATGTGTTTAAGAGGGGAGAAATCATCAGACTTCAGGGGACACCTCTCTCTCCCCTCTTCTCTAACTTCTCCTTCGAATTTTCATCATGGCCCTGCGTGGCTAAACTTTTATAATTGGTGGAAGGAAACGGAAGCCTCGGAATCAATAAAATTGTAAGATCTAATCTATTTTTTTATATTGTTCAATTTATGCTTTGAGTATCGAATGTTCTTTTGTCCCTATTTTCATGATTGTCTCGTTTAATTACTAGGAGGCCTACTAGTTTATTATTCATTACAATCTACTGCTAGGTTAGATATCAAATTCGTAACTGTTTGATCCCTCTAATTTATAAAGCAACTAAGACTTAATGATTTGTTGCGTCAGAAATTATTAGATCTTAGGAAGAACGCTCGACTAAATTAAATGCAACCCCTTGTGCTTGTGCTGTTTAGCTTCATCGATCTCTCTAATTCTTAAGGCTCCTACTAGATTAAACTTTTAGCGCTTGTCTTGGGTTGTTTAGTAGTTAGGGTTAATTAGATCGCTTGTTTTCTAATTAACTATGACTAAGGAGAGATAGGAAAATAATTCCAACAGTGAATATTCAAAGTGTGAATTGACATATACTTGCATCGATGATCAATTGTAAAATTTCGATGGTGGATGTTGACTTAGACCAAGGTTTGTTCTTTTGATTGATATCGATATTTCAATTTGAATTGATCATCAGTTGTTTTTCTTAAAATTGTTTTCGTTATACTCAAACCCCCCCCCCCCCCAATCCATGTTTATGTAGCATAAAACTAGGCTAGATACTCTCCGTGGGAACGATCCTTACTCACACTACTACATATATTTTTAGGAGTATAGGTTTTATTTTTGGTTGCCTGCAACAGCACACCACGCCCCCAAAGGAACAATGATAAAGTAAATTATCCGGATGAATACATGTTTTCCTCTGGTGGACAGATTATGGGAAATATTATAAGTGTTGAGCTCGATGACATGTGATTGGCTCAAGCACATCGTTATGTATTGCTTCACAATGATAAACTTTCTCACTTTCGTAGGTTAGTATCAATAAATGAACTTAGTCATGTAGTTAAATTGAGTAGTTATTGTGTTTTGTTATCCCTATGAGGGCTAACAGTTTGATAAAAACATCAATCATTGTAGTGAATTTTTGGCTGCTTAAAGACTAACCAACTGTTCCAACCGACCAATACAAAGTCTCAAACAAAAATAGTTGGTTGAGAAATTTCCCTCATGCCTTATTAGACACGTTAGGCATAATATCAATTGTCTTTGAATGTTATAAGTGTGTTCAATAAAACATTGACTGATGTTGTCTCATATTAATTGTTGGAAAATATTTAGGTGGCATGGATGGTGGATAAAAATTATTCAGATAAAATAATTGCCTTTGCTCGATGTCCGAATAATGTTGTTAGGAAATTTAATGGATTCAACATCAATGACTTTAAATTCCACATAAAGGAACGTG
The DNA here is from genome assembly GCA_023935145.1 of Bretschneidera sinensis. Taxonomy (NCBI): domain Eukaryota; kingdom Viridiplantae; phylum Streptophyta; class Magnoliopsida; order Brassicales; family Akaniaceae; genus Bretschneidera; species Bretschneidera sinensis. Next base: position 57,764,139 of record CM043703.1, on the reverse strand, counting down.
AAAAGTTTAGATGATCTCAAAATTCGGGAGTTACGGCTGAAGTGGAGGATCAAATGTATTATGGTGTGCTCAAAGATATCATCGAGTTAGATTACCATGGGGCTTTTAAGATTATGTTGTTCCGTTGTGATTGGGTGGATATTAATTCACCCAGGGGTTTGAAGAAAGATGCAAATGGGTGCATTCTCATGAACTTGTCTAGGTTCATACACACTAGTTAGTTATTGAAGGATGACCCGTTCGTTATTTTATCTCAAGTGAAATAAGTGTTTTATGTGCAAGACCCAACAAGAAAGGAATAGTATCATGTTGTGATCACAAAGCCAAGGGACCTATATGAAATGGGGGAAAAAACACAGGAAGAGGATGATGACACTTATAATCAGTGCATGCCTTCTAATGTAGTGGTAGACGATCAATTAGATTGTATATCAACTTGGGCTAGGATGGACATTGATGAAGATACCAATCTTTAATTTAATCTCTAGTTCTTTTGGTTCTCTTGATGCATTTTATTTTTGAGCTAGTTACATGAGTAGGCAGTGTGTGTACTTGGTTTGGTTGCTTGATGAATTGAAATTTATTGCATTAGGAAATTATCATTTATTCTGTTGTGTTGTTTCTTTGTACAATTTATACCTAAATTCTCTTCATGTAGCATGAAATTTACAACGAACTGAGGTAGGTAAACAATCTTATTCTGCACCAACACGAGCACCTGCATAGGGGCTGCCTTTGTTCCATTTTAATTGTTAATATCTTTTTCTTGATTGTGATGTGTGTGTGTTCATATTGAACTTTTTTATGAACTTTGTGCATGATGTGCAGTGCCTTATCCTGTGTAAGTAAAAGAAGATTAAAAGATTTATTACTTCAAAGTGATAATCGCTTTTGTGCTGATTGTGGTGCACCAGATAAAATATTTTAGGCACATTACAGATAAAATATTCTTGGTGATATTTAGTTTCATTTATTGTCTTGTTTAAATTTTTTCAGTTTCACACTTTCATCCTTTCTGTCATCTGACCTTAGAATGCTTTAAAAAATATTGGTTTTACTGTTGTGAATGATAAAATTTGTTATTGAAGATTAAGAGAAGAAGAAATGACTACTAAAAAGCACCTACACAGGGCATGGTGCTGCACAAACACCTGCATAGGGGATGGTGCTGCACCAGCACCTGCATAGGGAATGGTGCTGCACCAGCCCCAGTGCAAAGGCTAGTGTTGCAGCACCTGCACAACAAAATTTTTAGGGTTCTTGACATGTATGGTATTGAGTAGCGGCAATACTCCTTATTTATAACTATTTTAACCCCATGTGTAAGGTTCTTTGACATCTCTTTTTGAAAGATATAAGCATGTTTATGTTTTTATGTATACAGATTGCAACATGTTTAGGTCAAAATATATTTCTCCTTCAGTCAAAGCTACTATGTCAAACCAATCTCCAACTAGGTCTTAACAACATCAAGAAGATATTGAACATGAGCATGAGTATCACCTTGAAGACGGTCATGACTCTCAAAGTGATTCTGAGACCGAGCCAATAACAACAGAAAGTCAAAACAATGATAAAGAAGAATATGAGATAATTGGTAATTTTTGTATTATAAGACATTCTCTTTATAACTAGTTTGATATCACAGTGTTATCCTAATTATAAAATTTATGCTTTCAATGTATAGATTCTGAAGGGACGGTGAGAAAGCAAAAACATGTCATGCGAACGTCACAAGTGTGGTCCTTGGAACGTTGGGAGAAAATTATTGTCCACTTCAATGCATGTAATCAACCTGTGAAAAAAGATAGGCAAATATTGAGTAACTAGTTGGGCAAAGTTGCAAAGAGAGAGAACCTTTGTTCGCTTGGTTACACGGATTGGAAGAAGCTGCCTTCTAACTACAAAAAGGACCTTGTTTTATTGATTCAAGTAATTAACAACAACTTAATTTGGGTTTTTCTTCCCTTTTTTATGGTGTTGTACGTGCATATACTCCATAACACCAAAAATGCTTATTTGTATTATTTCTTTTCTTTGTGGTAGAAGAAGTTTCATTATCCTATGATTGAGGTGATCGACAAAATATTATTGAGGATGATCGGGAAAAAAAATGGAAGGGCTACAAGTATGTGCTTAAAAGGGACCACGTGAGGAACAAAACAAAACAACAAGGTTTGAGCAATAATGTTCCAAAATGAGTAGATCAAGACCAGTGGAAACAACTTGTGAACTACTAGTTTTCTGAGCAGAGTTAGATTGTTTTATCATAATTATGTTTATTTGAATTCTCATTGTTTCTATTTTATTTTAATGATTTATTAGTCAATTGGTTTATCGTTGTTGTAGAAATATTCTACAATAGGGACGCACGTGAAAGACAACAATGTCCTCACACGACCGGATCAAAGAGTTTTGCTAGAAAAAGTGATGAATATGTGAGTTGATTTGCTTCATTCATCCAATCTTTCATTTGAGATGTAGTGTATTGAATCATTGTTTGAACTCTTTTCATAAATGGTAGGAGATGAAACATGGAAATGAGCCCGGGCGCGTAGAGTTTTTTACTGAAACTCATAAATGCAAGGATTGAACTTTTATTGATGAAGCATTAAGAAAATTTGTGGTTAGTTCAACAAAACTAGTTCAGACCCTGCACGCATGTGATTGATGTGATCTGCTTTTCCATTTTTGAGGTTAATTTGCTTACAGTACTCTATGGAAATTCATCTGCAAATTTTCTTCTACACTTTCATTACCCTTTTTATTTAGGTCAGCTCATCCACCAAGCTGTGATTGAATATAATTTAGGAGATGTCTTAGATCATCATTAATTAGGTTGATGATAAGATTACTTGAGTTTAAAACTTTAGTGTATGTTTGGTGCATCAAATTAAAAAAATTATAAGATTAAGAGTAGGATAAGATGAAATAATTTTTATAAATGAGAGAAGTAATATTATTTTTATGTCTATTTTTAATATCAAATGTAAGATAGATGAAATTAATTAATTTTATCATTCTCTTAATCTTATGTTCCTCTTAATCTAGTATACCAAACACTCACGGGATTATATTACAATTGGTTAATTCGGATTTGATGCCACTTTAGGTGAGTAATGTGAAAGCATTGTGAGACCCTCTATGGGTTTTGCCATATGACTACATATATAACACCCAACTCTACAATATAGATGGAAGTGGTCAGGCCCGTCAGGGGTGATTTAGTAATGTTTTGTCTGTTTTGGCTTGTTTATAGTAACAAGAGATCTTTGCAACTCTGGCTACTTTGTTTAGATTGTATTTTTGTTTTTCTTTTGCAGGAGGTTTTATGGAAAAAGAGGGGAAATTCTGCCCGTTTTTCTATAAAATCTTATAAGCAACTTTTATTCCTTTTGTTTTATGTAACTTTCGCTGCAAATATGTAGTCAATCTTCAGGGGGAGTTTAATCTTTGTTGTTTCGTAATTGTAGGTGACTACTGTAACTTGTGTGGCCGAACTTATTGCTACTTCATGATGTTCTAATGCTAGCAATAATTTACAAATACAAAATGAAGTCTTCATTGAGCTTATAGGTGAAGAAAGTTCTAGACATGTACGAGGTCAAGGGTTTAGAGTTACACCCTCAGCCGTATATGGATTTTCAGCTCAAATTAGGAATGATATGGGATACAATGGGGCTTATACTGAAGAGATACATAATTTGAAAGCACAAATAGAAGAACTCAATCAAAAGCATGAGCATCAGATTCAAGAAATAACGATGAAGCACGATGATCAAATGATGCAGTTCCAAATGGATGATCTCAAGTTTTTACTATAGCGGTTAGTTAATGGAGGATCTCATACTTGATTTCAAATGAAATGGTAAAATAATTTTTTCAGACTTCATTCAATTACTTGGTTGTGTATGAATTTATATGTTAACTATGAATGTTTTTTGTGTAAATGAAATGACTTTTGTATTGATATTTGAATTTATATGGATTTCATGGTACATATATTGAAGAACATAGGTTTTATAGTAGGTGTTATATTAAACCCATAATAGTGTAAAAACATAAGCCATGTGTATTTTGGCGCTTTAAAGTGTCAAAAAAATTGCCAATATTTGGTGTTTACGGTGAATTTTAATGTCATTGTATTGCGGCGCTTGGAAGCCCCACTATATTACGGCACTTCAAAGTGCCATAAAAAAATACATATTTCGGCGCTTAAAGTAAGTACTAGTATTGGCACTGCGACACCACACATACCGACGCTTTATCTGGCGCTTACCGTAAGCGTCGGTATCGCATATTGCAGCACTTTAAAGTGTCGAAATATGCTAAAAAAAAGGGTCAGTGTTTTCCATTTATCTTACAGTGCCTCTTCGCCTTAACAATGTCTTGCATATACCGCAATTATCTCACAGCTTACTTTCTATTAAACGTTTATGTTTTGATAACAACTATTCTTCTAAATTTGATGCCTTTCATGTTGTTATCAAGGATAAGAGTACAGCGATAACTCTTCTCAAATCCTCCAGTGATGGTGATTTATACCATCTTCCTCCAAATTCAGTCACTACCTCTCCTCTAGTGTTAGTCTCTTATCAAGTCTCTAGTGATGTTTGGACTCGTAGGCTAGGTTATTTAGGTCTTCATGTGTTATCTCTTTTTCAAACTCAAGAATATTTCTTTATCTTCTAAATATTCCCATTTTTGTTCTGAGTGTCAGTTAGGCAAGTCTAAGCATTTATCTTTTGATTCTGTTGAGCATTGTACTGCACAATCATTAGCTTTAATACATTATAATATTTGGCAATCTCATATTTTATCAAATTTAGGTTATTGTTATTATGTTATTTTTATAGATGATTTTTCTCGATATTCTTTGATTTTTCCTATGCATAAGAAATGTGAAGTTTTTCAACACTTTTATACCTTTAAACCTCTCGCTGAAAATCAATTTTCCACCAAAATAAAAAAATTTTGAAGTGATGGAGGTAAAGAATTTGACCAAACGCATTTCAAACATTTTCTTGCTCACTATGGTATTGCTTTTTGTATGTCTTGCTCAGACACCCATAAAAAAAAATGGTGTCACTAAGCGTATGCATCGACATATTAGCGAAATGACACACACTCTTTTAATTTACTCCTCTCTTCATAAGTCATTTTGGGTTAATGATACAAATATGTCACTCTACATTTGCAATCGTCTCCCTACTCTTGTTTTGCAAAATCAAGCTCCCTATATAAAATTGTTTTCTAAACCTCTTGATTACTATACCTTTCGCGTTTTTGGGTGTGCTTGTTATCCTAACCTCACTATCAATGCTCCTTACAAACTTACACATCGCTTCAAACAATGTGTCTTCCTAGGTTATGCTCAAAATTATGAAGGATATAGGTGTCTTGATCCTACCACTGGCCATGTCTATACTAGTCGTCATGTCATCTTCCATGAACTTTCCTTTCCATATTCTATTCTCTCTAAACTTGTCATCTCCACTCCAGTTATCCAATCTCCCACTCCTTCACTTGTTCTCACCACTACTGAACCCTTACATCACTCTTCTACCTCGTTCTCTGTGTCTCACAACAACCCTATGTTTAGTCTTGCGGCTCCTAATCTCCCTTCCCTACCATCGGCCCCTATAGCCATACTGCCTCCATCTTCAGCCTCTTCTCCAGTGAATCCTCTTTTCCTACCCACGCCCACCACTTCTTCTCCATCACCAGCACTAACTCCTCCCTTGCTGCCTTTTCTAATTGATACTTTAGCACCAGCCTCATCCTCTTCCAATCTCATTGTCCTTCCCTCTCCTATCCCTGTTGCTCCCTCTACCTCTATTATTCCTCACTCATCTACCACCGTCTCATGTCATCCTACGATGACTCGATCTAAGACTAACATTCACAAACCTAAACACTTATTCTCTCTTTCCACTACTACCCTACCATCTGAACCAACTTGTTTATCTCAAGAAAATAAAGATCTCGAGTGGCGGTCAACTATGACTGATGAATTTAATGTGCTTTTAACTAACCACACTTGGGATATGGTTCCATATGATCCAAAGAAAAATTTTGTTGGGTGTAAGTGGATTTATAAGATTAAATATCGGGCTGATAGGTCTATGGAGTGCTACAAAGTGAGGTTAGTCGCTCAAGGATTCCACCAATAACCAAGTATTGATTATCATGAGACTTTTAGTATAGTTATTAAACCTACTACTATATGTATTGTCTTATCTTTAATTATTTCTCATCATTAGGTGATTAGACAATTGGATGTTAAGAATATTTTTCTTCATGAATATCTTGATGAAGTTGTGTATATGAAACAACCTCCAAGTTTTGTTGATAACCTTCATCCCTTTCATTTTTGTAAATTACATAAGGCTATCTATGGTCTGGGGCTTGGTTTCACTATTTCAATTCTCTCCTTCTCTCTCTTAGTTTTTCTTGCAGGCAGACAAACACTTCTATGTTTATTCTCTAGTCCTCTCATGGTCTTCTTATCTTACAGCTATATATTGCTGACATTATCCTCACAGGTAACAATACCACACAACTTTTTTTGTTTTATTCAAACTTTATCTAATCACTTTGCTATGAAGGATCTTGGTGATCTCCATTATTTTTTTTTTTTGGATTGAAGCGGTTTATCATCCCATTGGTTTGTTTCTCTCTCAAACTAAATACAACAAAGACCTTTTACTTTCATTTTCAATGTCTTCTGCAAAACCTGTTAAACCCCTTTTACCTTCCTAGTCTATATATTCACAACACGAGTGTGAACTACTAACAAATTCCTATGAATTTAGGATTATGGTTGGAGGTCTTCAGTATTGAACCATAACCTGACCTAATATTGCATATACTATTAATCCGACTAGTCAGTTTTTGCATGCTCCTCGTATGACTTATTTTCAGCTTGTTAAACGTATTTTTTGATATTTATGTCGTACTACTAATTATGGTTTACGTCTTACTTCTGCAAAGGATTTCTCTCTTTCTTGCTATGCAGATGTAGACTGGGCAAATTGCTCTGACAGTCATCAGTCCACCACAGGTTATGTAGTCTTTCTTGGACCGAATCTTATTTCTTAGAAAGCAAAGAAACAACCTACTGGATTCATCAGCTTCTCTATGACTTATATTTGTTCTTGGCTCATCTAGTTCGAGTGTATTGTAATAACATTGGTGCCATTTATCTTGCCACTAATCCAGTTTTTCATACTCGCACCAAACACATTGAGATTGATTTTCATTTTGTTCATGAAAAGTAGCCCAATGAGATATTCAGATTCACTATATTCCCACTTATATGTAGCTTGCATATATATTCACAAAAGGGTTTCTTCACTTCTGTTTCTTCAATATAAAATCAATCTCTCTGTGATTCCACTCCATTCGGATTGAGGAGACGTGTAAATGTATATATTTCCTAATGTAAATAATATTAAGAAATCCTAGTTTTAATATAATTAGGAAACTCTTATATACATACACTATAAATATGAGCTCTTACAACTACAACATTAAGTAGTCGGTAAACAAAATCTTAATTTCTCTTTTAGTTTCTTCACAAAGGAATAGCTCTTCTTGTGACAGACCCACAACTCCAATGAGGATTTAATAGCTGAGATTAGCCCTAACAACACTATCAAAGTAGACTCTGCTCTCAAATTTGGTCAAACATGGCCCTTCAAGGAAAAACTCTAGGTGACCGTTATCAGAGAGAGTGTAAGATTTCACTTCCTTTGGTAACAGACCAGTTGGTAACCCTCTTGAGCGACGAAGATCATGAATTGAAGAGAAGAGAGGGATGGGTACTATCACAGAGGGAAAGATCAAGAAAAAATTGCACAAAAAAATTTTTAGTTTTGTGCTAAATATGATTACCATGGATTTGTTCTGTTCTCTGAAGAGAGGAAAATGATGGAGATAGGAGGCTGATTTTGTTTTGGTACGAAGAGATAGTGAGAGACAAAGACAATGAAGTCATTTAAACTGCTACACGACAAAATATGTCGTGGATAGGGTGAAAATTGCAGTGTATTTAGCTGAATCCTTTTGAGTTTTGCAAGCAGTTTTAACCAAGCTTGTACTTGCTCGTTTTCCATTTTTCCGGGATGTTTTTTTTATAACTTTTAACAGTGGCTTATATTTAGATTATTTTTTTAAGTTGGATTTAAACAACTTTATTTAAATCAAACTTGTCTTTTATATCACTTTTAAACCAATTCTTCTTTATGAATTTAAACATAATTGTTTAAATCTATATTTATTAAAAATAAAAAAAAAATACATGACCATTTTAATATTTTAAGTTTTGAGCTTACTTAACTAATGCAGGCTCTTTCCAGTTTTGTCAGCTGGTTGGTAGAAACTAAAGCCTTCGCAAAGTACATTAAAACAATAAGAATTATGCTTTTGATAAATTTAAAAAATCCGTCATGAGAATGTCAAATTTCACCGTTAAGAGAAATATTCCAAAAAAAAGGAAAAGAAAACTAATCGGTGCAAGAGTTCAACAACTCTCAAAAAAACAAGGCGAAGTTTAATATAACGAAAGGTATAAGATTTGGAGGGTACAAAATGCCCAAATCGATTAAAAATTATGAACGAGAAGGGTGAGGTTTTTAATAAGATGAATAAAGTGATAGAATTAGAATTATAAAAATTCTTTGAAAGTAAAATTATATACAAAAGATGATATTAAAAAGAGTTGCATATAAATATCATTCCGTGACTTTAAAAATTTGATATGTTTTGGAGCTGACATCTCTGTTCCCTCTCCCGGTCTCCTTTACTCTCTTTGGAAACTAGTCAGTTGTTTAATAGAGTTTATGAAATGTTTTTTTTTTATAAAATAGTTTATAATTTAATTTATGAAAAGTAAAAACATATAATTTCGGAATGATAATTTGTTTGAACCGTTAATCTTTAGGGAAAAAATTAAGAACTATGCTTTTGGTAAATTGAAAAATTCAATCATTGAGAATGTGAAATTTCAAAGTTAAGATAAATGTTCCCAAAAAAGAAAGAAAAAAAACTAATTGGTGAAAGAGTTCAACAACTCTCACAGAAAAGAGGGTAAAAAAATAAATTAATATAATGAAGGTATAAGATTTGGTGGCTTTAAAACACACAAATGGATTAAAATTATGAAATAGAAATAAGAAAGGTGAGGGTTTTAATAGGATGAATATAATGACAGATTGAGAATTATAAAAGTTCCTTGAGAGTAAAATATTTTCGTTTAATTATATTATTTAAGAGGTGAGGAGAAGAATCAGTTATTTCTCTTTAAAAGATATAAGTGATCCTCTAGAAAAAATAAATAAGTAAATTTGACAAATAAGTGGAAAGAAATGAGTTTTCTAATCTTGTAAAATATATATATATATACACACACTCCAAATAGCAGATGAAAGAATCTTGTCAACACCTAAAATTTAACACAAAGGCAAAGAAGCGAAGAATAAGAAAAACTACAGTTCGTTGAAAAACCAACTCAAAAACTGCCCATAAGTAGCCTGCATGTGTAAAAACGTGCATCACAAGGAAATGGGGCCTTCTGTACATGTACTGTAGAGAGAGAAAGCTTTTTAGTGAGAGAAAGATTGACACTGTTTTTTGCATCGAGGCAAATTGTAGCTTTCGATTTTGTGATTGTACGTATAATTTCAGGCGAAATCGATGAAGAGTTAGAGAATAATTCAAAATACGAGAAAAAATTGAGATTAAACCGTTAAAAATCGTTTTTTCATTATGTTTTTTTTTACACAAACAAACCTTTTTTTTCAATGCCTCCTCTAATCATGTACATGCACTGTGTACAATGTTGATTTTTTTATATATGTATATGTGTGTGGAAAGGCCAACTTACAGCACATTAAGGCACTTCATACAAGCAATGATATATGTTGAATTTAAAAACAAAAGAATCATCAGCAATTTCTAATTGACAAAAAAACCCAAAATATTAAAATTACTAAAATGTCGTTACTTAAATGATCATTGAGATTTCCTAGCGTGCTCTAAAAATTTAGTCCGATGAGATTCAATCTCCATGTTCAGATAGAAAGGTTTTGCTTCTCAAAGTCTCAACTAGTTTCAAGGATGCAGCAAATGTAACTGATACAACTGCAGTAATCATTTTGGAATGGATGTGCAATATTTTTTTTCTTTCTGACAATATTTGATTTATGGTGTTGGAACTTGGGTTCAATTTTTTGAACTACTTTGACAATCCTGTAATTTTCCGTTCTTCCGGATTGGTCTGAGTGCAGAATATTGGCTGAATATTTGGGTTAAGATCAAATTCTTGCTGTGGTGTCTCGATCGTTGGAAGCCGCACATGCTCTTGAGAAATATGAGCCAATTAGTCTTCTTCTTTTTCATCAAAACAACAAATTAGTCTTTAACTGGACGATTTTTTGCCATTTACCTTGAAGATATAAGGTATGGTACATAATTTAATAGCTTTATTCTATAGACTTTTTTATGAGCTTCAGATATATGATACTTGAAGAGACTAAAAGAGAAATTAGGGTTTGTGTTTATTGACTGCTTAATGTTACAGTAGTAGGAGTTCATATTTATATGGTTCAAGAGTATCCTAGTAGGACTATAGTTTCTTATTTACTTTTTCACAAACAAAATGAAAATCTATCTCAATGTGCTTGGTGCGAGCATGAAAAACTGGATTAGGGACAAGATAAGTGGCATCAATGTTATCACAGTATACTCAAACTGGACTGTTAAAAAAGAAATGTAAGTCATAGAGAAGCTGACGAATCTAGTAAGTCTCAGCTACAACATAAGCAAGGGATCTATATTCAGATTCAGTGCTGGAACAAGATACAGTGAGTTGTTTCTTTGCTTTACAAAAAATAAGATTGGGTCCGAGAAATACGACATAAACTATGGTGGATCGACGACTGTCAATGCAGCTTTCCAAGTCTGCATCTGCATAGCAAGAAAAATAGAAATCCTTGACAGAAGCAAGACGTAAACCATGATTAGTAGTTTCACATAAATATTGAAAAAATGCGTTTGACAAGCTGAAAATGAGCCATGCGAGGAGCATGCAAAAACTGACTAGCCAGATTAACAACATATGCAATATCAGGTTGAGTCATGGTTAAATACTGTAGACCTCCAACTATACTTCTATATTCATAGGGATATGCTAGTAGTTCACCCTCGTGTAGGAAAGGTACAGGTTGGGAAGGAATAGGAGTTTTAACAGGTTTTGCGGATGACATAGTAAATTTAAGTAAAAGGACTTTGGTGCATTTAGTTTGAGAGAGAAACAAGCTGGTTAGGACACATAAAACTTGAATGCCAATGAAATAATGAAGATCACCAAGATCCTTCAAACAAACTGGTTAGATAAAGTGTGTATAAAGTGAAAAAGTATAGTGGTGTTATTTCCTGTAAGGATAATGCTATCAATATACAAAATAAAAATAAGAAAACCATGAGATGACTTGAGAACAAATATTGAAGTGTTAGCCCGACTGCAAGAAAAGCCAAGAGAAATAAGAAAAGAACTAAAGTGATGAAACCAAGCCTTAAGAGCATGTTTCAGACCATAGATGGCTTTGCGTAATTTACAAACATGAGAGGGACGATTGTTATTAGGAAAACTAGGAGGTTGTTTCATGTACACTATTGTGCAATAATCTACCCAAATTATTAAGCAAATAATTGAACTTGTTTTACTTGCAAGTGCACAAGGTCAACAGTAGCATAGTATGCAAATGCGAGATCATCTCCACAGGGATTGGTGAATTTCATTTTAGAATCAGTTTCACAATGTAAAATGATAGAAATAAATATTGAGTTTAGATTGCTAATGATAAGAACATAGGGCTTTGATATCCACCACTAATCATATTTTCCCAATAGGTAATGTGCTAATGCTCTAGCCCTACCATGAATACCTAATGGTTGTCAAGCTAAGGGTTTGGTCCGCTCCTTAAGCTATTGATCTCCCTAAGCAACGAGTTAGGCATGGTATATACTCTAACTCTTTTCTCTCTTAAGGGATTCAGCATGGTGTATACTGAGTTGCTCCTTAAGAAAGCATAAGGTTTATGGAAATCGACAACCACACGAGACCTAGGGCATGTTGTATACTCCTGGTTTCCCATGTTGATTAACCCAAGAACCCGCTGTGGATTTCTTTTGTTACTATTGTCAGACTCAGGACTAGGTCATCTAAATTGATCTAACTAACTAATCTATACCACATGCATACGTTGATCAGACAAACACATATGATGAATTCAATAAAACAGGCATTAATCAATTAAAGCATCATAATATGGTAATTTGCAAGGGCAACAATACTAATATATGGAAAAGCATAATTAGGGCTTCAATTGAGCCCTATTCAGAAGTTAGTGACACATGTTGATTATGCTATACATCATCATAACATAAACTAAGTAGAAAAGAATAAACCCGAAAAATACTGTGGAGAAGAGTCGTCAATTCCTCTCCAAAGCTTACAACTGAAGGAAGATAAAAAAAAGTACTATTTTTGTGTTTTACAAGCCTATTTATAAGATTCTAAGGACACCTCGTAACTCTAATTTCCAAAACAAGACCCAAATCATTCTTTCCAAAACTGGCTCTGCTGCTTTACTGCATATGTGCGCTCAATCCCATGTTTTTGTGCTCGAGCACAGGGTTGCGCTCGAGCCTTCTATGTGTGCGCACGAGTGCTTGTGCGCTCGATCGCAGACACCTTGCGCTCGATCGCACTTAATTGTTTCCAGATTTCTTCCTTAGAGTTCCAAAATGCTACCTTTTCTTCAAGAACCTACAAAAAACACAAAAATGAAGTAGAATATACTAAAATACGTAAAAAAAAAAAAAGAGCTTAACAACTGTAAATTAAAGGGCTTAAATATGAATATTTAAGCACTTATCACACCCCCAAACTTACATATTGTTAGTCCCTTAGCAAAACAAAATGAAAAACTAATTGAAAAACAAAATCAAAGATAAATTCATCATTCATGATATCTAAAAATTTGGGTTGCACATAAAACCATGATATTTGTTCATGAGTAGGCTTAAAATATAAACACATATTCGCAATGAATAAGGGTTTTAATTCTAATCACTTACACAAGGCTAGTTTAAGGCATCATAAGTCTGACTTAGTGTGTGGTGAATTAGCACATAAAAGATGAAGCTTCCAAATAACTCCAATATATAGTGTTTCGGTGTCTCAACATTCATCGAATTTCCTATCAAAATGAACAATAATAGCATAGTTTTATTTATTTCCTTTTCTTTTATTATGAGATTTTTGCCATGTTGAGTTCCATTAAGCTTTCTAATTAACCCATGTAGCGAGTGTTTAGCCAATGACTCCCAAACTAGATGGTTTTAGGGCATTAGGTGTAAAGACACCCCTAAGGACTTACTAACTCGAGTAAAAAAGGCTACGAAACTAACTGGTCTTAATGCTGCCAAGCAAAATTCCCACCTTTTGACGTGAACACTCACTGCTTACTGAGGTAAGAGGTTCAATTACTTAGTGGAAACTTTATTTAATGATCATTGCAAGCAAAATTCCCACCTTTTGACGTGAACACTCACTGCTTACTAAGGCAAGAGGTCTAGTTACTCAGTGGAAAGTTTATTTAATGATCATTATGAGCATTTTATTTTCTCTTTTTGTGCAATAAACATTTTTTCTCTATTTTTCTATGCCCAAGTGTTCTTCTAACAAGTTATCCGATTACAGTTAGGTCATGGAAACATATACATAAAAATTATATGTCATACCCCACACAATTATGTGCTAATGTGCTCGTGTCAGATTTAGATCAAACTTGTGAATTCTTAAATGCCTTGAAGTAAGTAATTAAACTTTTAAAACCTTATTATTAGACTATGTGTTCTAGATTTTAAGCTTACTGATGAAGTTTTATCATAATTTTGTTTTAAATCAACCAAAATTTTCAAAATAATATGAACATGCATTTATCTTTTCAATAATACTAAAAAAAAAAAAAATGGGACAGAGTGTGTATATGTATCTCCCATACCCCCAAACTTAATGTACACATTGTCCCCAATGTGTGAGTGACATGGAAAGATTTGACCTGAGAGATGGAGAACTAGATGGCTGGCATGGCTCGTAGCACCCCCCCAAACTTGAACTTGATGCACTCACTATGTCCCTGAAAAAGAAAAATATGATACCAAAAAAACAAGAGATACTAATAATAAATAATTATAAAAGTAAATACTAACAATAAATGTGAAAAAATACCAAAAATAAAAGGATATGATGTGGGGTGCCTCCCATGAGCGCTAAGTTTTACGTCTTCAGCTAGACAAGGTACCGCTCTTACTGTTGGTCTCCAGGTGGTGCAGTCGATGAGGTACCGGGTGCAGGAGGTAGTCGATCGAGGATGCCTTGTAAAACGTGCCTCCAAGTGATCGATGCGCTGATGTACTAATAATGTCACCTCCCTATCCTCCCGACGAATGTCAGAGAGCTCACACCGAAAAGAGGATAGCTCCTCGAAAAGGGGCTGGTACTTGGTGGATCCCATGTCCAACTGGTCCTCCTCCCAAGTATGGCTCGCTATGGGGTGCTCGGTGTCTATGGGATCATCCTCTACTCACTCATCAGTAGGTGCATGCCCTCAGGGTCCTCTAGGCATGTGGGACTGGCTTAGGCTCCACTGGCTCTTCCCAAAGAATGGATGGTCACTCACTGGTCCATCAATGGTGGAACGGGAAGGGGAGCCCTCATGCATTCGTCGTTGTGGTCTGATGGCCATGGACATGGTCCCAGAACTTATGGAGTTAGCTCCATATGACAGCCGGAATAGAATATCAGTGGCCACGGTGAAATACATATAAGGCTTGTAGGAACTGGTCCCTCCTCTGGGTCTTGTGCCCCAATAGGTACACATTCCGTTGGAGGATGGAATCAACGAGCCAGAGTGGTGGAGGCAACTTGGACTGGCTCCCCACATTATTGTGCCAATCAGCGTACTGTCCAGCACACATGTCCTCAATTATATAGGGCAGGGGAAAGGGCTCCGGCTGCTCCTCTATCTGGGTGTCCTCGGGAGGGGACTCATCACAACAATGAAGAGCAGCAGCTATGTTAGCAGTGGTCAACTTTATAAACTTGCCCTGGACCAATGAAGATAAAACCCCCGGTCTATTGCTGTCGAACGATAATTTCTCGTAGAACTGAACCACAAACCGGGTGCATGCAGTAGAACAAATAGGCTTGAACAGCCTCTTCAGTCCCCGGTTCTTGAATTCTTGAACTGCCCATTGAGTGGCTTCCAAGCTCTTAAAGTCTGCATCAATATTGAATGTAGTTTTGAATAAGATCTCTCATTGTTTGAAACTGGGCTGGGATAACTGGGTAAGACTACTGGAAGCACGGGAGGTGGAGGCTGTCTATTTAGGAATCTTAGACAAGTTTCTGTCCAAATTACGCTTGATCACACTGATGTGCGCTTGATCGCACTGTTGTACTGCGCTCAATCGCAAGAGCAGACTGTACTGAATGACAAACTAAACTATGGACAGTTAGAAAAAGTGAAAAATATTAAAAATAAGAACAAAAGTAGAAATGTACCGCACTCAGTGGCCTCAGTACCACTGACCTCAATAGAGGCGCTTTGAGCTACATATTTATCAAAGTCTAAACTACTCAAGCGCTCTCTATAGTAGTTTAGTGCTAGTCTTTTGGCAAAGAATACTTAAAGTCCCCCTCAGGTGGCTCAAGTACTCTTGGTGCTACTGCATAGTTATCATGCTCAATTCGATCAGCTCATGCACATGCAACTGCCTCTTGTCACCCAATCTGGAATGCATTGGAGAGGCCTCAGGGAGGTGCGTAGCTTTATTGATGCCATCAATAGCATCTTTATATTCTGGCTCAATATCCAAACTTGTGACACTAGGGGTGAGGGTGGTCTCCAATGGATCAATGTGATGGACCTGAAAAGCTTGCTTAACAACACCTTGCATCAAGCAAACATTAGAACATTCCATATCATCTTCAGGTGAATTTAATGTATCAAATATTTTTAATTCTATCTCCTCACCATTTACTTTCATAGTGACAATACCTTTTTTCACACAAATATTTGTATCAGCAGTTATCATAAAGGGTCTTCCTAATATTAAGGGCAGAGGTAATGGCATAGGACAGTCTTCTATATCTAATACTATAAAATTAGCAGGTAAAATAAATTCAACTAGCTTCACCAAGACATCTTCAAGAATACCTCTTGGTCTTTTGATGCTTATGTCTGCTAGTTGCAAGGTGATGGAAGTTGGTTGAAGCTCCCCCAAACCTAGTGTCTTGAATACAGTGTATGGCAGCAAATTGACACTCGCCCCTAGATCCAATAATGCATGCTCAAATAGCTGATCGCCTATCCTGCAAGGAATGGTAAAACTACTCGGATCTTTTAGTTTTGGTGGTAGTTTTCTTAACAACATAGCACTTACCTCTTCAGCCAAAGCCACTGTCTCATATTCCTGAAACTTCCTTTTGTTAGTGCAACAATCTTTCAAAAATTTAGCGTATGCAGGAATTTGTTTAATTGCATCTAATAAAGGAATGTTAATCTCTACTTTTCTCAAAGTTTCAAAGATATCAAACACTTTATTTTCTTTCTTTGGCTTTACTAACCTTTTAGGGAAGGGTGGTGCATTCACCTTCTCTATTTCTCTTACCTTGGATGTGGATGCTTTATCTGGAGAAGCTTGCGTAGGCTTATCAGCTCCTATGATCTTACCGTTTCTGAGAGTTGTTACAGCATTCAGTTGCTGATGTCCTCTTGGATTAGGTACTGTTTGAGCTGGAAGCTCACCTTGCTTTCTACCACTCAGCTTCTTAGCCAATTATCCCATTTGTACTCTAGTCTTTGAATGGCTTGTTCATGTTTTGCAGTGGTTTGTCTTATCTCAGTTCAAAATTGCCTTTCATCTGCCATGAACTGATCTTGTGAGGTCATCAACTGTTGTTGCTGAGTTGCCAATTGCCTCACAAGACTCTCTAGGTCACTTTTCTTTGATTCGAGAACTAAGTGGGCTGCTTGTTGGGAGTTCCTTTGCTGCCTTTGAAGGTTCAGGGCATTCTGATTGTTGCTCCAATAGAAATTAGGGTGGTTTCGCCATCTAGGATTGTAAGTGTTTGCATATGGGTTATTCTTTGGCGGATAGTTGTTTGGTCCCACATAATTCGCTTGCTTTGGATCTACAGATGAATATAAAGGACATATCTTAGTATTATGATCAAAATGAGAACATATAACACATACTTGGAGTGGTGTAGCTGGTGGAATAGGTGAGGCATTCTGAACAGTCATGGCTTTAACAAGTAGATATAGTTTCCTTTCCACAGCAGCTAGTTGGGTAGAGAATCCACCATTTAGAGTCACCTCATACATAACTTTTCTCTTGGATCCTTGTCTAACTCTAGAGGAGAATTGCTAGGTGTGCTCACTTAATGTCTCGAACAGTTCCATGGCTTATTCGTTGCTCTTCTCCATCAGCACACCTCCACAACCTGAATCCACAATACTTTTATTAGTATCACTCAAACCTTCATAAAAAGCTTGTACCATTTCATCCTGAGGTAGATTGTGATGTGGACATTTGAGTAGAAGCTCGTTGAAATGTCCCCATGCCTCAAAGAACAGGTCTTCATCTTTTTGTTGGAAAGATTGAATCTCTTTCCTCATTTGTCTTGTCTTTAAGCTGGGAAAAACTTTCTTAGGAATTTGCTAGCCAACTCTTCCCAAGTGTGGGTAGAAACTGCAGGCAATGAATTGTACCATAGTTTAGCATTATCTTTTAATGAAAAAGGGAAAAGAATTAACCTGATTCCCTCTTGGTCTAGGCTTCGAAAATGCTGGAACCTATAGAGATCAAAGAATTCCCGAAGGTGCAAGTGTGGATCTTCAGCAGGTGTACCCCTAAAGTGAGTTAATACACTAAGTATCTGCGGAGATATGTAATAATTGTCTTCCGTCTCTGGTTGATAAGCAATGCATGATGGCTGGTCGAGGTTCAATGGGATGAAAGATTGCTTCATAGGTCTTCTCTCAAGTGGTTGTTGATTTTCTAGTTGTTCCGTCATTGATGCTTATTCCTTGAATTCTTCTTCTACCTTCTCAACACTGTTTCTAAGCCTTTGTCTAATGGTTCATTTAAGCTCTGTATCGAGGGGAAGGAAAGTGGGATTCCTGGATCGAAGTTCTTGCATGAATCAATAAAACCGCTTCAATGTAGCAGTTTCAGTGCTGCTGCCCGGGTAGCATCTGCCTCAAATGCGCTTAGTCGCACCAAAGAGTGTGCTTGATCACAGTGCCTCAGACAACTTCTGGTGCAGTACCTAAATCAGAAAACAAAACAAAAATAGTTGATTAGGTTTTGGTGAAACAAAATAAAACAGAACAATAAAAATAAAAATAAATGACAAATAATCCTAAAAAGAAATTTAGCACAATCCCCGACAACAGCGCTAAAAACTTGTTATGCAATAATCTACCTAAATTATTAAGCAAATAATCGAACTTGTTTTACTTGCAAGTGCACAAGGTCAACAGTAGCATAGTGTGCAAATGCGAGATCATCTCCATAGGGATTGGTGAATTTCGTTTTAGAATCAGTTTCACAATGTAAAATGATAGAAATAAATATTGAGTTTAGATTGATAATGATAAGAACATAGGGCTTTGATATCCACCACTAATCATACTTTCCCAATAAGTAATGTGCCAGTGCTATAGCCCTACCATGAATACCTAATGGTTGTCAATCTACGGGCTTGGTCCGCTCTTTAAGTTATTGATCTTCCTAAGCAACGAGTTAGGCATGGTGTATACTCTAACTATTTTCTCTCTTAAGGGATTCAGCATGGTGTATACTGAGTTGTTCCTTAAGAAAGCAAAAGGTTTATGGAAATCGGTAACCACACGAGACCTAGGGCATGTTGTACACTCTCGGTTTCCCATGTTGATTAACCCAAGAACTCAGTGTGGATTTCTTTTGTTACTATTGATGAGTCTTAAATAATGCATATTTAAGACCCTTAACTTATATTTGTTATGCTCTTAGTTAGTAGTATTTCACTTTATTTTATGTTTTTTTTTGTGTTTTGTGTATTTTTACAGGATTGTGGAGAAATTGAAGCATTTCAGGAGATGTGAAGCTTCAGGAGAAATTGCGATCGATCGCACTATGCTGCGATCGAGCGCAAGGTCATCAATCCCACATCGAAATGTTTGCAGTGCATCGCACCTGCGCTCGAGTGCACAAACCTGCGATCGATCGCAAGTGATTATCCCACATCGGTCAGAAATCTTTACAGCGCGATCGAGCGCACCAGACACGCGATCGAGTGAACCAGACACGCGATCGAGCGCACCTGTGATCGAGCGCACACAGGCAGTATCCCACATCAATTTTGCAAGCCACATTGCTCCGGGTCTCCCCCTATATAAACACCACCTGACTTCATAATTCAGGGTACAATTCCTGGGCCACTTTGGTGTTTACCGGTGGACGTCCGCTAGCATTCTGGTGGATCCCGAAGGCATTGCTACCACGAGGGGAAGCGCCGCCCGTCAGCGAGTGGAATTTCTCCCATGCAAAGTTATTTATTTATTTCTTTACATTTAGTTGTTTTAGTTTAAATGTTTAGCACTTTTATTATGAATTGTAGTTTCATAGTTATGAGTGGCTAGACTCTTTAGCTAAGGTTGAAGATGAAGCCCCGCCGTTGTTTGGCGTAGTAGTTCAGATTTGCTTGTACAAATCTGACAATTTTTAGTATAAATGTTCTGTCAATTATTTGAGTTAATCTTATAATTGATTGAGTTTAAATTGTCTATTGGATATTCCTTGTGTTTCATCTGATGGATACATTGAATGCTTTTCGATTAAATTGGATTTCCTTTGTGATTTGTTAAGAGCGGATACATTAGATGCTTTTGGTTTAGTTGGGATATTCTTTGTTTTTTTGTCTTATAGTTGGATTCATGGAATGTTTTGATAGGCTATATTTTTAGAACATATATGCTTAACTTTGGTGGGGTGGATTCGGAAACTTTAGTGTTTTAATTATTAGTTTTTAAAAATTAATTTAGTTTAATTTTAATTTATTTTGCAATATCATTCTGAAATTCGGAACTAGGTTAAGATAAAATTAGTTAGATTAAATTATATTTTCACAACGCAATTCCTTGTGGATTCGACCTCGCACTTGCACAACGCTATACTGCAAACAACTCGTGCGCTTGCGAGTAATTTAAAACTCACAACAAGTTTTTGGCGCCGTTGCCGTGGAATTGTTTGGTTTGTGAAAATTTTTGGTCTGAATTGATTTTATTTTTCTACTAGTTAGTTAGCAATTTTTTTTAAAAATAAAAAAAAAATTTTAAATTGTAAGTTGTGTGTTTGCTTTATTCTATTGTTTCTGCTGATTAATATCTCATTGTTTTCTGTTTGTGTATGCTTGGTCGGAGAACCTTGAACTTAGGTTTGATACATTTAGATCCCGACTTAGAAAAGACTCTTAGGAGACAGAAAAGAGCATTAGTTGAGAGAGAAATTGTTGAGATTGGAGAGAATTTTAATCATCCTGAACATGTAGAGCAACCTAGAGCTTGGAACGTGGACTCCACTACATCCCTTAGGGATTTGTTCGCACCCATTGCGACTAAGTCATCCTCTTGCATAGTGTTACCACCAACCAATGCCACACACTTTGACCTGAAGCCACATGTTATCCAACTCTTACCCTCATTTCATGGCTTAGATCTTGAAAATCCTTATAGCCATGTGAAGAAGTTCAAAGACATTTGTGCCACATTCAAATTCCAGAACTTCTCTGAAGAGTCATTCCATCTTCGACTCTTCCCTTTTTCTCTTCACGATAGAGCTAGGGCGTGGTTGGATTCCAACACGCCCGGGTCTATTACATCTTGGGAAAACCTGCTTAGCAAATTTTATCATAAGTTTTTCCCAATGTCTAGAGTGAATGAGTGCCGAAAGGAGATTATCTCTTTCACTCAGGATGAGGATGAATTTTTTGAGGGTTGGGAGCGCTTCAAAGAGCTACTGATCAGATGCCCTCCACATGGATATGAGAAGTGGAGACTCGTTCAGTTCTTCTACCAAGGGTTAACTCAACCCAACCGTAGCATGATCGAGTCTACGAATGGGGAGGCATTCTTGAGTCTGACAGGAGATGAAGCATATATGGCGTTGGACAAGTTGTCCGACAACTCTCAGCAGTGGGATTTTTCAAGCTGTCGAGATAAGTCCATTCGTGCTCCTAAGAGGGGAGGCATCTATGAGGTCAGGGAGGACGCTGATTTGAGGATAAAGTTAGATACCCTCACTAAGAAGATTGACGCTCTCACTATGAGCCAATCCATCAATGCTGCCAACACATTCAATGTTGAAAGCTGTTCCATCTGTGCTAGTCCCATGCATCTAGCACAGAACTGCCCATCAATGCCGGCTTGTGCCGAGTATCCTATGGAACAAGTAAATGCTTTCAATGACTATAAAAGGCAGTCAAATGGATCGTACTCCGAGACGTACAATCCAGGGTGACGGAACCACCTAAATTTTTCATGGAGGTAGAACCAACCAATGAATCAGGGAGGAACCCCTCATCATCCTCAAAATCAATATCCTCCCGGATTCGCCCCACAAATTCTAAATCATGGTCGTTCTGCCCATCCAGCACCTTCACCTGCTTACCAAGGACCCACTCAAACACCAGCGCCAGTTTCACAGTCGCTAGAGGACACCCTTAAGGAGTTCATGAAGGCGACTAGCCAAAATATGAGTGATGTGAGAAGTGCAATAGTGGTAAACACCCAAGCAATTGCCAAGCTGGAGAGTCAAATAGGGCAAATTGCAAGTCACTTGGGTGAGAGAGAGAAAGGAAAGTTCCCCAGTCAACCCGTGCCTAACCCGAAAGAACAATTTATGGTTGAAAGTTCATCAACTCTTACGCACGGGGAGGAACAAGTACAGTCGATTATCACACTGAGGTCTGGGAGACTAGTGGACAATCGAGTGGAAGAGAGCTCTGCTATGCAGCAAGGGCAAGGGAGTGACAACACAGAGAAGAGAGATGCTGAGCCATCTACAGCCACACCTACTGAGAATGACCCTCCTAGGTCGTTTGTACCTAGAGTGCCTTACCCCGAGAGACTACAGGCGCCGAAGAAAGAAGGGAAGTATGAGGAAATCCTAGAGGTATTCAAGCAAGTCCAAATCAATATCCCATTTTTGGATGCCATCCATCAAGTGCCATCATATGCCAAGTTTTTAAAGGACTTGGTCACTATCAAGAGGAGGACAAATGTCCCAAAGAAGGCATTTTTGACCGAGCAGGTCAGCTTAATCCTGCAGTGCAAGCTACCCATAAAGTATAAGGACCCGGGGTGTCCTACCATTTCTTACACGATAGAAGTCAGCCATATTGAAAGGGCCCTTTTGGATCTAGGGGCGAGTGTGAATCTTCTACCCTACTCAGTCTATGTGCAGTTGGGGTTAGGAGAATTGAAGCCCACATCCACGATGCTTCAATTGGCTGACAGGTCAGTGAAAAGACCACGGGGGATAGTTGAGGACGTTTTGATAAAAGTGGATAAGTTCTATTTCCCCATGGATTTTATTGTGCTTGACACAGAGCCGGTTCAGAATGTAGGGATTCAAATACTGGTGATTCTAGGGCGACCATTCTTAGCCATGGCTAACGCCCTAATCAACTGTAGGACAGGGGTGATGAAAATCTCCTTTGGAAATATGACAGTGGAGTTGAACATTTTTGATATCACCAGGCAACCATTGGAATATGATGAAGTGAGAGATGTATGCTTAATAGAGGAGATTCTTGAGGATACTGTGAATGAATCAAGCATTGAGGATCCTATGGAGGCATGCTTTGCTCACTTTGGAGAGGACTTGGGCTTAGATAAGTTACTCGAGGAAGTAAATGCCATTTTGGAGTCTGATCCTCAAGAAAGCAATGAGGAAGAGGAGATGGTAGCACCAGAACCTCAAAAGAAGGAACTTAAGCCTTTACCAGATAATCTTAAGTATAAGTTCCTGGGTCCAATAGATTATTTGCCTGTGATAATAGCTTCAGATTTGGGTGAGGCTCAAGAGGAGAAATTATTAGATGTTTTAAGAGAGCACAAAGAAGCTATCGACTGGACTATTGAGGATATTAAGGGAATCAGCCCCTCGGTGGTGATGCACAGGATACATTTGGAGGAAGATGCTAAGCCATCAAGGGAGCCACAAAGAAGGCTCAACCCTGCTATGCAAGAGGTTATGAGGGCAGAGGTTATTAAGCTGTTAGATGCAGGGATCATTTATCCCATCTCTGATAGCAAGTGGGTGAGCCCCATTCATGTCGTGCCCAAACGAGCTGGATTAACGGTAGTAACGAATAAGGACGACGAGTTGGTGCCAACTCGTGTGCAGTCTGGGTGGAGAGTGTGTATAGACTACCGTAAGCTGAACGTTGCCACAAGGAATGATCGCTTTCCACTTCCATTTATTGATCAGATGGTGGACCATTTGGCTGGGCACGAGTATTATTGCTTTTTGGATGGTTATTCTGGATATAACCAGGTCCCTGTGGACCCTGAAGATCAGGAGAAGATGACATTTACCTGTCCTTTTGGGACTTTCGCCTACCATCGTATGCCCTTTGGGTTATGCAATGCACCCGCCACTTTTCAGTGGTGCATGGTCAGTATATTCTCTGACATGGTAGAGCGGTTCTTGGAGATTTTCATGGACGACTTCTCTGTCTTCGGTTCAACATTTGAGGAGTGCCTGCACCGTCTCTCTTTGGTTTTAGTACGGTGCAAGGAGAAGAACCTGGTGCTTAATTGGGAGAAGTGTCATTTTATGGTCAAGCAAGGAATTGTACTGGGGAATGTCGTATCTCATCGAGGGATTGAGGTCGACGAAGCAAAGGTGGATTTGATTTCCATCCTTCCATCCCCACGTACGGTGAAAGAGGTTCGATCTTTTCTGGGCCATGCAGGTTTCTATAGGTGATTTATCCAGAATTTCAGCAAGATCACCAGGCCCTTGTGCAAGTTGTTGCTAAAGATGCCCCATTCTATTTGATGAGGATTTTAATAAAGCATTTGGGGATCTGAAGAAGATTCTGATGTCCACACCCAGTATTCAGCCACCCAACTAGGGTGTGCCTTTTGAGATTATGTGTGACGCATCAGACTATGCTATTGGAGTTTGTTTTGGGGTAGTGTGTTGATAAACTTCCCCATGCTATCTATTATGCATGTCGAACTCTAAACGACGCACAACTCAATTACTCTACCACTGAGAAGGAGTTGCTTGCAGTCGTTTTTGCATTAAACAAGTTCAGATCCTACTTGTTAGGATCTAAAGTCATTATCTACTCGAACCATGCTGCTTTGAAGTATCTTTTCTCTAAAAAAAGATGCTAAATCTCGTCTTATCCGATGGATCTTGCTACTTCAAGAGTTCGACATTGAGATTCGGGATAAGAAAGGTTCGAAAAATGTGGTGGCGGACCATTTGTCTAGATTGATTGTGGAATTCACTGAGGCCACCACTCCCATTTCTGAGACCTTTCCTGATGAGCAATTGATGCACATTGCTCATAGTCCCGCACCATGGTTTGCTGACATAGTGAACTATCTTGTCACCGGACACATGCCCTTGCATTGGGGGAGGCAAGATAAATCAAAATTTTTGGCCATGGTAAAACACTTTTTCTGGGACGATCCTTACCTGTTCAAGTATTGTCCTGATCATATCATTAGACGGTGTATTCTTGAGCATGACCAATCTAATGTCATCGCCTTTTGTCATGATCATGCATGTGGAGGCCATTTTAGTGCTAAAAAGACCGCTGCGAAGATTTTGCAGTGTGGATTTTATTGGCCTACCCTGTTCCGGGACTCTCACACCTACTGTGTATCTTGTGAGCGTTTCCAAAAGCTAGGGAGTCTTTCTAGGAGAAATATGATGCCCCTCAACCCTATTCTGATTGTTAAGATTTTTGATGTGTGGGGAATTGATTTCATGGGACCGTTCCCAAACTCCTTTGGCTACTTATACATTCTAGTTGCTGTGGACTATCTGTCCAAGTGGGTGAAGGTCGTCGCGTGCAAGACCAATGACCACAGAGCTGTGGTCTAGTTCTTGAAAGACACTATTTTTGCTCGTTTTGGTACGCCTCGAGCAATCATAAGTGATGGAGGTAAGCACTTTTGCAACAAGATCTTTGAGCAGTTGATGAAGAAGTATTTCATCACGCATAAAGTTGCCACCCCGTATCACCCACAGACGAGTGGTCAAGTGGAAATTTCAAATCGCGAGATCAAACAAATTTTGGAAAAGACTGTGAACCCTAATAGAAAAGATTGGTCTCTGCGATTGACTGATGCACTGTGGGCATATCGGACAGCCTTTAAGATGCCAATTGGCATGTCTCCCTATCGCATTGTGTACGGAAAGGCATGTCACCTTCCGGTTGAATTAGAGCATCGTGCGTATTGGGCTATCAAGCAACTGAATTTCAATCTTTCCAAGGCTGGCTCACAACGGAAGCTCCAACTCAATGAATTGGAGGAGCTGCAAAATGATGCATATGAGTGTGCCCGATCATACAAAGCACAAATTAAGAAGACTCATGACCAAAACATTTTGAGACGAGCTTTTGAGCCGGGTCAGAAAGTTCTTCTTCACAATTCGCGCCTGCATCTTTTTCCAGGCAAGCTCAAATCTCGATGGTCAGGCCCATTCATTATTCGATCAGTTTTTCCTCATGGGGCCATCGAGATTGAGGATCCTAAGAATGGTAATACTTTCAAGGTAAATGGACAGAGGCTAAAACCATTCTTAGAGTTGAGGAGTCCGGACATTGAGACGATACTGTTGGAGGATCCTAGTTACTCAGATTGAGTGTAGTATTCTAGGGAGAGTCTGGCTGAAGACTTTAAACTTAGCGCTTATGTGAGGCACCCCACAGCTTATCTTTTCTGTTTATTTATTATTTCGTATTTTTATGATTAATTATTGTTTCCAGTATTTTTTGTTTTCCAGTTTTTATTTTTCAGGGACAATGCGTACTTCAGTTCAAGTTTGGGGGTATGCTATGAGCCATACCAGTCCAGATAGTTCTCCATATCTCAGGTCAGCTCTTTCCATATTAGTCACACATTGAGGTCAATGTGTAATTTAAGTTTGGGGGTATGGGAGACACATCACACACTTTGTCCTAATTTGTTATCTTTTCGTCGTAAAGATAAATGCATGCTCATGTTATCGTGAAATTTTGGTTGATCTAAACATTTTCTGTGATGTGATGTCATTGGTGAGCTTAACATATTAAACACATGATCTGGTGATAAATTTTAAAATTTAGTTACTTACCTTAGGCATTTGATAATTCACATGTTTGACATAATCTAACACTAGCACATTAGCACAAATTATGTGAGGTATGACATGTGATTTTAATGTGTATTTTTTCTTATCTTAACTGAAACTGGATGACTTGTTGGATGAACACTTGGGCATATATATAAAAAAAAATGATAAAAAAAAAAATTACTACAACTTTTCGCTGAGTAACTGGGCCACTTGCCTCAGTAAGCAGTGAGTGTTCACGTCAAAAGGTGGAATTTTGCTGGGTAGTATTAAGGTCTGTTTAATTTCGTAGCCTTTTTTACTCGAGTTAGTAAGTCCTTAGGGGTGTCTTTACACCTAATGCCCTAAAACCATCTGGTTTGGGAGTCATTGACTCAACACTCGCTATATGGGTCAATTAGAAAGCATAAGGGAACTAAACATAGCCGTGCCTTATTATAAAAAAAATAAAAATAAAAAAACCATGCCTTTTTCGTTCATTTTGATGGGAAATTTGGTGAATCTTGAGACATGGAGACCTTACACATTAGAGTTACTTGGAAGCTTCATTTTTATATGCTAATTCACTTTACACAGTGTCAGACTTGTGATGCCTTAATATGCCTTTTGTAAGCAATTAGATTTTAACTTTTCTATTCATTGCGAAGATGGGTTTATCTTTTTAAGCTTGCTCATGTATGAATATCATGCTGATGTGTGCTCCTTAAATTTTTGGATACCATGAGTGATGACTTTATCTTTATGTTCTTTGTTTTTCATTGAGTCTTTTATTTTGTTTTGCTAAGGGACTAGAAAAATATAAGTTTGGGGGTATTTGACGAGTCTTAAATAATGCATATTTAAGATCCTTAACTTATATTTGTTATGCTCTTAGTTTGTAGTATTTCACTTTATTTTATGTTTTTTTTGTGTTTTGTGTATTTTTACAAGATTGTGGAGAAATTGAAGCATTTCAGGAGATGTGAAGCTTCAGGAGAAATTGCGATCGATCGCACTATGCTGCGATCGAGCGCAAGGTCATCAATCCCACATCGAAATGTTTGCAGTGCATCGCACCTGCGCTCGAGCTCACAGACCTGCGATCGATCGCAAGTGATCATCCCACATCGGTCAGAAATCTTTACAGCGCGATCGAGCGCACCAGACACGCGATTGAGCGCACCTGCAATCGATCGCACCACATTGCGATCGAGCGCACACGGATAGTATTCCACATCGATTTTGCAAGCCACATTGCTCCGGGTCTCCCCCTATATAAACACCACCTGACTTCATAATTCAGGGTACAATTCCTGGGCCACTTTGGTGTTTACCGGTGGACGTCCGCTAGCATTCTGGTGGATCCCGAAGACATTGCTACCAAGAGGGGAAGCGCCGCCCGTCAGCGAGTGGAATTTCTCCCATGTAAAGTTATTTATTCATTTCTTTACATTTAATTGTTTTAGTTTAAATGTTTAGCACTTTTATTATGAATTGTAGTTTCATAGTTATGAGTGGCTAGACTCTTCAGCTAAGGTTGAAGATGAAGCCCCGCCGTTGTTTGGCGTAGTAGTTCAGATTTGCTTGTACAAATCTGACAATTTTTAGTATAAATGTTCTGTCAATTATTTGAGTTAATCTTATAATTGATTGAGTTTAAATTGTCTGTTGGATATTCCTTGTGTTTCATCTGATGGATACATTGAATGTTTTTCGATTAAATTGGATTTCCTTTGTGATTTGTTAAGAGCGGATACATTGGATGCTTTTGGTTTAGTTGGGATATTTTTTGTTTTTTTGTCTTATAGTTGGATTCATGGAATGTTTTGATAGGCTATATTTTTAGAACATATATGCTTAACTTTGGTGGGGTGGATTCTGAAACCTTAGTGTCTTAATTATTAGTTTTTAAAAATTAATTTAGTTTAATTTTAATTTATTTTGCAATATCATTCTGAAATTTGGAACTAGGTTAAGATAAAATTAGTTTAGATTAAATTATATTTTCACAACGCAATTCCCTGTGGATTCGACCTCGCACTTGCATAACGCTATACTGCAAACGACTCGTGCGCTTGCAAGTAATTTAAAACTCACAACAACTATTGTTAGACCCAGGACTTGGTCATCCAAATTGATCTAACTAACTAATTCATACCACATGCATACGTTGATCAGACTAACACATATGATGAATTCAATAAAACAAGCATTAATCAATTAAAGCATCATAACCTGGCTATTTGCAAGTCAACAATACTCATATATGGAAAAGCATAGTTAGGGCTTCAATCGAGCCCTATTAAGAAGTTAATTACACATGCTGATTATGCTAAACATCATCATAGCATAAACTAAGTAGAAAAGAATAAACCCGAAAAAACTGCGGAGAAGAGTCGTCAATTCCTCTCCAAAGCTTACAACTGAAGGAAGATAAAAAAAAAGTATTGTTTCTGTGTTTTACAAGCCTATTTGTAAGGGTCTAAGTACACCTCGAAACCCTAATTTCCAAAATAAGACCCGAATCAATCTTTCCAAAACTTGCTCTGCTGCTTTACTGCACGTGTGCGCTCGATCCTATGTTTTTATGCTCGAGCACAAGGTTGCGCTCAAGCCTTCTATATGTGCGCAGGAGTGCTTGTTCGCTCGATCACAGAAACCTTGCGTTCGATCGCACTTGATTGCTTCCAGATTTCTTCCTTAGAGTTCCAAAATGCTACATTTTCTTCAAAAACCTATAAAAAACACAAAAATGAAGTAGAATATACTAAAATACGTAAACAAAGAGATTAACAACTGTAAATTAAGGAGCTTAAATATGAATATTTAAGCACTTATCACACACAACTTCATTAAGATAACTATGAAGAAAAACACTCTTAAAATCCAATTATCTAATCATCCAAGCATTAGAAATGGCTAAAGATAAAACACTGTGTATAGTAGTAGGTTTAACAACTGAACTAAAGGTTTCATGATAGTCAATACCTGGTTATTGGTGGAATCCCTGAGCGACCAATCTCGCTTTATAGCACTCCACAGACCCATCAGCTCGATATTTGATCTTGTAAATCAATTTACACCTAACTAAATTTTTCACTGAATCATATGGAACCAGATCCCAAGTGTGGTTAGTTAAAAGAGCATTAAATTCATCAGTTATAGCTGACTGCCACTCAAGATCTTTATTTGCTTGAGAGAAATAAGTTGGTTCAGATGACGGGGTGGTAGAGGAAAAAGAAAGTAAGTTTTTGGGTTTACCGATGCCAACCTTAGAACGAGTGACCATGGGATAACAGGAGACAGTGGTGGATGGTGGAGGAACAATAGTGGTAGAGGGAGCGACATGCGCAGTAAAGGGAAAGACAGTAGGATTGAAAGAGGTTGAGGGTGGTGCTAAAGAGTCAGGCTAAGGAGACGGCAAAGAAAAAGAAACGGTTGGAGGGATGAAGAGTTGTGAATTTCGGTAGAGGCCATAGATGAAGAGAGTGAAATTGGAGAAAGCAAAGCAAAAGGTGCCAGTAGTGGGGTTGAAGAAAGACGAGAAAGAGGTGTGGCAACAGACGTAAGAGACGAGGAAGAGGGTTGATATAAAGGTTCTGCAGTGGTAAGTACAAGAGGTGGGTGATAGATTAGGTAACTAGAGTGGAGGTGATGGGTTTGGAAAGAATAGGATAGGGAAATGAGAGTTCACGGAAGACAACATGATGACTGGTAATAGACACAACTAGTGGTAGAATCTAGACACCTATAACCTTTGTAATTTTATGCATAGCTTAGGAAAATACATTGTTTTGCTCATGGTGCAAGTTTGTAGGGAGCATTAGCAGTGAGATTGGGATAACAAGTACACCCGAAGGCACAAAAAGTGGAGTAATCGGGAGTTTTAGAAAACAATTTTGTATAAGGAGCTTGATTTTGTAAAACAGGATTAGGGAGACGATTGACGATGTAAAGGGCAGTTTATGTACCATCAACCCAAAAAGACTTAGGGATATGGGGATCAATTAAAAGGGTGTGGACCATTTCACTAATGTATTTATGCTTACGTTCTGCGACCCTATTTTGTTGAGGTGTGTTCGGGCAAGACATTCAAAACGCAATACCACGATGAACAAAAACTTGTTTGAAAGGAGTTTGGTCAAATTCTTTATCACCATCACTTTGAAAAAAAATTAATTTGGTGAAAAACTGACTTTCAACAAGAGTTTTAAATGTACAAAAGTGTTGAAAGACTTTAGATTTTTTACGCATAGAAAAAATTCAAGAATAGCGAGAAAAATCATCCTCAAAGATATAATAATAATGATAACCTAAATTTGATAAAATAAGAGATTTTTAAACATCATAATGTATTAAAGCTAAAGGTTGGGCAGTACAATGCTCAATAAAATTAAAAGATAAATGTTTAAATTTGCCTATCTAACATTTATAACAAAAGCCAGAATATTTAAATGAAAAAAATAATATTCTTTTTAGCTTGCAGGAGAGATAACACACGAGGACCTAAATGACCTAGTCTACGATGCCAGACATCACTAGTGACTTAATGGGAGACCAGTACTAAAAGGGTGGTAGTGGCTGAGTCTAGAGGAAGAGGGTAGAGATTACCATCATTAGAAACATCAAAGTTAGCATAACGGTTTTTATCATAACATACATGTTTAGCAAAAAGTAAATTGTGAGACAATTTCGAGACATGCAAGACATTATTAAGGTAAAATGGTTTTGTGGGAGTGCGTAAGAAAGTAGAACCAACATTATTAATATCAAGAAATTGTCAATTACCAACTAAAATTTCAATTTTGCCAAAATAAGTTGTAAGGTTAGTAAGTATACTTGACTGAAGAGCCATATGTGTTGAAGCAGCCGTATCAAGCTACCACTAGGCAATATAAGACTCACCAAGGGACACAGTAGCAAAGGATTTTCGCAAGTTATGAGAGACAACAGCACGATTGAACTGGTGAGGACAATTTAGGGCAAGGTGACCAAAGATGTGACAAACCTGACATGCCAGGGAGGAAGAGCCAGGATACGGTCCTAAGAAACCTTCACGACTGTAAGAGAAAGTACCAGCAGATCGATTAAATATAGAAGTAGAGGAAAATGACTTATCAATATGTAAACCATTCTGAGAAGAGTCACCATGACCAGTATTGCGACCACGACCCCAACCACAACCCTAATAGCTTGAATGATCTCTACCACGACCACGGGAAGAGCTATAGATGGTGGTGGTGGTAAGGACGGTAGGAAGATCAAATGACTGAGAACTGACCTTAAGATGTTTCAGTCGTTGTTCCTGTAGGAGCAGCTTGGTATGCAAACTGTCAAAGGTAAGGGTAATGTTGGTGTTAGTGACGATAGTGATGAAGCTTTCATACTTGGTAAGCAGACCTGCTAATGCAAAGAAAATTAGGTCTTTGGTGGAGAGTGGGGAATTGATGGCAGCAAGAGAATTAGTTATGGCTTTGAGGTTCCGGAGATACTGTTCCATTGAATTGCTAACTTTAGTATGTTTGTGAAGATTTACTCAGAGTTTAAACTCATTGGCATTGGACTGATCAAAGTAACGTTTTTCCAATGCTAGCCAATCATCCCAAGAGGTACGCAGATCATGGACCTCTTGTAAGATGTTCGAAGTAAGGGCAATATTAATCCATGAGTGAAGGCACTGGTCTGTATGGATCCAGATGTGAAAAGTAGGGTTAAGGGTGGTTGTGCTATCACTAGATAAATAATATTATGAGGGACATGAGAAGATGCCATCAACATAACCAATAAGATCATAGCTTATAAACATTAAGAGTAATTGAAAGCGTTAGAGGATGTAATTTTTATTATCTAGTTTAAGACTAACGAGGTGGGTGATGCTAAAGGCAGAAAAAATAGGGAGATTAGATAAGGCAGGAGGATTATGTGTTGGGGCTGCAAGGTTTGAAGCTTGGTGACGTGCGGTTGTGGTAGTAATAAGAGGGTTGTATATAGTGCCAGCTGCAACGGGAACATGATGAGTGGTGATGACGTCAACGCTAGGGAAAGAAAGTGAATATTTTGCGCAAGATTGAGGAAAGAAATAACGAGGGTCGATGAGGTCAGCATTGGGAGAGAAAGGAAAATTAAAAAACCGAACTGTGGTAGCGTGAAGGGTGAGGCCGATTTGGGTGTTAGCTGTAGTGCTTAGGTTTGCAGAGTTTAGGGAGAAAAGAGGAACATGTGAAGCATTAGTGGGAAGTGTGGGGCCGGGTAGGGTGATGACAGTAGCGGGTAGAGAAAAAGGCATGGGACTGGTTTGTTTGCTAGCTGTAGTGTGGAGGTTTGTAGTGTTTATGGAGAAAAAAGAAACATGTGCAGCATTAGTGGATGTGAAGCATTAGTGGGGAGACTGGGACTGGCTAGGTGGAGGGCAGTATGGTTTTATGGTACATGCTGGGAAGAACGGATTTGCTGTGCGATGGCTACTACAGGGTCAACAAAAGGTAACGGCGCACTTTGCTGTGTGATACTTGTTGTGAGGTCAGCAACAAGTGACGTCGTTGTAGTAGGAAGATGAGAGTTATTTTCGGTGAAGGGGGAGGAAGAAGACAAGGCAGTAGTATTTTCCATATTTTTTAGGGTTTAAAGAGAGTAGACTTTTAGAGTTTAAGATTTTACTGCTTTAATATTATAAAAAGATTAAAAAATAGTTAAAATTTGTGTTTACTGATTGCTTAATGTTGTAGTAGTAAGAACTCATATTTATAGAGTATAAGAGTGTCTTAATAGAACAAGAGTTTGATGATGATTACCGAAAAATGATTTATTTAAATAGTATAGCTACAAGTATGCTACATTGTGCATTAGACATTAATGAATATAATAAAATTTTGGCTTGTGAATCAGCGAAGGAAATATAGGATAAACTTCAAGTTACATATGAAAGTACTAATCAAGTAAAAAAATCTAAAATCTATAGAATAATATCGGATTATGAAGCTTTTAAAATGTCTCTTACCGAAACTATTTTCGAAATATATTCTTAGTTCAGTAACATTATTAATAACTTTAAACTTCTTACTAAGACCGATGAGGCATTTTCTTGGGTCACTCAACATCTAGTAAGCTTTATAGAGTCTTTAATAAAGGAACTTTAGCAGTTGAAGAATTTGTGCATGTTGCATTTGATAAGACCAACCCTCTTAGCGGAAGAAGAGTTTCTTGTGATGATGGTGTAGATTTTATGCCAAGAGTGGAAACCACTACTCTCATTGTTGACCCTAAGGAGAATCAACCTCAAATGACATAGGGATAAGGTGAATCAAGACATGGTCAACCTTCATCAAGTTAACAAGGAGATGTTCTTTCTAAGGATTGGAGTTATGTGAATTATCACCCAATCGATCAAGTGATTGGTGATCCTTCACAAAGGATAAGAACTCGTTTTTCTATTAGAAATGTATGCAATTATGTAGCTTTCTTATCTCAAATTGAACCTAAGACTTTCGATGAAGCTGAAGATGATGAAAATTGGATAATGGTTATGCAAGAAAAATTAAATCAATTTGAAAGAATTAAATCTTGGTAATTGGTACTGAATAGGTTTATAATAAAATGGATGAAAATTGAGTAGTAACTAGAAACAAGGCTAGGTTTGTAGCAAAATGATATAATCAAGAAGAAAGAATATATTTTGATAAAACTTTTGCTCCTGTAGTTAGACTTGAAGCCATTCACATGTTGCTTGCATTTGCATGTTTTAAGAATTTTAAATTATTTCAAATGGATGTGAAAAATGTATTTTTAAATAGTTTTATAGAGAAAGAGGTTATGTTGAGCAACCTCTTGGTTTTGAAGATCCTAACTTTCCAAACCATGTCTACAATCTTCCAAAAGCCCTCTATGGGTTGAAGCAAGATCCTAAAGCATGGTATGACATGTTAAGTAAATTCTTACTTGAAAATGGTTTTACAAGAGGAAGAATTGATACTACACTTTTCACAAAATACATGAGCATGACATTTCTCATTGTGCAAATATATATTGATGATATAATATTTGGTGCTACTAATGAAAATATATGTCAAGATTTTGTTAAGTGTGTGCAAGGTGAATTTGAAATGAGCATGATGGGAGAACTCAATTACTTCATTGGACTTCAAATCAAACAAAAAAAGGAAGTAATCTCCATCAACCAATCCAAGTACCCAAAGGATTTACTAAAGAGGTTTGGGATGGAGTATGCAAAGAAAATTGGAACTCTCATGAGCACTCCAACAAAGCTGGACATTGATGAAAGAGGTAAAAGTGTAGATATTAAGAAATATAGAAGAATAATTGAAGCCTTATTATATTTAACTGCTAGTAGACCCGATATTATGTTTAGTGTTTGCATGTGTGCTCGTTTTCCATCTATTCCTAAATAATCTCATTTAATTGCAATTAAATTTTTTTAAAAGATATTTGCTAGGAACTCAAAATTAAGGTTTATGGTACTATAGAGAATCTTCCTTTGACTTAATTGGGTATTCGAATGTTGATTTTGCTGGTTGTAAGTTAGATATAAAAAGTTCTAGTGGGACATACCAATTTCTTAGTTGTATGTTAATTTCTTGGTTTTCTAATAAACAAAACTTGGTTTCTTTATCAACGGTTGAAGCAGAGTATGTAGTCGTCGGTAGTTATTGTGCACACATTTTATGGATAAAGCAACAACTTCAAGATTTTGGTATGCATTTTGAAAATATTCCTGTCTTAAATACTGGTTCTATCAATCTAACTAACAATCCAATTCAACATTCTAGAACTAAGTATAGTGAGATTAGACATCATTTTATCTGAGATCATACAAAAAAATGAGATATTAAACTTGAATTTATTAGTACCAAAAAGCAACTAGCTGATATTTTTACTAAACCATTGAATGAAGATAGGTTTTGAATGATTATAATGGAATTAAGAATGAGAAATTGTGTTTGACTTTTCTTTGATTTCATTTGCATTCATCATTTGATGTTTTTCTATTGAATGAATGAAGATTGATTCTTAATTTAATATTCCCTCACTAAAAAATGGCATAGAGTAATTCAATCTTGCAAGATTTTCACCAAACTTGAGTTTTTATCTGTTTAATAGTTGGCTCACAGTCCACTTCCTTAAGGTTCTATCAATTGGACATTAACTTTTGACAGTTGACTGTCACCAAAGGACAGTCAACTACCTATCACATACTTGATACATATTTTTCAATTTTAAACATAGTCAACTGCCTTGTCAAGATAGTCGATTGTCTTGTCGCACCTATATATAACCTTTTTTCACTTTTTTCCCAAATTTTCTTAATTCTCTCAAAACCTAGTCGTGCCTATTGTTTCTCTCTCCTCTCAATCTCTCAATTTCACCTTAAATCACCCACAAATCTCTACTTATATCCTATCAAAAACACTTTCTCTTCACTTTTTCACTCAACCTAGTCCTTATTTCTCGCAAAATGGGCAAAAAATCGTTGGTTTCATCAAAGAAAGAAAGGGACGGTGTAAGGCCAAGAAAGAAGATGAAAATCATTGCGGATCCCAACCTCTTCTACACTCTTAAGGCCAAAAACAGTTATGATGAGTTTTTTGCTTCCAAAAAAATCATTAAGTGTAGATTCGTAAATTTTGATGATCTACATGGCCATGATTTAAATGTATAGCATTTTATTTTTCAAAATGTGGGTTGGATGCCTATAGTTTCTATTTGTGAGAAAGTTTATCCTATATTAATTCATCTTTTTATACAAATTTGATAAGAATTTATATTGCCTTTTATTGTTTAAAACTTCAGTGTTAGGAAAATAAATTCTTTTGAATCCTGCTATTTTGTTTAAGATTCTTA
Source organism: Bretschneidera sinensis (assembly GCA_023935145.1). Taxonomy (NCBI): domain Eukaryota; kingdom Viridiplantae; phylum Streptophyta; class Magnoliopsida; order Brassicales; family Akaniaceae; genus Bretschneidera; species Bretschneidera sinensis. Next base: position 57,727,827 of record CM043703.1, on the reverse strand, counting down.
AGATACCAATGGGAGGTATAGAGTGGTATGATACCTTAAACTGGACAGACAATTTTGAGAAGGAGAAGACCATGAGGACTTTGAGAAATGACACTAAATATAGGTTTAATAACATTACCTATAAGAGCACCAATAGTTTGTCCATTATCAGTAGGGTACTTCATTTGATCATTGGCTACTGTATATCTCTAAGTAAAGGTAGTCATACTTTTGTTAGCCAGTTGGATGTTTTTCTGATGTGGAATCTTATTAGTGGGACTAAGTATAACATTTATAGTATCATTTTGGATAAGATGATAAAAGGTGCTGAAAAGACTACTGGGGGATTGTCTTATGGTTTTCTTATCACAAAAATTCTGAAATACTATGAGGTCTCTTTAGTCGGTTCTCAAGGTGTTTAACTAGCCCCCACATATATCTTTGACCATAACACCTTGAATAGAATGAAGCTAGTTAAGTTAGAGGATAGTTCTTGGGAACAAACCATTAATTTTATTCAAGACAATGAGGCAAAAGCTTGGAAAAGGAAAGTTGTTGCTAAGCAATAAACTTTTATGGATGTGGAGGATGAGGGTGAGGGTGCTGACGATGAAGTTGGTACTAGTAGTAACAACTTCAACATGGAGGTCATGGTTTTTTTTGCAAGGGATTAATAATAGGATATCTTCTCTAGCTTGGAACATGCAGGCTCGTTTGACGTCATTGAAAGAGACATTGAGAGTATTCATGAGAAAATGGAACAAATGCATAATGATATTCTTGAGGAACTTCGACACGTTAATGATGATGAAGATTGGTGATTTATGCCCATTCCTTTCTTTTGTCTTTTTTTTTATATTTTTATCTTGGCATCAAACTAAGACTATCTTGCAAGACATCTTTCTATTTTCTTTTATCATGCATTTTGGATAATGTTTTGGCTCAGGGGAGTCTTTGTGAATGCTTTTATCTGATATTTAAATCTTTTATGGATTTTATGAATATTTGTTTTGGTTCTGAATACCTTGTTTGGTTTGTATATGTGTTATGTGAGTTTTTTTATAGGGGGTTTTACATAAAATCAGGGAAAAATCTACCCATTTTTCGATAATATTCGAATACTTATCCTTTTCTTTCTTTTACTTGTAATTCTTTAGCCGCAATTTGGTGCTCACCCTTAGAGGGAGCCAGTTAGGTATTTGTTACCTTTCTGTTGATGTCAAATAGGGGAAGAAAAAGTTAGGTCATATATGCTTTAAACTCACATAGAAAGGGGTGGAATTTCTTTTAAAGTTGTTTAATTTTGAGTTAAAATTCTCTGAAATGTTGGTTGGGTATTGTATTTCATAATTGCAGGAGGTTTTTATCAAAAATACAGAGGAGACTCTATCAAAATTTTCTCAAAAACACAACACTTACTTTTTAAAGAAAGACTTTTGAAATAAGGTTTTATCATCATAAAAAAAAAAGGATAGATTGTTGGCCCCACATTGATTTTGATAATGACAAAACTAAGTAATTGTGTACTATCTTTTGTCTAAGTTTTAACTTAATCAAGATGGCTTATATACACTCTAAGAGATACGAACATTCCTTGAAGATTGAAGAGATTGAGAGTCTTTAATAGAATTAGGATCCGGTAAGGTTATTGTAACCCTCTCTCTCAATTTCTTAGCTTTAATTTGGCTCAAAAATATGTTTTGTCAGGTCTCTTCTTTTAAAAATAAATAAGGTTTTCAAACTTTTTTTTAAAAACATTTTTTTTATTGGATGGGTACATTTGACTGTAATCCAAGGATAGATGACTTCCAAAAGATCTAGATACTTTTTACAATCGACTGACCCCTTTGACAGTTGACTGTGATGGCCCGTGCTCTTATCTTTGTCTTCTCAATCAAGACAGTTGGATGTAATATTAAGATAGTTGACTACTAAAAGTTCCAAAAACTTTTGACAGTCGATTGCATTTTTGGATAGTCGATTGTACATTCAAATTTTGTCTCAGCTATTTCAAAAATCTAAGAGATAGTCGACTGTCTTTTTTTCACAATCGATTGTCATGTCCTACATAACGACTAGTTTTCAAAAATTGAGGAGCGAGACAAGTTGTTTAATGCACCAAACGGCTATTCCTTATGTCTAACGACCATATTGAGTTAAGACTATAAATACCTATCATAAATGAGCATTTAAACTCACCTAGAACAATTAATTTCTTCAAGAGCTCATTTACTACTCTTCAAAGCTTTCAAAATTTTTTCTTTGGGTCTTTCTTAAGTTATATGCTTGTGAGAGAGAAAATTTATGTGTTTTAAGCATTAATTTTCATTATCTATTATGCACCAAACTCTTTATTCATTTATATTTTGTAAGGAAGAGTTGGTGTAACACTTGTGAGTGTTTAGGTGTTAAACACTTGAGTGAAAATCTCTCATGAAAGGAAATATTGTAATGGTTTGACTAACACCTTAGAAGTTTCTTGATATAGTGAAGTTAAACTCTCAATAAAGTATCTTGAGGAGTGGACTAGACACAAGAAATAAGCGAACCATTATAAATCAAGTTTGCACGCCCTTCCCCCTTAGTCCTTTTATTTCCAGTAAGCTTATTTTGATTGCTATATAGTTTGTTCTTGTTTAGTTGTTTAATCTTGTGATTATATTTGTATTTGTTGAAAAAAAAAACTAAACTCAATTCACCCCTTTCTTGGGTTGCCTCAGTTAACAAATGGGATGCTGATTTCCCATTAACAAATCAAGAATTTTCTATTAACCCTACTTTTTTTTTATTATAAAACTTAATTATACTAGATTTAAATAAAGACTTACACTTTATAATATCACTAGATATAAGATAATCCACAACATCATTAAACAATATCATAATAGAAAATAAATGTTCAATCTACACACACTAATGGAGATTGGGACTGAGTACGGGGACAGATTGAGTAGAAGAGTGCTTCACTCGTCCCCATCCTCTACATGTAGGGAATTTTAAAAATTCTCATCCTTGTCCTCACGTGGATAAATCTCCTGCAAACCTGTCCCTGTCTGGTCAAGTAGTGTCTGATTTTCGTCGAGGCTGTGGGCTTTTGCCATCCCTAGTACCCCCCCCCCCCCCCATACTCGTTGGACATACATAACTTTCTTTATCCCCACCCCCATCACAGGTAGGGGTTCCAGATAATCCATGCCTGCTTTATTTAATACAAAAATAAATAAATAAATATTTAGAAAATAAGAAAAACCTGTCAATAAATTCAACCTGTCAAACAATCTAACATATCAAAAATCATAAAATAACTAAGTTAAGACAAATAAAATAACACTCTCTCCTAATTAGATTAGAGAATAACACACACACACACAATATATATATATATATATATATATATATATATATATATATATATATATATATATTCAGTGAAAAAAATTAAATATAAAAATATACAATAATTTTTTGCCCGCACCTAACTCGTGAGAAAAATAACCTCCAAACCCTTTTCATTAGGATCGGATTTTGCAGGTACTCGACGGATACGGATAAAATTGTTATCTCTAGTATGGTACCATCTTCCGCGCAACCTGATTGATAGGATTTTTGGGCTTGGGTTTTTAGGAGATAGAGTTGGACAGTGTTTGATAAAACCAAACCTACATTGTCGTGGTTCATAACACACACATAGGAATACTAACTTATAATACTTTGATTGTAAGTTAGCATTGTACTCTCATTATTTTGGATAAAACTAACCCCATTTCATTAGTTTAACAAAAGGATAATAAATGGGTAAATGGTAATCTCCCCTAAACTTCTTTTTTCAAAGTTTCTTTTCTTTCTCTTCTAAATTACTTAAAAAGGCTATCAATGTTTTCAAATCTGGAAAAATTTATACAAAAACATCTTGTTGCTTGCTTTGCTAGCAGAAATTTCTGGTTCATGACAAGTCTTTTCTGAGCAAAGGACAATAGAAAATAGTTAGGCCCACGGATTACTTGAAACTAGCCGTATACACTAATCAAATACATAAAGCAAGACAAGCGTTCAAATTATTCAAACCCACAAGCTTTTCACTAAAGCAAATGCTACTATCTACAATCTGACTTTTTATTGCTGTGGATACACGTGGATGGAGAGTGATAATGGGTCCAAAACCGCCCCATTGCCATCCCTATATCATACCAACATTATAAATATGTGAAGATGCCCATGCCCTCATGCTTGCTTGTCTTTGATATCAAGCACAGAGGACTATTATACGGCAAACTGCCATTAAACAATAATAAAAAATTTAATATGTGATTTAATTAGTTTCATTTGATTTGACTATGCAATTTTTTTTTATAAAAAAAAGTAAATATATACCGACACAAAAGCATGAGGAAATGACAAAAAGAACATATATTAAGAGAACTTTGAACAACAAATGTAAAATATTTTCGCTAATTTGACTGATGTTTGTCTCTTAGTGCGATAAAAAGTAAATTTAGTGCGATAAAAAGTAAATTGGTTTATTTTTAAAAAAAAAACCTAAACAATTACAAGAAGAAACATGGTCATACTATCCTAAAAGCGAGGGTCACATTTAGATGCCTTGTCATTTTTTAAGGCACAAAAAAAAATTTGTTATATTTATTATTAAAAAAGTTACATTTAATAATTAATTGTCTCAAATATGACTATTTTCTATCAAGAATGACTATTGTACTAACAAATTTGAAAATAATTTTTATGCATTAAAACAAGACAAGACACCTAAAAGCTATAATGTATGTATGTAGAAATAACATCGCTATAAAAAAAATAGAAGTAACATTACAGGCACTATAAGAATGAAGAATCCAAGTATTCAACCACAAAGCTAGAGAAAATAAAATAATAATTACTCTTATAACAAATCAATAGGAAATTCTAGTAATATGAATCAACAGTAGAGAGAAAAAGTAAGAGGAAGAAAGAAAGAGAATATAGAACTTTTATGGATTTCAATTTTTTTAATTTTGAGAGAAAACTTTAAATTCAAGTTAAAATCATCTTAACCTTTTAATTGTTTTTGAATGTACCAGATTTTACCACCAAATAAAAATAATATCATATCATCTTTTAAAAATCCAATAAAATATATTATTGACATGATATTATTTTTATTTAGTGGTAAAATCATGTACATCAAAAAACAATTGAAAGATTACGATGAGTTTAACTTGATTCTAAAATTCTTTCTCAAAATTGAGAGAATCGAAATCCAACTTTTATATCGTTTGGTAAAGAAAAAAATAATAAAAGAAAAAAAGAGGTAGATAATTAGTGTTTTTTTTCACGTGAAAAAATTATAATCTTTTCAAATTTGGATGATTAGTGAGTGAAAGTTAAAATAAACAATTTTTTATTATTTTTTTTTCCTCTCACTTTTCTATCACATTTACCAAACACGATGAAAAAATCAATCTTATTATTTTTTTCATCATCTCCCTCTTCTTTCCTCTCCCTCTTCCTTTCTCTCATTTTTCCTATCTACGTAGTGATGGTCTTACAGTTGTCACAGCCAAAACCACTTCACTCTTTGTAGAGCACATTTCAGCATTCAGTTCTCCAACAAAGCAACCTCACCGGCTCAGAGTTCCAAAAACTGTAGCAAGACTAATATCATACCATCGTAAGCTTGAAACAATATCACAATGTAAAAATAAATGCTAACTTCTCAACAAAAGCCAAATCCATAATATCAAGAAATTTAGTGCAGGAACAAAGCAATCCAAAGCAACACATGATGCATATGAGCTACTACCATAAATTAATTGAAACCAAGTTGCGCCACAGGAATTAAGCAATTAATCGAAACCAAGCCAAGTGACTGCAAACATGCATTCTCTCTTAGTACTCATCTCCCTCATCATCTTCACCATCAACAGCCTCAGCACCTACCTCCTCATAATCCTTCTCTAGGGCAGCAAGATCCTCACGGGCCTCAGAGAACTCACCTTCCTCCATGCCCTCCCCAACATACCAGTGCACGAACGCCCTCTTTGCATACATAAGGTCAAATTTGTGGTCAATGCGAGCGAACACCTCTGCAACACTGGTGGAGTTCGAGATCATGCAAACAGCCCTCTGCACCTTAGCAAGATCACCACCAAGAACAACAGTTGGGGGCTGGTAGTTGATGCCACACTTGAATCCAGTAGGACACCAGTCAACAAATTGGATGGTGCGCTTGGTCTTGATGGTTGCCACAGCAGCATTCACATCCTTGGGCACGACATCGCCTCTGTACATCAAGCAGCATGCCATGTACTTTCCATGGCGAGGATCACACTTGGCCATCATGGATGAAGGCTCAAATGCGCTGTTGGTGATCTCTGCAACTGACAGCTGCTCATGGTAAGCTTTCTCAGCTGAGATGACAGGAGCGTAGGATGAAAGCATAAAGTGAATCCTAGGGTATGGGACCAAATTTGTTTGGAATTCAGTCATATCCACATTTAGAGCACCATCAAACCTAAGAGAAGCAGTAAGAGATGAAATCACCTGAAATACACATCAAAAGAAAATCAGGATACATTCCTAAGGAAAAATAAGAGTGTTGATTTCAAATATAAGAAAGAAATATACTTGAGAAACCAGACGGTTTAGGTTGGTGTAGGTAGGGCGCTCAATATCAAGGGAGCGCCTGCAAATATCATAAATTGCCTCATTATCAAGCAACACAGCAACATCAGTATGTTCCAAAAGGGAGTGAGTTGAAAGGACACTGTTGTAGGGCTCAACGACAGATGTTGAAACCTGTGGTGAGGGATAGACAGTGAACCCAAGCTTAGACTTCTTTCCATAATCCACTGATAGACGTTCCAGTAGAAGAGAGCCAAGACCTGAACCAGTGCCTCCACCAACAGCATGGAATACAAGGAATCCTTGGAGACCAGTGCAGTTGTCAGCAAGCTTACGGATGCGGTCTAAGCAAATATCAACAATCTCCTTTCCAACTGAAACAAATAAGAGAAGTTGTCAACAAGTTATTAGAAAGGTAATATAACTATTAGCAAAGATAATTGTAAAAAGGCAAGAAAAAGTCCAAGATCATTACTGGTGTAATGGCCACGTGCAAAGTTGTTAGCTGCATCCTCTTTGCCGCTGATAAGCTGTTCAGGATGGAATAGTTGGCGGTATGTCCCCGTCCTTACTTCATCAATGACAGTAGGCTCCAGATCTACAAAAACTGCACGGGGCACATGCTTCCCAGCGCCAGTTTCACTAAAGAAGGTATTGAAAGCATCATCACCTCCCCCAACAGTCTTATCACTCGGCATCTGGCCATCAGGCTGTATATGGCAGAACAAAACTTAGAAATCTCACAAAAGAACAAGGCATTCTGAAACTAATTGCTCATAGAAATATCACAAGCGAGACATTATATTCCATGTTCCCAACCAAATGATCTCCAATCATTGACTAGCAAACACAAAATGGTTATAAGTTTACAGACACATTATTTGCAACCAGAGAGGAGCATACATGAAATGGTATATAAATGAAACTAACTACTGATCAATTACATTGCAGGAATAAAAGAAATAAAGCATACAAACATAAAGCACACAACAAGGAAAAGAAGAAAGCATAACAAAAAATGAAATTAGGTAAAAAAAAAGAAAAATGGTCTGCATAAACTAGAGCTACGAATTTACAGTTGTAATTTTAAATACAATGTTGATACCTCCTAACTCTCCAAGCATATTCACCATAATTGTAGCAAAATAACACTCTTTCACAGTTTATCCAATGAGTTTCTAATATATTGGAAACAGTATACCTTAAATCAATTGGATTGCAATTACTGGAAGAGACTTGGATCCCACAACACATTAGCTTAATAACAATTAAAAGTTTAACTATAAACATATTGTTCATAATGCTTATCCATCAGGGAACAACATCATATTTAATAATAATAAAGCAATTAAAACAAAACAACGATGCCATGGTTCAGACTGAATTTGAATTATCAGAGTAACACAACAAGCAAACACTTGCATAATTGATTGTGAGAATGCAACAAAAACACTAGATCATGTGAAATCTTAAAAGCATGCAAGCAAACTTTCCCTTTCTTAAAAAAAATTAGTATGTTCATGCACAGAAATTCCTATATTGGTCAAAATACGAGAGCAGATGCAAGAAATTAAAATTTTGTCAAAGAAGGCGTACTTGAAAAGAAAACAAATTATGTAAAAACACAACAAAAAAATGAATACTCGTCATAGTTCATTATTGCATATAAAACAAATACGTCATAGTTCATCATTGCACATAGAGCTAACACAACAAAAATGCCTAAGATGTGCTAAATTGCAAAAACAGAAAACAAGCATTAGACATCAAACGAATATTTATAAAAAAAAAAAAAAAAACAAAAAAAAAAACATAGATATGGTAAAACGAAAACGAAGTGCGTCGAAATTGGCATGTCTCGGTCAATTCACATCAAACAACAGAGAAAAAACCACTAGATCTACATGAATTGCAATGGGATGCCACATTGAAATAAGCATTTAATAATAACGTCCCTAGATCTCAAGAAAATGAAAACAAAGACACGATAAAAACACACCTTATTATCAACAACAGAAACAAAAGCACGAAGAAAACAGATCGAAAAGGAAGCAAAAAGATAAAATAGAAATTTTTTTACTTGAATTCCATGCTCAAGGCAGTACAGTTCCCAGCATGCATTGCCGATCTGAATACCGGCCTGACCAATGTGGACGGAGATGCACTCTCTCATTTTCGCTTAGAGAGAAAAATCAACTAGAAAACTTGAAATTGGAAATGAAGGAAAAAGAGAAAAGAAAACAAGTGTGACGTTTGTTAAGACGCCCTTTTCTTGTTTGTCTGGAGATGAAATGAGCCTTTGGGATTTATCACTAAATTTAACCGAGGTTATCCCTCTTTTCGCGGGATTGTTCTTACTATTTAACGTTTTCATGGAACTATGGAGTCCGTATATTGACTTTTTAGAGTTTTATTTTTTGCTTTTATCTTTTTTATTTTCTTTTTTCAGCTTTTACAAAAGCACTAAACTTCACCAAAACAGTAAAACTTAACTCCCTTTTTCCTCGCTTCTCTAATAAAGGACCAGTAACAAACCCGCACGGAAATTAAAATACATGCCAAGCTTATAAAAATAAGTACTTTGTAATTTATGGATCATTTTTGTTTGATTATTGTAAAATACTTTTTAAAATTGCTATGTTAATTACATAAATTTATTTTTATTGATCTTTTAAAAAATAAATTGATATCTACCGTTCGTTACTATTTTATTATCAAATGATAATTTATTCATAACGAATTTTGGTTCTCTCAATTTTTGGGAACAAAAATCTCAATTTAAATTCATCTCAACTGCTCACTTACTTTAAATGGATAAAATAATAGCACCATATAAAAATTAAGCTTAATTATAAAAAAAAATATCATGCAGTTGATTGTATTTTTAAAAAATTTAAGTTTTTTTGTGGTAAAAAATTTGATTTGCTTTTCGAAAAATCACCAAGAGGTTTTCTTTTTTATAAAAAAAATGCTATTTGATATGTTTCTATTAGCAAAAAAATACCTTGTGGTATGTTTCTATTAACTTTAAATACTCTATAATATATTTCTTTTAGTCAATCACATGGTATTTTTTACCACAAAAAAAATCGTCAGGATATTTTTTGAATATAGAGTCAATCACATGATATTTTTTTGCCACAAAAAATCTCAGAGTATTTTTTGAAAATACAGTCAACCACATACATGCATTAGTTTTACTTACTTTTAAATGAAAATTAAATAACTTAACCATGATTTCAATACAGAAAGAAGATTAAAAATGATTTTTAAAACAAATAAATAAAAAATAGACCCATATTAATTGATTTAAATAACTTTGAATAAGTATAAGTAATCTCAGCAGATTTCCTAACTAATTCTACCTATTCTTCACCATCTAACGAAAACATAAATTAAATTCCCACACCACAACAAATAAAGTCAAATGTAGAAAAATTAACCATACTGTTGGATATCAATACAAATTGGTATTTAAACTCAACTGTGAAGATCAAAATAAAACACAGTAGCCATCAAAACCAAAATAAATTCATCTATGTTGCTAGAAGAAGAAGATGGTGACACTGAAAAAAAAAATACAAAAAATTAATTCAAGCAATCAAAACAGTTATAACCACATAAATTTTAGCTTTTAAAAAATATACTTTATTAAAAAAAAATCAAACTTACTAGTGTTTTAAGTGCCATTCTTCTTCAAATTTGCAATTAGCTTTAGACATTTTGTCCGACTTACCTATTAGTGCTTTCTTGTCACACCGCAATGAACATATTGGAAATATACTTTCCCCAATAGTTGCCAAAAGTATTTGTTGATGTTGAAAATAGGTCATATCTGTTGAGGTCTGGTTGGGTCGGTTGCTGGAGTTGGGTCTGACTTAGTTCGCTTGAATGCACAACGAGTTAGGTTTGTTCGATATGAGCTAAATCTAAGATACCTAAAAAAGAGGGTCCTTTTATACTTATCAGAGTAGGTGGTAGGGAAAGCAAGTTAATGAAAAGAGATCATAAAAAAATTACATTGCTAAGGGGCTCCTATTTATAGGGCTCAAGTAAGGTAAAGATTACCGTTTTACCTTTGTAACAGATAGGTGTCACCTTCTTGTAAGAGCGTACATTCGACCTACATCAGTATTAATGTTTGCTTAAATTATGATTTTCTCATCTTGTCTTATATTTAGTCCATATGAACCTACTTAACTCACACTAATACTATTAAAATACAATTTCTCTTGTTCATGTCAATAAGATAGTTTTGATGAAGGAAGAACTTAAAATGCTTTATTGCTTGACTAATTAGAGAGTATTTTACAGAGAAAAATTAAACATACTGATATGGGCCAAAATATCCTGCTCCTCGTGAAGTTTAGCCACGTGGAGAGATGTCATCATCCACAGTGACGACCTGCCTATTTGATAGCTTAATTTACGGGTTTTAGCTGCCTGAGATAGGATCTTGCAAGGACGAATAGTGGCCTAGCTATTGATCTAACCATCCAAAGGATGAGGTGCTGCTTGTGGACCTATCCCGATCAGTGTACATCAAGGGAATCTATCTGGATCCCCTCAAGGATCTCGTCTACCATCACCGCCTATATAAGGAAGTATCAACTCTTTCAAAGAGAGGGAGAGAAAATAAAAAGGGCTAAGTGCTGAAACTATGCCACTTTAGTATCTCTCTAAAAAAAAACCCTTCTTTTTACATTACCTCGATACACATACTAACTTAACTATTGGAGAGTCCTCTCTGGAGTACACAAAATCCAAGTGGTTTTTCTTATGGGGATTTGTGCACCAAGTTGATATAGATATAAGAACAAGGCTCGAGCATTTCTCCTGGTTGTATCAAGACACAAAGCTTCATGCCCATCCTATTGAAGATCAGAAATCTATATACCATAGCCCATCATATTTTTGGCATCAACATATTGGCGTTATCCATGGGAACAAAAAATTTACCTCACGATGCCACCTAGAAAGTCATTTCCCCATCCATCTGCTCCCACAATGATGATAATAAACACCCTCCACATCTAAATTGAAAATGAAAGAATCGAAGTCGTGATATTGGAGCACGTGGGAGAGCTAAATCCACCGCAAGCCTCGGGGAGCCGTCAGAACCCGAGAGCCCATGATGAACACACCCAATCGAGTCCTACTGAGATTAGCCTAGCTGAAAATCCCAAGACTCAAGTCACCCAGGGCGAGCATGATGAACTCAAGCGACATTGCAAAAACTTGGCCGAAATAATCGCCCAAACACTTCCCGAAAACACTTGTGCTCCTCCCACTCTGACCCACCTTTAGAAGATCAGTGTGACTATAATTAGAGGGTAATCGGGAAGGCTAAGCACCTTCAGGTAGCACGAACATCGTCATAAACTTGATGAGGAGTGAGGAACCCAAAATCAAGCTCGACGCACCGAAACCTCCAGACTGTAATGACCAATCCCGAGTGGGCCCTACCCAGAGATGAATCATTATCCTTAAGCTTCAAGCTTTAAAAATATGATGAAATATACATCAATACTACAAATAGATCAATCTGTTATCTCTATAAGATTATATATATCCCATATTATTGCTTTCTCTTAAGCATATACCATCAACATATCATCTAGAGTTTTCAGATAATTTACAAATCCACAAACAAATGGGGTTTACGATTACATAAATTATATCACCTATCGTTTCTCAAAATAAATTACAAATGACTAGACTCCAAAACAAACAAACGAAAGAGGTTGAGGATGCTAAATGCGAGGACCCACCTAAAGATACCACCCGTAAGTTCTTCTCTAGAGCTCCTTCCAAAAGTTCTTGAAATTTAACTTGGAAAATAAAATAGGGAGAGTGGTGAGTTAAATAGCTCAGTGATGATTACTTACCAATGGTACCTATATATATATATATATATATATATATATATATATATATATATATATATATATATATATATATACACTTCCATGCAAATGTAAGAATCCATATCATAAATACGGACATTGAATGTGTACATCCATCTCCATTTTACCATACCATCCTTCACTTATTATTTCAAGGAATGGATATTTCTAAGTCAACACACACACACACACAAACACACAAACAGATATATATATATATATATATATATATATATATATATATATATATATATATATATATATATATATATATATATATATATATATATATACAATTCTCAAACATATCAAGACATTCATATTTATCATCACAAACATGGTGAAACAAATAATACATAAATATAATGATAGGCATGCATCACCCCCATTCCATGTCATATCCCCTCCTAATCAACCATCACAACCCTCTCATCATTATCCTCACATCTCCTCTTTCAGCTAGTTCAATCATCATCAATTTCCAAGGGGATGTTTCCCCACTTATTGATATATTAAAGATTCATTTCAATTATTAATCCTCGCTACCCTCACCTATGGTAGACGGGTCCTACAGTCCAATATTATCCTCAGATCTCTTCACCACTCTTGGGCGGGTCCTATAGTCCAATACTATCATCGGATCCCTTCACCCCTTCGGGGTCGATCCTACAGTCCATTTATGTACAGAAGGCATTACAACCCAATAACAAGAGATATAAAATTCTCACCCATTCTTGTCATATCAATTTCAGTACATTCATATACATATCAATTTCAGTACATTCATATACATATCAAATCAAATGGACAAATTACATCAATCCATCACATCTCAATTATACTTCCTTCAAAATATAGCACCAAAAATTCAAGCATGTACAACTTTAACCTAATTATAATCATATATCCATACCCAACTTAATACATAATCAAGAACAAAGCAACCAACAATTTGACATGCCAACACACGAGTACATTTTCATAATCAATCAAAGTTTGTAAGCAAACCTCTTCAAGAGGTAAAATAACACCATTGGCACCCATGCATGAGTAGTTATATTTATTCATATCTCAGCTTGTACACACTTGAAATTTCACATAAATCATTTATCATATTTAACTCTTGATTTCATCATTAAATATAATTATTATGGTCACATTTTCAGATTCATCAACAAATTAAATCCTTTTCGTGTACTAGGTATAATGTGAACTCACCTCACGATGTCCCCCGACAACTATCCTTGGACAACCTCTTTGTCCTTGGTATTATCGTCAATAGTACCTAAATATACATAACACTTATGCCTCATTTGGTTATGCTAATGGAATAGAAGCCATAATGTGGTCAAGGTTATAATCTAATCAAGGCTGTAATGGAATCAAGGTTAGAATCTAATTACGTTGTTTGATTAAAACATAGAAAAGACCCATTAATTAGAGTTGTAATCCAATTATAGTGTTTGGTTAATATTGTAATACCCGTATTCGTAAAGAAAGGGTAAAGAAGTAATTTGATAAATATAAAATGGAGTTAAAATAATATATATGTGAAAGATTTAATTTTTATAAAACACTTTTTTTGAAGAAAAAAAATTTGGCGTCCAGACAAAAGCAAAAGAAAAAGAAAAAGGAAAATTAAAATAAAAAAAAAAACATGGCAACAGGTGTTGCCACCTGTTGCTAAAAGAGAATTGTAATGTTGCATGTAAGACAACATTACAATTTCATGGCAAGCATGAGGAGGGGGGGGGGGGGGGGGGGAAGGTGCTGAGTGTTGCTTTAAATTTTTTTTTTTTATATATATAACTTTAGTTTATTTTATTAATGACTTACCAAATTCTGTTTGGTTTTCCTTCAACTATGATTCAAATTACTCTCTTTCTTTAAACACTTAGGGACTGAAAGAAATGTTGAAAGAGTAAAATTTTGAAGGGGTTTATGGGAGAATTTTATAGAGAATCACAGGAAGCTCTAAGAAAAACAAAAGGTAATAACGTGAAGTTTATTTTTGAAATTTAGCATACATGAAATTTCTTGAAATTCAAAGTGGGAAATTTCAAAGGGTGTGAATTATAGAAGAATTGAAGAAAAAATTAAAAATTTTAATATAAATGTTATGTTAGGCGTTGACGATCAGCAATCGGGGAAAATTGCTGAAAAGAGCAGGAAAGGCAAGGAGGTGATCCACGGGTAGCTCTAAGTGCTACGTGGTGAGTTAGATTTACTTAAAGTAATTAAGATAAATATGAAATATATAGTGATAGTATTTGAATAAATCATTAACTTATGATTTGATGATAGATGAAAGTTGGTTGATAGGTATGATAGAAATAGCGGATGTGTAGATAATTATTTTATAAGAAACAATATTATTGGAATAATGAGTCGATTTAATAATAAAGGCGATAAGTGAAAATCTTGATGAGCTATGGTTGATGATTTGATATGATTTATGAGGAGAGAAAATTTAGTGGATCTTGACGAGTTTTGGTTGATGATTTGATATGATTTATGAGGAGGAGAATTTAGTGGAATTTTTCAAATAATAATTTGATAATAATCAGGATAACTAGTTTAAATGTTTGAATTCATGCTTGTTTCTATATTATTATTCATATGTATATTTCATATCATTATTCATATACATATGCATAAAATAAAAGAACCAGGAAGGCAGTCGGTCTAAATGAAAATAAAAGAACCAGGAGGGCAGTCGATCTAAATGAAAATAAAAGAACCGAGAGGGCAGCCGGTCTAAATGAAAGCATGTAGCTGGTATATGTTGGAAATAAAAGAACGGGGAAGGCAATCGATCTAAATAAGAATAAAAGAACCAAGAAGGTAGCCGGTCTAAATGAGAATGAAAGAACTGGGAAGGAAGTCGGTCTAAATGAGAATGAAAGAAAAAAGGAAGGCAGCCGGTGTAAGATAAAAACATGTCGACATGTGGGAAGACGTTCCCAATAATAATAACATTAAAATTCATACATTGCATTTGCTTAAATATTGATTGTTATTACTTGAGATGCTAAAGTGCAATTCATTACTGCAAATTTATAGATGAATGAGTCTCACAGAGAGATAATTATGCTAAGGAAGTGATGCCGGGCAGAATAGCGATTATTCTGCAGGCTAGTCGAACAGAGAGTTCACAGGGAGTAATATAAGAAAAACCCTAAAACAATACAGAAAAACTACTCTGATGCTTTATTTTAATTTATTCCAAAAATACAATAATAATATTACGAAACCCTAAGACCTTATTTATAAGGTCGAAACAAAATAGGAAAATAAAATTAAGGTTGAAATTAAAATAACTAAAATAAAAAGTTTCCTAAAAACTGCCAATTTGAAGGTCTAAACTTCATTTTTTGGGTAGCCCACTTGCCATCTAACAACTCAGCATCATCTGACTCGGATCCTCCTGCATCAGTAGCCCCAGATTGGAAAGAACTCGTCCTCGAGTTCACAATAGCCACATCAGAATCCCCAAAACAAGGACTCAAGTGTTTCACATTAAAGACCTCAGACGGCAACCCATGAGGAAGATCCTCTGGTATCAGGTCAGAAAACTCTGCTAACAGCGGCAAATCCACTCTGAAACCAAGATCTCCATAATGATCCTCCCAACCACGGTGTTCCCTGAATCGAGCAGGATTGTAATACGGGTTTTCAAAACTGGAATCGAAATCGTAATCTTTCATCTCACGATCACCGAAATTCTACGCCGTTAGACGCTGGGTTAACTTTGCAACCTACCGCTGTAAATCCTCAATCATCGCATCCTGAACGTTTCGATCACGGCGTGGGGCTTCCTCGTTCGGAACCTGCCCGCAACGACCACAACCACGATCACCAGCCATGGAAACTGATGAAATCTCACCCCAGGAAAATGCTGAAGCTCTAATACCAACTGACACCGGGCAGAATAACGATTATTTTGCAGGCTAGTCGAACAGATAGTTCACAGGGAGTAACACAAGAAAATCCTAAAACAATACAGATAAACTACTCTGATGCTTTATTTTAAATTATGCAAATTCAATAATAATATTACGAAATCCTAAGACCTTATTTATAAGGTCGAAACAAAATAGGAAAATAAATTAAGGTTGAAATTAAAATAACTAAAATAAAAAGTTTCCTAAAAACTAAAAACTACCAATTTGAAGGTCTAAACTTCGTTTTTTGGCTTAAAAACAATAAGGCTTAGTAAATATACTAAGTTTTTCCCGAAAGCTCGTTTCCAATCAGAGTAGGGTCTTCAGGGCCCAATCCAAGCCTGTGGCCCGCTAAACGATGTAAACCGGTTTAGGTAGCCTACTTGCCATCTGACAACTCAGCATCATCTGACTCGGATCCTCCTGCATCAGGAAGAAATATGGAAACATGATATGATGAGAATTGTTTGAGTGAGTTATTATATATTGTGAACCTCATAATGAGGTAAATGATAATGTTGAATTGAGAATTTAGAGATGATTAAATGTATGATTGAAAGATTGATATGTCTGATAAGTAACTTAATAAGAGATTGTATAATAGGGGAATTATGAAATTGATTAGTGATTACGGATTATTGTTATTGAATTACTTGAGGAAAAATATGAATGAATATCAGAAATTTTTTTTTGAAGTAATTGAATTATAAGATGTAACTGGGAGTATAAAATCGGATACTTCTAGTAAATTTAATTCACTGAGCTTGTGAAGCTCACTTCTCATTCTACAATGATTTCAGGTAGCAAATAGGACAAATAGTTTGGTAAGTTGAGATTCAGATGAAGTCATTATCTGTGAGCCACGTGTGTGTCCACATCCTCAAACTAATGAGAAAATAAAATAAAATTTTATTTGTAAATATTCATGCATATTACGTTGTATATAATGTTTAAGTCAAGATCAGAATGATGTATCTCCCCTGTTAAAGGTTGAGAATTGATGTAAAAATTTCTATTGGTATTATTTTTATTGTTGCATATGTGTCGTGTTGGGATTTTCAAAATGTGACAACACCGTCTCGAGGGTGACAAACCCGAGATGGGTCGTTACAAATATGTTGAGACTGTTGGAATGGAACCAGACTGACTAAAATGGTATTTAATACAATATATATGTATATATAATGATTAAATATTAAAATAAAATATTATATATTTTCTAAATATTAAAAATGATTAAATTATATATATATATATATATATATATATATATATATATATCATTTGTTCATTCTTTATATTTATTATAACGTTGAAAACTTATGTGAAAATAAGATCGGACAACAACTCCTTTGAATTTTATCATTTTCCTTGCTTTAACATGGTTTTTTTGTTGATCAAACCAACCCAACCAACATCCAAAAACATAATTAATAAAAAAAGTGACAATATCTCCTTTGAATTTTTATCATTTGTCCTGCTTTAACATGAATTTTTTGAAACTTAAAACTAATCAAACCAACATCTATAAATATAATTAATATATAATAATATGTCAATCTAGAATGGTTAACACTAGCCACAAAATGTACATATCAAGTTTCAACACATCCAACACTAGCCACAGTACATACAAAGTAATTAAAATATTGTTTAATCTAAAACACCCATACTAGCCATAAGATTTCTTCATGAAATAAAAACAACTAAATTTCACCATTAAAGAGACTCCTCACCCATTCTTGTTTTTCATGATTGGGAATACAGAGAAATATATTGGTTATGTTATGATCACAACCAATGAAATGAGTAGCTTTATATCTCTCCTTCATGGTAAGATTAGTTAGATTGAGTATCTCTTCATTAATCATCTTAATTTTCTCACTGATCTCTAATCCAATGGCACGACTCAATTTAAGCGAAGCCTCCCTGATCTCCCCTGCAACATCTTTAGCAGCTTCTCTCATTACCTCAACAAGTATTTCATCACCATCTAAACTCTTCTTTTCCTTGTCTTTTTGAAGTGCCTTCTAAACCAGTGGTAGGAATTGAAGACGAGATGTCATCAAACCCCTTTTTCACAATCAAAATATGTTCATATACATGATCAGCATTTCCATCTTTATCCAACTCCTCTATAACATCAACAAAGGTCTCATCATCCTTTCCAGTAGCACGGTCTTTACCAAATATAATGCGTATATCATCATAGTAAGGAAACTGAGTGGTCCTAAATTGAGCTGCTTCTTTATGACTCTACAAAATTAGTAAACTAAACATAAGTAAATATTTGAATGCATTTTATTTACCTAAAATAAGTGTAAAAATTTTCACCTCCAAGTAAGCATCCCACATTGACTTTTCAGCTGTCACAACTTTCTTTTCAGGGTCCTATCCAAAGCCACTTGTGTTAGGACTAGAAATCATGTCATGCACAAGCTGAAAATTAGTTTTCAATGACCTAATTCGAGAGTCAATATAAGGCCATGCTTTCAGGCCAGCTTCTGGTAATTTTGCTTCAAGTACTTTTTCAATAGCCTTCAAAATACCATGCTTGAAACCATTTTCAGCTTGAAATTTTCCTTCATTGTATAGTTCCAACAATGTTTCAATCAGCTTAATATCCTCTGTCTTCTGTCCACTTTCTCTTATTTTTTCTTGGACCCCTATCTTGTTGAGATGAATCCATTCTATCAATGTGAAAAAAAGGGAAATAAAATGTGCCCCCAAAATTTCATTCAATCCACAAACAACAGTACACAAAAAACATAAAGAAAATGATAATACCAAGGACCAGCATATTCTTGAACAAAGAAATCGAATAGGTCAACAAACAAGGAAACAAGGAAAGAAACTTAACAAAAAAACATACAAATACAAGTAGAGATAGATTCAATGCACTTCAATCATATGATGTTTCTTTTGTGGTTAAAATAAGATTTTATGTGTTTTGTCTGCTTGCCCTCCACTCATCATATATTTGGTTTGCCAAATTTGTTCTCCATGCAATCCATTCATTAGAGGCTTCTACATTGGCTATTTGATCACTAGATGCACCAGTCTCATTAGGTAGATCCAATGCTTCCTCGAGTAAGTCATTTGGCATTTCTCTCCTTAAAAAGTTGTGAAGCAAACAACATGCAAAAATTATTCGATTCTAAATCTTGATGGCGTTGAATGCAGGACTCCTAAGGATTGCCCACCACATTTTTACTAAGCCAAAAGATCTTTCAATCACATTTCTAGCAGTAGAATGCTTCATGTTGAAAAACTCTTTTGCACTAGATGGTTGATATCCGTCTCTCCATCCATTTAGGTGATATTGTTGCCCACAATAAAGAGCAAGAAATCCTTTACAATTTGTATATCCAGCATCAACAAGGTAATATTCACCTATATAATGTAAAAATATTTATTTAGTGACTACAGTGACTTGTGAAAATACTCAAAAAAAAATATTTTAAAAAAGCTTACTGTTACTTACCTTTTTGGAGTTTTAAAAAATTTCTCTTATGCAAACCTTCACGTAATACTCTACCATCAGTAGCTGAGCCTTCCCAACCAGGTAAAACATAAATAAATTGTAAGTCTGGAGAATATACGCCTAAAAAATTTGTAGCAATATCACTTTTTTGATTTCAATACCTAGGTTTGTCTTTTAGTGGCACCTTCACCTTAATGTATGTACCATCCAATGCCCCTAAACAATTCTATTTAAATAATAAAATCATTTATATATAATCCTAATGAGATAATATTATATACAAACATGAAGAAAAATTAACATTAGATACCTTAACCCAATTCCATCTTTCTTCAATGGAATTTTCAGGGTTCGGTTCAGATTTCTTCAATAATCCTCCTTGTAGACGTACAATAGCATGTAAAACATTTTTAAAGTACTTGCTTACTGTCTCCCCATATCTCATAAATCGAAATTTCACTACTTGATTTTTAGTGTGATGTGCTAAAATATGTAAAGTCATAGCTAATTGCTCATCGACCGGTAAATATTTGGATGGTTTCAAACCACCAACTGTTTGAAGCTTCTTACATAAAAATGTGAAAGCGTGCCTATTCATCTTAAGTTGTTACACACAAGTGACATCACTCTCATAAACCAACCTATGAATTATCTCTCCATTCGTATTAAAATCAAGCATATAATTTTTTCTTTCTAACAACTTTCTCCGAGCATGTGTCATTAGAAAAATAGTAAGTAACTGAAAAAACCATTGTGCTACATGTAAAATATGCAACCAATGCATAAGGAAAGCAGCCAATTTCTTTTTTCTCCAGAATTCCCTCTCTAACAACCTTAAAGGATTCATGGCTTCACATAAAAATTTATTTTGTCACTGTTCACTAGTTATGTATAATAGTTTTAATCTCTAAAACTAGCAAAAAACCACCAAGCATAAGTCTATTCTTCCAAAACCAGCAAAATACATCACAAATATGAAAAATCACACCAAAAATACCAATCACATACAAAAACATAAACAAAACCAAATATTTTTTGTTGAAATATAGCACATCAATTTCTATAATTCTCTTCATGCTTTTATTCCACTTGTGCAAATAATTCAACTGTTCTTAATCTTTCTCTCTCTCAGTAAACAGTTGTTTTTTTTTTTTTATTGTAGTGAGGCAAAAATAACATTATTTTGAATGTAAAGTCTGATTACGTATCTAAACATTTGAATTTAAACTGATTACATTTCATAACTGTTTTGTGAGAAGCTGCTGGTTGTTGCTGTGGATAAATCTCTAACACGCCCCCTCAAGCTTAACTGTGCAAAGGCAATGTTCAGCTTGTCACGAAAGAGAGAGAACCGAGATAAGGATAGCGGTTTAGTGAAGATGTCAGCTACCTGATCTTTGGTAGAAATGAAGCGGATGTCTAATATACCACGAGTAACCATATCCCGAACAAAATGAAAATCTATCTCGACTTGTTTGGTTCGAGCATGGAAAACTAGATTTGAGGATAAATATGTTGCACCAATATTGTCACACCAAAGAATGGGAAGTGTAGAAGGAAGCAACTCAAGTTCAGTCAAAAGAGAGCATAACCATGTGATCTCAGAAGTGGTATTTGTTAAGGCCTTATATTCAGCTTCGGTGCTAGACCAGGCTACAATAGCTTGCTTCTTGCAACTCAAAGAAATTAGATTATCCCCAAGAAAGACACAGTAGCCACCTGTGGAGCGTCTATCATCACTGCTACCAGCCCAATCCGCATCAGAGTAGGCTTGTAGTGAACGTGAGTGTGACTGGTGAAATTGAAGGCCAAAATCCACGGTTTGCTTGAGGTAGCATAGCAAGCGCTTGGTTGATTGCCAATGGATTGTTGTCGGTTTGTGAAAAAACTGGGATAGCTTGTTAACCATGAATGCTATATCTAGTCTGATGATGCAGAGATATTGAAGAGCACTAATAATGCTTTTGTAAAGTGTTGGATCCGAAAATGCTTCACCTTCATAAGCCGAAAGTTTTGTGGATGTGGCCATAGGAGAATGAACCGATTTTGCTTCTAGTATATTGGTGCGTTTCAATATATCTATGACATATCGATGTTGAGATAAAAAGAAGCCCTTGGAATTTTGAATCATTACGACACCAAGAAAGAAATGGAGAGGACCCAGATTTTTAACAGTAAATTCATTGTGTATAGTAAATCATCGATAGCCGTTCATTTATTACTGGTGAGGAGAATATTGTCCACATTTATAAGCATAAATATTTTGACTGTGGAAGATGTATAAACAAACAAGGAAGTGTCGGACCGAGTACCTTTAAAACCAAGAGCAAGAAGCTTGGTGCTGAGTCTGTCGAACCAAGCCCGTGGGGCTTATTTAAGACTATACAAAGCTTTTTGTAATTTAAATACATGGTTTGGGTACTGGGGATGAAGAAAACCAAGGGGCTGAGACATATATACTTCCTTTGATAAATTCTCATGTAGGAAAGCATTCTGAATATCGATTTGATGAATGGGCCAACCAGTTGAGATAGCTAAGGAAAGAATAGTGTGTTCCGTTGTAGGTTTAACAACAGGGCTAATGTTTCACCAAAATCAATACCTGGTTGTTAATGATAGCCTTTGGCAATGAGAAGCACTTTGTAGTGTTCGATAGTGCCATCCGCATGTCGTTTGATGCGAAACAGCCACTTCGAGCCAATGATGTTACAAGTTGAATTAGGAAGAACCAGGGTCCATGTTTGATTTTTTTTGCAATGCATCAAATTCAATATTCATTGCTTGAATTAGGAAGAACCAGGGTCCATGTTTGATTTTTTTAGCAATGCATCAAATTCAATATTCATTGCTTGACGCCATAGTGGATCTTTGATGGCTATGGAATAGCAGGTAGGCTTAGTAGGCTGTTGGGAAGATTCACTGAGGAGAGCTCGTGGAATTGGATGTCAAATCATGTCTTCAGGAAGGTGTTTGGGTTTTTGGATATTGTTTTTGGAACGGGTGATTATTGGGTGCACTGATGTGGTTTGAGTGGCAATGTTTGAAGGATGAGAATTTTCTGAGTGTAGGGAAAGTCGTGGGTTCGAAATAGAAGTGATTGGGTTGGTGGGGTAAGGCTCAATAGGTTCAATTATAGGTGGTGAGGTTAAGGATGGGTTCGAACTGGGTGTATCTGGTTCGTTTGTGGGCTGGCTTTGGAGAGGAGTGTTTATAGATTCGATTGAGGGACTGCTTGGAGAAGCTGCTGCTGTCGAGACCCTTGTAGCCGATAGACTCAGAATATGATCATTATGGAATTGAGATCGAAGAGAGTAGCACACTGGGATGGTTTTGAAAGGAAACGTAAATTCATCAAATTGCACATCACAGGAGATATAAACATGACGAGTGGGAACATGAAGACACTTATATCCTTTATCTAAAGGGCTATATCCAAGAAAGACACACGGAAGAGAACGTCGTAGATTAGGCCAACAAGTGCAACCAAATATTTTTAGAAAAGTGTAATAAGGTGGATATTTGAAAAGAACTTACGATTTTGAAGTGTGTGAGTAGGCATACGATTTATTAAGTAACAGGCCATGAGGAAAGCATCGTCTCAAAATTGTTGAGGAACATTTGCTTGGGATAATAAGGCAAGGCCTGTCTCCACTATGTGGCGATGTTTGCGCTAAATAGCACCATTTTGTTGATGCGTATGAGGGTAAGAAATACGATGAACAATACCTTGATCTTGAAAATTTTTATGAAGCGAGCAATATTCACCGCCCCAATCAGATTGCACGGCTTTGATTTTGGTATTAAAGTACCATTCAACGTATGATTAAAATTTGAGAAAGATACGACTAACATCACTTTTTAGAGAAATGGAATAAAGCCAGGAATATTTGCTAAATGCATCCAAAAAGGAAACATAATATTTATGGCCAGTGTTTGAACAAATAGGAGCAGGACCCCATACATCAGTATAGATTAATGCTAAAGGTTTTGTAGCTTGAGCTAAAGAAGTGGAAAATGGTAATTCCCGACTCTTTGAACTCAAGCAAGCATCGCATTTTTGTGAGATGGAGTGACAAGGGACTGGGACTTGTAGTTGATGAAGGACTCGATGAACAATTTGAAACGATGGATGACCAATGCGAGCATGCCATAAGGAGAGAGTTGAGTGTTCACTTGAGAAAGCGGATGGAACACATTTATTTTGAGTGGATGAAATTTGATAGAGTCCATTATTACTCGGGCCTTGGAGCAGCAGCTTCCCCATAGCTCGATCCTTCAAAAGAAAATAAGATGGGTGGAATTCAAAAAATGTGTTAGTATCTTTTGTGAAGCGCTGGATAGAAAGAAAATTTTTGCAAATATGGGGAACATGTAAAACATTGTGGAGGTGAAGTTTAAATGAAGGAATAGTAATTTGGGTGGTTCCAATATGGTGAATAGGAAGACCATTACCATAGTCGACATGAATTGTGTCGGATCCAGAGTATTCTTCAGTTTTAACATTTAGATTGGCAAGTTCCAAAGTGAGGTGGTGTGTAGCACCCGAGTCCGGGTACTAGTTTGCATCAGTCAAATTTTGGGAAGCTAAGAAATATGTGTGGCCTTGAGAGGAGTCCCACTGGTAAGATTCATCATACCTGTAATAACAATCCAACACCACATGGCCCATTTTGTTGCAAACTTGGCAAACAGGACTAGAGTTATTGGATGAGGATGGAGAACTTCGACCATGGCCACCACGATTGGTGGTGTTGCGGGATGTAAAATTAGCATTGGTGACAGTTAGATCAACTGCGGCCTGATGCTGCTCCAATCGCTTTTCATGGGCAAGGAGATGACCGTAAAGGTCTTCAATGGATAGAGGTTCAACTCTAGTGATAACAAATGTGACAAAGGAGTCATAATTTGGTCCAAGGCCTGCAAGAAGAAAGGAGACCAGTTCATAATTGTTCAAGGGTTGATCAACGGCAACAAGGGTATCCGTGAGATTGGTAAATTGCTGGAAATAATCAGTAATTGAGAGGTTGGCTTTTTTGAGTGTGGTGAATTGGAAATGGATGTGGGTGATCCGAGCATGAGAGATAGAGGAAAACATTCGTTCTAGTGCAAGCCACATATCACGTGAGGTAGTGCACTTAATGACATGAGATAAAATTTTTTCTGTGAGGAAGGAGTTAAGAGCACTCAGGATGAGTTGATTTTGAAGATGCTAGGAGTAGAAAGCAAGATTTGGGATGGTATGTGTTTGGTCATTTTCGGTGGAAGAGATATGAGTAGAGGGTGGTAGGAGGGAACCATCAACATAGCCGAATAAATGGGTGCCTTTGAGATATGGAACAAGTTGGGCACGCCAGAGCAGGTAATTGTCATGACACAGTTCAATGGAGATGAAGGGATGAGGAGTAAGAGAGATGGGTGGAGTTGGGACATGAACAAAGGACGAAGTGGGAACTGAGGAGGTCATGAGGATTCAGACGTTTGTCACTTAGGCTCTAATGCCATGTAAAGTTTTAAATATTTGGAGAATTGCTGCCTTACCTTAAATGCAGGTATAGGCGTATATTTATAATGATGTAAACTATATTATGTTACAACCAAATCATGAAAGATAAAGCAGAGGAATACATTTGAATTTAAACTGATTACATATCATAACTGATTTGTGAGGAGCCGCTGGTTGTTGCTGTGGATAAGTCTCTAACATTGAATGTTGCTCTTATTGGGAATCTAATTTTATATTTTTTAATATTAGTCAATTTTAAAGGTAATACTAACAATTCAGTTCATTGTCTAGCTTCCATGTGGGAAAAAATACAACCAAACCCAAAAAAATGGCCCCAAAAATTGGAATTTTAGTCCAATATTATGAACCAAACTTGATGCCCTTAGAGATGAATTTAGTCAAAATAATTTTATTTCTAAAACAGTAAAATTGCAAGAGAAAACTTTCATTTTTATTCAATTTTGTACTACCAAGCAAAGGGTAAATAATATCAAATGACGTAGAATTTCAAAGAATTCACATATGAATACCACAATTCCAAGGAAATTCATTTCAACTAATTAAAATTAACAAGAAACCAATTAATTTGGAGAGCAACATACTATTGAGAAGTGACAAAAACAAAGTCTCCTAATTGAAAGGGAGATTGAAAAAGCAATGGGCTGGAAAGTTGAATTTTAATTAAAAACATCTGCCTCTTTTTCAATCGTATGACGCATGAACTACAAATGTATGGAGAAATGTATTTAACAAAGCCAGAGTGCTATTATAATAAGACAAAAATAGGAACAAAAGGCTTCTTCTTAATTCAAATTATAGAAAGAAATAAAAATTGAATGAATAAGAAAATCCTAAAAAGAGAGAGAAATTGGGCACCTGAAAAACCCAAGCCACCGAAGCAACCTGGAGGCCGACGAAGTCGACGAAATTGAATGGAACTTAGAAGGTGGGGAAATATTATGAAGAGAAATAACAATAATAAGATCTGTGTAGAGAGAGAAATGAGAAAGATTACCTTACCTGAGAGAAGCACCGTTGAAGAAGATGACCTAGGAGGCTAGGAGAGCTGTGAGAGAATGGAAAAACAGAATAAATATAAAAAGATGGTCATGAGGTTTGTAAGTATTGATATTTTTTTTTTCTAAATCCACGATGAATCATGGTTGTAATGGAATGCCCATTACACAATTGTAATGTCGATTACCTATTTTTGTATAATGGATTTTACAATGTAATTTTATTTCAACCATTTTAAACTAACTATATAATATAATGATTGTTATAAGATGAATGAGCATTTCATTAGCCCCACAATTTCCATAACCAAATGGACCATTAGTTTTTATTTAAAAGTAAAGCATGCATACATACCCTTTTTTACTATGCGATGTAATCATTAAAAATCTCATTTTCAAACTGCACATTTATGTGATACTAGTTTTACTTAAAACTTCAAGCACATGTACTCAACACTAATCTTATGGTGTCATGTACCTACACACTACTATGCAAATGCAAAGTTTAGGCCTATATTATGTATGACCATTTATTTAATTTGTTTATTTATTTACTTTTACTAAAGAATTTGATTATAATTTACTTGAAAATTAATTTAGAGATAATAAGTATAAGCTTTAAATTATTTTCACTATCCTTAATTCTTTCTCCTCTCTTATTTAATAATTTGTTGATACCTTATCAAAAATCAATTAGGGTTAAAAAAATTTCTAAGTTATAAACATGTTCGTTTTCCACGGTTCTCCTTTCTTTTCTTTAAATTTTAAGTTTATGTTTCAAGATAAAGATTATAATTATGCTAGGATATTTCAAAAGTTAATTTATGAGGAAAAATTTGTGTTCTCAAAATTTAAAACCAACAAAAAATGATTTACTTAAATAAACTTCTCAATTTTTTTTAATATCATCTTCAAATATTTCTACCCAAAAACTTAGGCTTGTTCCTAAGAAATTTCCAAACTCAAGGAATTCATTCAACTCCAAAAAGTTTCATACTTCTCTAGGCCTAATCTTATATGTCCAACATTACCCATAATCAATTCTAAGTTATTGCATTCTAAATCTTAAAATTGATTCAAGGTTTCCATCAAAACCTATATTTCAACTTCAATTAATCCAAACTTTATCAAATTAAATCCAAATCACTCTAAACAAAGCTAAAAAATTAAGTTTCTCTAACCTAATTTAACATGAAATATGTTGGAAATAGAATATACATAATTTCTTAGCAAAATTGGACAAGGAAAGATTTAGGTTTTAAATTTTCTACCAGGTGTGTGTAGTACACACACTGCCATAGCCTAAGAGTGGCGCCTCACCACTAGCACCGTCGTCTTCCTTTAGCTACCAGAAGTCTTCCTACAGGGTTTCATTGCTAGTGGAGTGATGGTGTGTGTAGGTGAGCAAAAACATAGTTTGATTTTCCTAGAACCTTCTAGTTGTTCTAAGCTTTGAGATAAAGAGATTTGCTTGAGATTTCTCTTCTATGAGGAAGATTTTTTTACGCAAAATGAGTGATGAGGAGTTGAACAAGTATTATATATAGGCATTGGGTGAGAAATGACCTAATTGCAGTTTACTTACACCTTTAGTTCTTTACACACTAGTTAACCTTCATAGGAATTTTATAAGGACTTCTTCTTAGTCTATGTTAGTTTAGGTAGTTTATTAACACCTCCATAAATTTATTTATTTATTTAAATATGGGTCATGCACACTATAATATGTGTAGACTGAGGTTTCAACCCAAGAGAGGAGGGGGGTGAATTGGGTTTTAAAACTTTTTGCAGATTTAAACACAAGTTTATAAAACAGATAACACAACAAGCATATAACAAGTAATATGTGTTGTAAATAAAGAGATTAAGGAATAGAGGATGCAAACTCAGTTTATAGTAGTTCGACAATATCAGAATCATTCCGACCCTACATCCACTTTCTTCAAGGAACCTCTTTGAAGTACTCCACTAAGAAGCTTAGTCGTGCAACTTACAATCCTTTCCTCTTGGAAGCAAACCCCTTCCTCTCGGAAGCAAAAACCCCTTCCTCTTGGAAGCAAATCCCTTTACAATAAATACTGTAAAGAAAATAGTAGAGAGACAATAATGGAAGCTTATACAACTGAATAATATCTCTCTTTCTAGGCAAAGCTTGAAGAATGGCTCAACAATCAATTTTTCAAATCTTTTTGAGTATTAATGAGTAAAAACTTGTTTTAATGTGTAAAGCTATCTATCTAAATGCTCAGTATTGTAGGTTTAAATAGCCTTGATGTAATATATCCGTTCTGAATTGATTTGGTACGCTTTTGTACATCAAATGTACAGCTCTGGCTCCATAGCAATCATATTTTTTGAATTACTAGTCGACTGGGTCTTTATACCAGTCGACTGGGTCCACTTTAAAAATCTCATTTTTAAGGTTATTGAAGGTACCAGTCGACTGGGTATGACTTACCAGTCAACTGGGTTGTTCTTACCAGTCGACTAGAAAAATTCTATCCAGAACACCAGTCGACTGGTATGAAGCATCCAGTCGACTGGGAACATACTGACCTTTATACTAGAAAACTGGTATAAGTATCTAGTCGACTGGGTTGCTTTAACAACCAAGTTTTCATGTGTTTGAATAGATTTTAACTTTAAATCATTTGTTTAAAAAGGTTATGTTAAAAAGCATTTTTTTTCAAAAAGATCCATTAAACAAGCTAAATACTTGAACAAGTGAGACTACAACTTGTTTTAATACCATAGACCTATTCTAGTTCTTCTGTCTTAACTTGATGTTTGATTCGGGTTGAGTTCTTGCACTTTGATTCTTGGTTGAATGCTCTTATTACTTAATACACTTAGATAACATCGTTAGTATAAAACGAGTTGTGTTTTATCATCATTAAAATAGAGGTGAGGGTCAAAAATCTCCCCATTTTTGATGATGACAAAACTTATGAGAAATAAAAACAGTTAAGAAACTAAGTGTTGGATTTTTTTTGGAAAATCGGGCAGAGTTTCCTCTGTTTTTTGAATAAAACCAACCTGAAAAAGGATCAAATGCAGTTCATATACAACTCAACCAACTAAGATAACATATATAATCATATTCCAATATCTTTGGAGCAATACTCCCCCTAAATCTATGCATTATCTTGAGTTTACACTTAGTTTTCACATTTTCTCATTTTTCTCCCCTGTTTTGACAACAGCAGAAAAAATGAGTAGGAAACTAAAAAATAAGTTGTATAGCTACTATAGTCATTAAGAACATGTATAAACAAACTTGTACAGGAAAATTTGACATCATTCGGAGTTTGGAAACCTTCCCGAAAAGAACCGGAATGTTCCATACAAGCAGAAGCAGTTTTAATTCATATATCTGAATTTAAGGAATTATAAAGCATGCAGACATATGTAAACCAAGTACATGAGGTAGATCAAAGTCTAAACATAAGTCACAATCATATACATAGAGTAAAAGTCTATATAAGTTAGGCTTCGTAGAGCTGAAACAGAAGTACAAAATAAAAAAACTACATGAAGATATGTTCGTGCTAAGAACAATGAAAAGGTCTAGATCAAGTACATCAAAAGAAAGATAGAAAAGCGACTCATTGAGCGGGAGAGTCTGAGCCATCCCGAATGAGATCTCGAATCTCAGCCAGAGAACTCTCGATGCGCTCTCGGTGCAGCTCAAAGTCATCCTGAAGAGTCTCTATGGAGGAGCTCAAAATCTGGAATCTGGACTGCATGGTCAGCTAGAGGCTTGTGATAGCCTGAAGTAGATCGCTGTACCCAGCCTGACTAGCACTTGAGTCACCCAGAGGAGGTGCTCGGGTATCTATATCCATATCAGCAACAGCAGTAGCAGCCTCATCATCACTACTATCATCCTCTCCAATCCGAATATACTTCCCAGCCTTGGAGTAGATGAAGCCGTCGCGGACCGTGGATCCCATCTTCTTCAGTGATGAGACATTGATGATGTTTTTTGACCCGATATCCTAAGCCTCGGAGGCAGGGAGAGGCACTCAGAAGTGCTGGAGTATGAGCGTGATGAGCATCCCGTAGGAAAGACACCTGGAGTCGCTCGCTTCGTCATTTATCATGTTGGCGAGTAGCAAGGGGTATATATTGAAGTGGTGCCCAGTTTTAAGACACCAAATCAATACTGTATATATCTTAGATAGATACCCCCGACTCCCTAGTCTCGGGTGGATGGTCCAACTCACGATGAGGTTGAACAATTTCGAGTCTAGGGGCATGTCACTACATGTATGAAATGTAGTGGGTCGGTACACATAGTTAGGGTCGCCCATAACTATCTAACATGTCTCCTTAACCTTGAAATTGTCTGGCCATCCATCCAGACTCCATTGGATCCTTCCCGCAGGGATCCTCAAAATGCTCATCAAGAGGTCAATATTGACCTCAAACTCTCCACCCATAACACTGGTTCTGAACCTTAAAGCCAGTGGACTGGGTTTTACCAAGTTGGCATAGAACTGGTGAATTAGTATGGGGTAGTACTTTTCATGTACCTTGACTAGTGGGGTCAAGTGTATGGCTTTGAAGGCAGGTAATATGTCAAAATTACCATGACAAATAGAGTCAAAATCGATAACTCTACCCATCATGATTTTCTTGTGACAGATAACAGAATTATACCTGGCCTTTGCCGTTGAGCTGGAGAACAGAGTGTCGTCAAGCTCTGTTATGGGTTTTTTGCTAGATGAGCATGCCACTCCCTTGCCCCTCGAATTCAAAACAGTAGATTTGGTGGACCTTGGCCTTGTAGGCGCATTTGGTCCCCCAGTGGTGTATTTTACATGGATTCTATTGGTCATTTTGGTAGAAATGTGAGTTTTGGGTAAAAAGGGTTTTGAGTGGAAATGAGAGATTTCAACTGTAAAAAGTTGAAATAAATGTTTGGGAAGAGTAGATCGATGTGTTTTGTTAGTGTTTTGATGGTTTTTGGATCAAAATGACAAGATTTTGTAGAGAGAGAAAACTAGGGTTTTTGAAAATGGCGTGAAAATATGGAAAAAATGAAGAGACTATTTATAGAATAGTGATGCCAGTCGACTGGGGTAAGAATACCGGTCGACTGGGTCCTTTGTAAATATGAACAGTTTTGCATACCAATCGACTGGGTCAGGGTACCAATAGACTGGAAGAATAGGCAGAGAGATACAAGTCGACTGGGGTGATAACTGAATTTCAAAATTTTGGCTCCAAACAAGGTCTAGTTGAACTAGTCGACTGGTATGGACTTACCAGTCAACTGGGAAATTAGGCAGTGACTTTCCAGTCGACTGGGATAGCCTTACCAGTCGACTGGACTCTTGAGAAAAATTTCCATTCTTGAGTTTTAGCACGAAATTTGTTTATTTATGCCATCTTGAGTAAGGGAGATATTAAACAAGGATTAATACTCATTCACTAGATGTCAAGTATGCATAATGATGCATGATGAAGCCATTACACATCCAGTTTATCATAATCTAGCAATCCTATTAATAGTCTAATTTTGCAGAAACTAGCTTCACTTAGAGGCTTTGTAAGAATGTCAGCTATTTGATCATCTGATGGTATGAATTCTAGTCTTATATCACCTTTTTGAGCATGGTCTTTTAAGAAATAGTGTCTAATTTCTATGTGTTTAGTTCTAGAGTACTGAATAGGATTCTTAGTCAGATTTATAGCACTAGTATTATCACAATGAATTGAGATGCTTTTAAAGATCTTGCCATAGTCTTCTGATCGTTGTTTCATCCATAACACTTGAGCACAACAACTTCCAGCAGCTATATATTCCATCTCTGTGGTTGATAGTGCAACTGAGTTTTGTTTCTTAGAAAACCAAGAGGTTAACATTGCACCTAAGAATTGGCATGTTCCACTTGTGCTTTTTCTATCTAACCTACATCCAGCAAAATCAGCATCTGAATATCCTACAAGCTCAAAAGATGAATATTTAGAGTACCATAATCCTATGGTTTGAGTTCCTTGTAGATATCTAAGGATTCTTTTTACTGTAACTACATGTGATTCCTTAGGATTAGCTTGAAATCTAGTACACATGCATACACTGAACATTATATCACGTCTACCTGCAGTCAAATAAAGCAAAGCTCCTATCATGCTTCTATAATATTTAGTATCTACACATTTATCTCCTTCATCAAGATCAAGTTTTGTTGTTGTGCTCATAGGAGTTCCAAGTGGCTTTGAGCTTTCCATCCCGAACCTTTTTAGTAGGTCCTTAGTGTACTTTGATTGATTGATGAAGATGCCTCCTTTTAATTGTTTGATTTGAAGTCCAAGGAAGTAGGTAAGCTATCCCATCATGCTCATTTCAAACTCACCTTGCATGCACTTTGCAAACTCTTAACACATGGATTCATTAGTAGCACCAAATATAATATCATCAACATATATTTGAACTAGCAAAGTATCATTTTTGTGAGTTTTTGTAAAATGAGTTGTGTTTATCTTACCTCTTACAAAGTTATTGTCAATAAAAAATTTACTTATTCTTTCATACCATGCCCTTGGAGCTTGCTTCAACCCATATAGAGTCTTAGAAAGGTTGCAGACATGATTTGGAAGACTAGGATTCTTAAATCCAAGAGGTTGCTCAATATAAACCTCTTCTTCTATAAAGCCATTTAAGAATGCACTTTTTAAATCCATTTGAAATAACTTAAATTTATTAAAGCATGCAAATGCTAATAACATTCGAATAGATTCTAATCTAGCTACGGGAGCATAGGTCTCATCAAAGTCTATTCCTTCTTCTTGATTATATCCCTTAGCAACTAGTCTAGCTTTGTTTCTAGTTACTATTCCATTTTCATCCATCTTATTTCTAAATAGCCATTTAGTTCCAATTATTGTATGATTCTTAGGTCTAGGGACTAGATTCCATACATTGTTCCTTTTAAATTGATTTATTTCTTTTTGCATTGCAATTATCCAATCATTATCCTTTTAAGCTTCTATAAATGTCTTAGGTTTTACTTGAGACAAATAAGCTACATAATTGCAAATATTTCTAATAGAGGAACGAGTTCTTACCCATTGTGAAGGATCACCATTCACTTGATCAATCAGATGATAGGTTACATACCTCCAATCTTTAGGAAGACTATCCTCTTGTCGACTTGTAGATGGTTGGTCTACATTGAGAGTTTCCATCTCTCCATTTGTTTGAGGTGGACTCTCCTATGGGTCAACAATGGGAGTAGGGGTTTCCGTTCTTGGAATAAAATCTGCATCATCATGAAAAGAAACTTCTCTACTACTAATTGGGTTAGACTCATCAAGAGTTACATGTACGGATTCTTCTACCACTAGAGTTCTCTTATTGAAAACTCTATAAGCCTTACTAGAGGTTGAATATCCTAAAAATATTCCTTCATCGGTCTTAGAATCAAATTTACCCAAGTTAGTTTTATTGTTATTTAGTATGAAGCATTTACAACCAAAGGTACGAAAATAAGAGATATTAGGCTTTCTACCTTTCCATAATTCATATGGAGTTTTGTCAAGAATAGGCCTAATTAAAATTCTATTCAAGATATAGCAAGAAGTATTTACCGCTTCAGCCCAAAAGTATTTTGGTAAACTATTTTCACAAAGCATTGTTCTTGAAAATTCTTCTAGAAGTCTATTTTTCTTTTCAACAACTTCATTTTGTTGAGGAGTCTGCTGAAAAGTTGTGATCAATCCCATTTTCATCACAAAATTTTGAAAAAATTTGGTTTTCAAATTCTTTTCCATGATCACTTCTAATGCTTGAAATACAAATCCCTTTTTCATTTTGAACCTTTTGCAAAAATTTTCAAATCCTTTGAAGTCTTCATCCTTGTAAGCAATAAAGATAACAAAAGTATATCTTGAATAGTCATCAACAATAATAAGAGCATATTGATGGCCACCTAGACTAATGGTACTAATTGGACCAAATAAGTCCATATGCAAGAGTTCCAATGGTCTAGTAGTTGAGACTACATTCTTTGATTTAAGAGAAATCCTAGTTTGTTTTCCCATTTGACAAGCATCACATACTATGTCTTTTTCAAAATTGATTTTGGGAAGTCCAATGAATAAATCATTTTTTGAAATGATTTTCAGCAAGTTCATGTTCACATGACCAAGCCTTTTATGGCATAACCATGGATTTTCACTAATGGCAGGAAAACATTTTTCATTTTCGGAATGCAAAGATTTCAAATCAACTATCTAGACATTTTCCTGTCTATGGCCAACAAATTGATCTTGTTACTCTTGATGTCTATAACTAGACAATGAGAGGTCTCAAATGTGACTTTGTTACCTTTGTCACAAAGTTGACTAATACTTAGTAAATTTGGCTTATGGCCTTGCACTAGCAATACATTATCTATGGTTGAGAAATCATTACCAACTTTTTCATGCCCGATGATCTTTATTTTTGTGTTGTCTCCAATGGTGACAAGTCCACCATCTCTTAGAGTTAGCTCATTGAATACACTTTTATCACCGGTCATGTGTTTTGAGCATCCACTATCAAGGTACCAACAGTTACTTTTTCCTTGGTGTGGAGACATATCTACATCACACAAGGACACACAATGGCATTTTTTGGTACCCAAAATTTCTTGGGTCCTTTGGGGTTAGTCCTTGAAAATATGGTTCCTTTTGGGACCCATACTTTCTTAATAGTATATGGTGATCTATAGACATGTTGATGATGCACAATCCTAGGATAATAGTTACTGAAATTTCTAGGAGTCTTTAGTTGTGCATGCCTATAATGCTTAGGATATAAGTTCCTAGGATACATGTTTTTATTATAAGGAATATGAATATATATGTCATTTCCAGAAAATGTATGATGATGATTCCTAGGATACATGCTTGCATTATCATGAATATGCATATTATTTCTAGAATAATTATGATAGTAATTCCTAGGATATACTTGTGCAGTGTGCAAGTCTTGGGTATACAAATTGTTCCTAGGATGCATATGATAATTATTCCTAACATGTGCATAAGCATTCTTTGAATGGGCATATATATAAACATGAGTATTTCTAGGATTCTTCAATCTTATATTAGCATTAGAATTAGTATTTCTAGACATGCTATCATTCAATAGGGGTGTGATTTTAACCTTAGAAGTAGAGGCTTCATTTACACATGAAGCTTTCATGAATAAGCCCTCTTTTGATTTGCTTGTCTAATGGAGAGTATTCTAAACCAGATTTTCCTCCACTTAATCTTTGGCAAAATATCACTTCATCAAGCATTTCTTTACCAAGCATGAGTCTAGATATAGTACCATTCAATTCTAATATCTTTTTCTTTAAATTCTCATTTTCATCTTTGAGGAAGTCTTGAGAAGCATCATACAACAATGAAGATAATTTTTCTTTCTCTTCTCTTAGACTTATCATCTCTTTAGAAAGGGTTGACACCTCCTTCTTAAGAGTGGAGTTCCTAGAATCGAATTTCTTTAATTCATCATGCATTTCATTTATAATTTCTAATAATTCTTCACTACTGCTCACAATGTTATTTTTAGAAGAGGGAGAAGATAATACCTCATTTTCATCATCAATTGCCATAAGGCATAGGTTGGAAATTTCCTTATATCCGACTTATTTATCCGAGGATTCTTATTCTTCTTCATCATCACTCCAAGTGGTTGCAATCATAGTCTTCTTCTTGAAGCTCTTATATGGTTTGTTTGTAGCCATACAGTTGGCATTGATGTGACCGGGCTTCTTGCATCCATACCACACAAGTGGTTCCCTTTTTGAGGTAGGATTCTTTGTGTAAGGTTTCTTGCTTTTCTTCAAGAATTTATGAAACCGCTTGGTGATTAGAGCCATATCGCCATCTTCTTTGCTGCTCACTACCTCTTCTTCTGATTCCTCTTCTCTGTTGTATGTAGGCTTTGAGAGCTATCGCCTTTTTCTTTTTCTTATCATCATTGACAGTGGGATTCATTTCCTCCATCTCATATGTTAACAATGACCCAAGAAGTGTCTCAACATCAAGTTTGTCGAGATCTTTGGCTTCCGTGATAGCAGTCTTCTTTGCTTTCCATGTGGATGGTAAAGACCTTAAGATTTTTCTTGTTAATTCAAATTCCTCAATGCTCCTATCAAGAAGCTTCAGACCATTAACAATAGTTGTGAAACGTAAGTGCATTTGAGAAATTGTTTCGTTAGGAGACATTCTAAAAGATTCATATTCAGACACTAGCATACAGATTTTTGATTTTTTAACCTCACTAGTTCCTTCATATGTCACTTGCAATTTATCCCATATTTCCTTAGCTGAAACACGTGCAGAGATTTTCTTGTATTCAGATATATATAAAGCACAATGTAAAATACTTGTTGCTCTACTATTGAAAGACATCATTCTACAATCCTCTTCATTGTAGTCAGTTTTGAGTTTAGGTATTGTATGAATGGTATCTTCAATAATGATTTCCTTTAATGGAATTCTAGGTCCCTCTTCAATGACTCTCCACAGATTAAAATCTTGTCATTCGAGAAAGATTTTCATTATGTTTTTCCAATAGTTATAGTTGGAGCCATTGAACAAAGGAGGTCTAGTATATGAGTGTCCTTCAGAATAGCTATTTGCTGCCATCAGATCAACTCAAGGATATTAAGCCTAAAATTGAGAATAAGGCTCTGATACCAATTGTAGACTAAAGTTTCAACCCAAGACGGGGGGGGGGGGGGGGGGGGGAGGGAGAATTGGGTTTTAAAACTTTTTGCGGATTTAAACACAAGTTTATAAAACAGATAACACAAAAAGCATATAACACATAATATGTGTTGTAAATAAAGATATTAAGGAATAGAGGATGCAAACTCAGTTTATAGTGGTTCGGCAATATCGAAATCATTCTGACCCTACGTCCACTCTCTTCAAGGAACCTCCTTGAAGTACTCCACTAAGAAACTTAGTCGTGCAACTTCGCGGGTGTTGCACAAACCTTACAATCCCTTCCTCTTGGTAGCATACCCCTTCCTCTCGGAAGCAAAAACCCCTTCCTTTCGGAAGCAAATCCCTTTACAATAAATACTGTAAGGAAAATAGTAGAGAGACAACAATGGAAGCTTATACAACTGAATAATATCTCTCTTTCTAGGTAAAGCTTGAAGAATGGCTCAACAATCAATTTTTCAAAGCTTTTTGAGTATTAATGAGTAAAAACTTGTTTTAATGTCTAAAGCTCTCTATCTAAATGCTCAGTAGTGTGGATTTAAATAGCTTGATGATGTAATATATCCATTCTGAATTGATTTGGTACGCTTTTGTACATCAAATGTACAGCTCTGGAGCCATAACGGTCATATTTTTCGAATTACCAGTCGACTGGGTCTTAATACCAGTCGACTGGGTCCACTTTAAAAATCTCATTTTAAAGGCTATTGAAGGTACCAGTCGACTGGGTATGACTTACCAGTCGACTGGGAAACTTCTATCCAGAACACCAGTCGACTGGTATGAAGCATCCAGTCGACTAGGAACATACTGACCTTTATACCAGAAGACTGGTATAAGAATCCAGTCGATTGGGTTGCTTTAACAACCCAGTTTTCATGTGTTTGAATAGATTTTAACTTTAAATCATTTGTTTAAAAAAGTTATGTTAAAATGCTTTTTTTTCTTCAAAAAGAGCCATTGGATAAGCTAAATACCTGAACAAGTGAGACTACAACTTGTTTTAATACCATAGACTTATTCTAGGTCTTCTGTCTTCACTTGATGTTTGATTCAGGTTGAGTTCTTACACTTTGATTCTTGGTTGAATGCTTTTATTGCTTAATACACTTAGATTGCATCTTTAGTATAAAAGGAGTTGTGTTTTGTCATCATTAAAATAGAGGTGAGGGTCAACAATATGGATTAAATTAATTAATCAAATCTATTAAACATGAACACGTGCATATAATCGTATCTACTAGAATTAAATATAGTAAAATTTAAAACTAGGCTCTACAATTCTCCCCTCCAAATAAAATTTCGTCCTCGAAATTTTGCTAAACTGAAAATGAGAATAAATGAGGATATTGACCCTTCATATCTGCTTCGCGCTTCCAAGTAACCTCCTCAACTCATTGATTCCTCCAAAGTACCTTCATTAACAAGATAGCTTTGTTCTGTAACATTTATTCTTTAGTATCTAAAATTTTAATAGGTACCTCCACATTAGAAAGATCCCCATGAACCTTTACAGTCTGGGCGGGAATCACATATGACTCATTCGGTTCATACTTACACAAGGCGGACACATGAAAGACATCACAAAGCTGTGCTAACTCTGTAAGCAATGCCAATCGATAAGCTACAAGTCTAACCCTCTCAATAGTCTCATATGGGCCAATATACTGAGGACTTAATTTTCCTTTCTACTTGAATCTCAATACTCCTTTCCAAGGAGAAATTGATGTTTACCCAATCGCCCACCTGAAACTCGAGGGGCCTCCAGCTCTTATCATTATAACTCTTTTGTTTGCTTTAAGC
The DNA here is from genome assembly GCA_023935145.1 of Bretschneidera sinensis. NCBI lineage: Eukaryota > Viridiplantae > Streptophyta > Magnoliopsida > Brassicales > Akaniaceae > Bretschneidera > Bretschneidera sinensis. Next base: position 57,688,843 of record CM043703.1, on the reverse strand, counting down.
TGCTTTCAAATGGTCACTAATTAATTTGATCTATTTTGTAGTCAAATCTATCATCTCAGGATCCAAAATCTTTCTTTCCCTAGCTTCCTCCTAACATACTGGAGTCTTACACCGCCGATCATATAATGCCTCAAAAGGTGCCATCCCAAAATTAGCATGAAAATTATTTTTATAGGCAAGCTCCATAAGAGACAAATAAGTATCCTAGCTACATGGAAAACACATTACACAAGACCTTAACATATCCTCCAATGTCCAAATAGTTCGCTTCGATTGGCCATTTGTTTGAGGATGGAAAGCAGTACTAAAATGTAAGTAAGGGCCCATGATCTGTTAGAAACTGTAGACTGAGGTTTCAACCCAAGAGGGGGGGTAAATTGGGTTTTAAAAACTTTTTGCGGATTAAAAAACAAGTTTATTAGAACAGATAACACAACAAGCATATAACAAGTAATATGTGCTGTAAATAAAGAGTTTAAAGAATAGAGGATGCAAACTCAGTTTATAGTGGTTCGGCAATATCGGAATCGTTCCGACCCAACGTCCACTCTCTTCAAGGAACCTCCTTGAAGTACTCCACTAAGAAATTTAGTCGTGCAACTTCATGGGTGTTGCATAAACCTTACAATCCCTTCCTCTTGGAAGCAAACCCCTTCCTCTCGGAAGCAAAAACCCCTTCCTTTTGGAAGCAAAAATCCCTTCCTTTTGGAAACAAATCCCTTCCTTTCGGAAGCAAATCTCTTTACAATAAATACTGTAAAGAAAATAGTAGAGAGACAACAATGGAAGCTTATACAACTGAATAATATATCTCTTTTTAGGTAAAGATTGAAGAATGGCTCAACAATCAATTTTTCAAAGCTTTTTGAGTATCAATGAGTAAAAACTTGTTTTAATGTGTATAGCTCTATTTTAAAATGTTTAATAGAGTGGGTTTATATAGCCTTGATGTAATATGCCCGTTTGTAATTGATTTTGTCCATTTAGGTACAATTTGTGCTGAAATCTCGCGTCCAAACGGTCATATTTTTTGAACTACCAGTCGACTGGGTCTTAGTACTAGTCGACTGGGTATGCCTTACCAGTCGACTGGAAACTTTCTGCCCAGATTACCAGTCGACTAGGTAGTTCTTACCAATCAACTGGGAAGTCTCTGACCAAAACACCAGTTGACTGGTATGAAACATCCAGTCGACTGGGAACATACTGACCTTTATACCAGAAGATTGGTATAAATACACAGTCGACTGGGTTGCTTTAACAACCCAGTTTTAATGTGTTGAATAGATTTTAACTTTAAAAACATTTATTTAAAAGGTTATGTTAAAATACTTTTTCAAAAAGAGCCATTGGACAAGCTAAGTACCTGAACAAGTGAGATTTACAACTTGTTCCTTGGTTGAATGCTTTCATTGCTTAATACACTTAGATAGCATCGTTAGTATAATAGGAGTTGTGTTTTGTCATCATTAAAATATAGGTAAGGGTCAACAGAAACCCTTCCAAAATCGAGAAGTAAACCAAACATCACGGATTGCTACAATACTCAACGGTACTTGTAGAGACACAATTTCGTTCATGAGCCGGATGCATGGGTCTTAGGTAGAAAAGAACAGTAACCATGTAACCTTACTTTCACTGCCACATACAACCTTGTTAACCTCCCAAGAGTCTAAGTAGTCCAGATAGAGAAGAAATGAACAGATTTTGACAATCAATCCACTATTACCCAAGTAGCATCGAAACCTGTTTGCGTACGAGGAAGTCCTATAATAAAATCCATGGTCACGTTCTCTCAGGCCATTCAGGCACAAGAAGAGGTTGTAACAAACCTACTGGATGCCTATTCTTTATTTTCACTTACTGGCATACCAAACATCGAGAAACATATTCTGCCACATCCCTTTTTAAACCCGACCACCAATAATTCTACTTAAGTCCTCAATACATCTTGTTGTTCCCTGGGTGCATATAGTAAACAATGTCATGAGCTTCCCTAAAGATCCCCTTTCATTGTTCTACATCATTTGGTACACAAATCTGATTCCTAACATTATCATACCATCTTCCTATACTAAAAAATCTTCTCGCTTACCTTCCATCACTTCCTTCTTTATCACCATTAATACTTCGTCTTTCCCCTACGCCTACAAAATATGATCAACCAAAGATGATCTCACTACCATACTTTCCATCAATCCTCCACTAGGACTCACATCCAATTCCACTCTCATACTTCTTAGTTCCACCAAGAAATCCACACAATTACACCTCAAGGCCACCAACTTACTATTAGATTTTCGACTCAAGGCATTTGCCACTAAATTAGCTTTTTTGGGGTGGTGATGAATGGTACAATCATAATCGCTAATCAATTCCATCTATCTCACTTGTCTTAAGTCTAATTCTTTCTAAGTAGGTAAGTATTTAAGACTCATATGATTACTGAATATCTCACAAGTGGTTCCATACAAATGATGTCTCTAAATTTTTAAGGCAAACACTATGATTGCTAAATCCAAATCATGGGTGGGGTAATTTCTTTCATGGTTTTTCAATTGCCGAGAAGCATATGCCACTACCTTTCAATGTTGTATTAATCCCAATTCTTGGTGTGAAACATCACCATATATCACAAATCCCTCATCAACCGAAGGAAGAATTAATACTGGAGTAGTAGTCAATTTTTCTTTCAACAATTGAAAACTCCTCTTATACTTTTCAGACCACTCAAACTTCACTTCCTTTCTAGTCTTAGTACCTTCCCATGTTGTATTAATCCCAATTCTTGGTGTGAAACATCACCATATATCACAAATCCCTCATCAACCGAAGGAAGAATTAATACAGGAGTAGTAGTCAATTTTTCTTTCAACAATTGAAAACTCCTCTTATACTTTCAGACCACTCAAACTTCACTTCCTTTCTAGTCTTAGTAAGAGGTGTTGCAATAAGAGAAAATATTTGAATGAATTTATGATAATATCCAGCTAACCCTAAGAAACTCCTAATCTCCGTCACATTATTAGGTCTCTCGCAATTCAAAACTGCCTCCACCTTATGAGGATCTATTGCTACATCCTCGCCTGTAACTCACATTTATCATACTTTGCATATAGTTTCTCCCTCTTAAGAGTCTCCAATACCATCACTAGGTGTTTAGTATGCTTCTCATCATTCTCGAAATATATCAGAATATCATCAATAAAAACCAGCACAAATTTATCTAAGAAAAGTCTAAACACCCTATTCATTAAATCCATAAAAGCAGCATGGGCATTTGTTAATCAAAAAAGGCATAACCAAAACTCGTAGTGATAATATCGAGTCCTGAAAGCAGTCTTAGGAACATCCACCTCCGTAATTGATGATACTTGACCTCAAATTTACTTTAGAGAACACGTAAACTCCGTGTAATTGTTCAAATAAGCCATCGATCTGAGGTAAAGTGTATTTATTATGAATTGCTATCTTATTCAATTGCCTATATAATCAACACACAGTCTCGAATTCCCATCTTTCTTTGTAACAACAACACTGGAGCTTACCAAGGTGATACACTAGGACGTATGAACTGTTTATCTAGCAACTCCTGTAACTGTACCTTAAGTTCATTCAACTCAATCGGTGCCATTCTATAAGGAGCCATAGAAAATGGAGTAGAACAAGGAACCAAATCAATAGAAAATTCAACCTCCTTACTAAGTGGCAAGTAACCCTCCCACCCTTTTTTTAACCATTTTTGAGCCATCATAATAGAAATAAGACAATAGGAGAGTATTTTACACTCTCCTTAAAGCTAAACTCCTCTTATCCCAAAACTCGAAAAATCATCTTCTTTCTAAAACAATCCACCCAACAATGATTTACGACAAGCCAGTCAATTCCTAATATCAAATCAAAATCTGTCATTTCTAAAGGTAACAAATCAACTCGAAATTCCATCTCTTCAATAGTCAAAATACACCCTGAATACAAGGGGTGAGTAGTCAGTTTTTCGGTTCGGTTATGCTCAACTAACCGAAAACCCGAAAACCATAATTTTGAAATTTTATAAGACCGAAATTACTGAAATTTAATTCAGTTTTCAACCAAAATAACCGAATTTAATTCAGTTTTCAACTAATCTATCCAAATTTTCGGCAAAATTACTAGTCTTGTCTCCTGTGTTCAAACTTCAAATGGATTCTTTAACAAATCATTAAATCTTTGTTTTTTTTATTAAAAATTCATTGAATGACAATTTATAATTAGAATCCAAGTGGGTGACAAGAAGCACTAATGAGTAACTTATAATTATGTCAATTAAACCACCAAAAATGAAAAAGGAAAAAACCCACATTAGCAACATGTATAGCAGAGAAAGTGCTGAAACTAATCGTAGATCTATTCCAATTTCAACTACAGAACACTATTACTCATCCATCGACTACTGAGTAAAACTGATAAATAGATACCATAAACCCCATATCTAAATCTTAAAAATCAACATATCTAAAATTGAAGTCTCAAAGTAGAGCAGAAGGCAGGGAGACAACGAAACACCACTAGAAGGTGGTAGCTAGTAGTGCGATACAACTTTAGCCGACAACGAGGAGGTTGGCAAGGTCTGGTTTAGTGTTTTTCCATTTGGAGATCTGTGTCATCTACAAGTTAAAAAGAATGGTGGTTAAAAGAATGGACTAAAACAGAAGGCGGCGATGGCGAGAATGGTGGTTTACTTTAGTGGTTTGGCATTTGGCGTTTGGAGCTCTACGCCATCTGCGAAGAGACGAAGACTGAAGACAGAGTAGAAGAAAATGATTTAGGTTTTAGATTAAAGTGTTTTATATATTTTTCTAATTAATATAATAATTATTTATTTAATTAAAAATTGATTTTCAGTTAACCGAAATTATAATTCTCGAAGACCGAAACTGACATCGAATAACTAAAAAAGGGAAAATTGAAATAAAAAACCGAATTACGCAAAATATAGAAAATTTTGGATTTTTTAAATTTGGTTCGGTTTTTTGGTTATAACCGAATAGTGCTCACCCTACCCGATACACATGTTTAATTACTACTCTATCTCTTGTAGGAGTCTCAACAATCACCTCACTATGTAAGCACATACTAGATATACATCAACAAATATCATAAAAGAAACAAACACAAACGAATGAGTAGCTCCTGGATCAATCACACTCTAACATATTTACCAATGAGATAGGCCATACCAATGACAACATCTGGTGTGGCCTAAGCATCCTGCTGAGTGGGGGCATAAACATGACCTTGACCCTGTTGACTCTGACTACTATGTCCCTTCTCCATCACTGCTCCACAGCCACGAAATCCACCTCTAACATTCCTTGATCAACTAACTCAGCCCTGATAGCCTCTCCCATAACCACTATTAGTATTGACACTACTAGTCGACCTAGACCTCGACGGACACTCTGAGCTTCTATGTCCATCTTGACCACAAATTAAGTAGATGAAACCCTGTACCATGGGGAAATCTATTCGAAGATTTCTAATTGAACCATATAGGTAACACATCCGAGATGTACAATCACGAGATAAATGACAAACCTGACTACATTTAAAATATGTTTTAGAATCCACTCTTGATACGCTACCACCTCATTTTCCTACAACACTCGCTCCTCTACCCTGAACTCCTGCTGGCATAGACTGTTCCCTCTGTCTCTGGGTCCCACCTACAAAACTTTGAGCAATAGAAACCACTAATCTACCTTACTAATTCTGACCCATAGTGGCTGACCTATTCAAATGACTCTGTACACGCTGTTCTTGAGGAAGAGAATGACTCATATGAGGAGGGTGGATACCTTACATCCTAAATGTGTAACCACCATCTCTTACACCTCTGATCTACCCTTCTTTTGTGGCTAACGGTCTCCCGTAGCCTCCAAAACATCCTTCTCTACTTGTAGTACTATATCTACTATAGTAGTATAATTAGAATGTTTCAAATGAGAGAGTCGAGAACAAATCTCATAATTTAGTCCATCTAAAAACCTCTTGTATTTGTTCTCTTTTGTATCTTCTACCTCTAGATCAAATTGAGACAAGGAAATAAACTACCCATTATATTAACACACCGACATAGCATTTTGTCTCAAATGGATGAAGTCTTTTTTCTTATTGACCTCTATAAGTATGAGGAAAATATTTGGCGAAGAATAACTCCTTAAACCTATCACAGGTCATTGGTTAGCCTACTTCTCGATCAACTCTAGGAAAAATATTATCCCACAAACATGCAAACTCACCCTCCAATTGAAATGAAGCAAAGGCTACCTTCAGTTTGTCTGTAACTGGCAGTACTGTGAAAAGACTATTTATCCACCTAACCAATACCTAAATCACTTAAACAAAAGGGGTTTCAACTTACTATATCGATCAAATACATCTCCCTGCATTTTATGTGATAAATCTTCTGCCTCTTTTAGGACACCCTAACCCTCTAGAACTCTAATAAAACCCTTAGGTGGATCTAAGACATGTCTAGTGTACACATCCAATCGGCACTGCAATTCCTAAACTTTATCCTTAGCATGAGACAATCTACAAAGAGCTTAGCCAAGAGCCTCCTATAGATCGTCTCAGTCGATACCCTGATCCCTCACAATACCACTAGTAATACCAGGAGCACTTGATTACGCCAAAAACATAACACGGTAGTTATAGTACAGTTTTGGGGTTTCGATTCCACAGAGAAACAAGTTAATTACAAAAGAAGGTATAAATCTCAACACAAACGATAAAAGTTAAAGTGACAAAATCTGATTTGTTGATTGTTTAGAAATTGTGTAAATAATTGATGGATAGTATAATAAAGAAACAACAAGGTTCCGAAAATCCTCCCTAGATTCGTTGCCCTAATCCTAACTTGATTCAGTTGTTTTTATCTTGATTACAAGTTTCACATCCCAAACAGGCAATCGACAAATATTCAATTAAAGGGCATGTATAAACCCTAATGTAATTGATATGAATTTTTCTTTACTTTCAAGCACACACGACCTAACTTATAAATTATCAAAAGACGACAATATATCTAAATGACAATACCGCAGCAATGGACAAATCTATAAAAGAGATCTACCGGACTCAATCGCATCCAAACAAATACACATAAGAAGAGCATGACTAGACTTATATGGAAAAGAAGTATGCAATCACCGGACTAATAAAAATCTACTAATTAAATTAAAGAATAAAACATAATAGTATTTAATGAAAATAATACCAAACTACAACTGAATCAAATAAAGGAAAATAAGAACAACTACACCTAGGGATTCATCCCTTCGCCTTGCTTGGAGACTAGCCGGCCATGGGGCTCATGCATCCTCGAGTTGCCTCCGGCCTCTCAATGATCATCTCCCCCTTGGTAGCGAAAGCTTCGGCGATTCCTCAGCTTGCCCTCCAAAATTATACTTCGGATTCATCCTAAAGGCCCTATGGATTACTCCTAAAGACCCTCTGGATTCACTCTCTAATGATTTCAGATGAGCTCCGATTCATCCTCAAAGCTGAAGTGGAGTAGGCATTTTATAGGGAAATACCATGAGTGCAATGTGTTTCCAATCTGATGTGGGATATAGAAATGTGTTTTAGAACCGATGTGGGATGTGGGATTTAAGCCCAAAATCACACTGAAATCCCGCATAGCCCACACAGCCTGACCTTTGTCTACTAAAACTACCATAACTTTCTCTAAAAAAATCATTTTTACAAGCCGTAAAATTCTCCAGAAAATAGACTTCCGGATCTTTCTAAGCATATATGGCTCATATCCTGGTTCATCTTGCATCAATACAGTTTAATTTTCAAAATGATTGATCTGTACAGGCAATTTTGGCAATTTAGTAAATCTCTTTTCTTGGTTTCTCTTCATCTTGGCTCTTCCGCGACCATTATCTCACTCGAGTATTCATCGAAGCTTTGTGTTTAAAATGATGATAGCTTTTCTATCTCTTTTTTTAAGCTCAAAGCACTTGAAAATGCATTGAAATAAGTCAACGATTCAAGAATAACACTTTAGAGTTATTAAGGTATAAAAGTGTAATTCCAACCTCAATCAATCCTAAAATACTAACAATTCAGTATTGTTTAGATGCATTTTATGACTCACATCACAACCCCCAACTAGCTTATTGCTAGTCCCTAGCAATTGAAGCGAAAATAAGAGATGAATTCTATGGTAGGAGTTAAAAACAAAGTAAAGCAATGCTAGCGTTGAACCAAGAGTAATTCACTTTTTGTCTCAAAAATTGCACATAACATACGACACATAGAATCATTAAATTTCACCTAAGTCCAAAAGTAATCTTAACATCAATCTTAAAATCGTTATTGACTCTTAACATCCATCTTACCACAAATCATTAATCCAAACACTCGGATGATTTTATGCATAACATTCATGAATACAAGTCTTGGCCTATAAAAACATAATAAATTGTGTGACATCAATCACAAAAACAAGATCCATAGGCTAAGGTAAAGGTTAACAAAGAACGGGAAGGATTCAACAAGTAGAAGAACTTAATCTCCTAGTTTTGAACACAACTCTTTAAGCACTGGATAATCTTACTTCAACACCCAACTCTTTCAACCATTTTTCAAGCATTTCTTTCAACAAATCACCATTTTTTTCTTTTATTTCTTTCTTCTTTCTTTGCCATAATTATTTTTTTTGGCACATAACCATTCACCTTCTTTTTCATTTTTTTTCTTTTCTTTTCCACAACCCCCAACTTATCTTCTTTAATGTACTTGGGTTGCGGTAGTGATATTTTTTCATATTTCCACCCTTACTCCTTTTAAGTACTTTTCACAACATGTGTATAACTAAGTTCTTTTAAAAGAAAGGTAAAGATAAAATATTTTTAGGCTCATAAAGGTAAGTAAATGGCTTATCGAAAGAAACAAGGCTCAATTTTTCTTTTCAAGAAAATAGCTCAAATAGGTGACTAGTGATAAATATAGCAATGGTAGGTTTGAAAGGCTCAAACGGTTCAAAAATGGCCTATATCATATCCTAAGTAGTGTGCATTCTAGGAATTCGCCTCAAGTGATTATCAAGTAAGTTCTAGAGCTTGTCAAGACCGCAAAAGTATTCATAAAAAAATCACACATAAAATTTCTCTAGATGTTATAAACTAATCATACAATCTTACCACAAACTAGAGTCTCAAACCAAATGAAGATTGATATTTAAATTAATTTCAAACCGAAACAAAATTTAACTCCTTCTAAATGCTATTTGCTATCTCAATTTAAGTTTATATCATTGACATGTGAATTAACTCCAAGGCAACCACAAAGCATGCTTAAAACAAAAAGAGAGGGAAAATGACACCAAACAGTTCAATGAAAAAAGAAAAATGTATGGAAATAAAGAAAATGGAAACAAAGAGATGTGTTTCCTCTACCCCCCAACTTAAAAATTGCATTGACCTCAATGTAAAAGAAAGAGTAAAGGAAACTTCCCTTGTAGCCAAAGGTGCACAGAAGCTGAAAATTGTGCTCCACCATTTGAACTGCTTCGTATTTTTGTCCCTGAAAAAGAAATGTGAAAGTAAAACTGGAAAACAACAAGATAATAATAATAAACAAGAGAAAAAAGAAATATGAAAAACAACAAAAATAAAAGGATGCGTTGTGGGCTGCCTCCCATGAGCGCTAAGTTTTATGTCTTCAGCTAGACGTTCTTATTCCCTCATTAAAAAACATAGGTTGAATGCATCCGCCACTGCTTCATTGCCAAATTTGGTGCTTCTATGCTTTTGGGGGGCCTCAAGGATGTCATCAGTAACATCCGTAAATTCTGGCTTGATGTATGCTTTGGTGAAGCCATGAATGAGGGTGGACTCAAATTGATTAAGGTGCTGGACCTTTTCCATGAATGAGTCAATCATGTATGCTTGTGCTTGATGGCTTTCATCCACATCCTCTGATTTTTCCATTGTTGGGATGTGTAATGACTTACCCCTCAGTATCTCAATGGCATTCACCTCCTTTAAATTCTTTTGTGCTAGGTGTTGACCATGGGGTGTGGACTGAGCTTGAGAAGGGAACTTACCTCGCTCAGTCACACTCAAGTAGCTTATCAACTTGGACACCTGGTTCTTTATCTCTTTATGTTCTTCAACAACCTATACAATTAATGATTCAAGTCTTTTATTAGTCTTACCCTGTGCTTCAATAAAAGCATGTAAAGTGTGTTCTAAAGAACTCCTAGAAGACACAGGTGCATGATATGGTGCATGGGTTTGTGCAAGCTGTTGGTTTTTAGACTTCCAGCTGAAATTGGGGTGATTTCGCCATCCCGGATTGTAAGTATCAGAGAAGGGTGTCAAAGGCTTCTTGTACATGCCAAGGCATTACATTGTTCCTTATACATCCCTCTCATCTCAAAAAATGTGGGACACTCTTGGGCGAGATGATGTACCCCACCACACACAAAACATGGTTCAAAAGATTTTGCATTTTTAGCTACGTGTGTTGGCTTTAAGCTTTTAGTCTTTAACTCATCGAGCTCCCTAGTGAGCATCTCGACCTTGGCTCTAAGGTTATCCTCTTCCCTAAGATGGTAAATTCCACCACCATTTGGGTGCCCTATAGGTCGTGACCTATTTGTGCTTTCAGTAGCACTAGGTCTAGTCCAATTGTGAGCTTTTTCAGCAAGCTCATTGAGGTACTCTATGGCCTCATCAGGATCTTTCTCTAAAAACTCACCATTACACATCATCTCTACAAATTGGCGCTCTCTATATGTAAGTCCCTCATAAAAATAGCTCACTAAGCGCCAACTCTCATACCCATGGTGAGGGCACATACTCAATAACTCTTTAAATCTCTCCCAAGACTGATACAAAGTCTCACTGTCCTTTTGTGCAAAGGTGGAGATTTGCCTTTTTAAAGTATTGGTCTTATGTTGGGGAAAGTATTTATTAAAAAAAAATCCGAGTCATCTCAGTCCACGACCCAATAGATCGTGGTCTAAGTGAGTATAGCCAACTCTTAGCTCTATCCTTCAAAGCGAAAGGAAAGAATTTAAGCCTCACAATGTCATCGGTTTTGTCTTGACTATGAAAAGTCGCCACTACTTCCTCAAACTCTCTAATGTGCACATATAGCTTTTCATTATCCAAGCCATGAAATGTAGGGAGTAAATGTATCATCCCTGTTTTAAACTCTAATGGGCGAGTATTGGCTGGAAATATGATGCATGATGGTGTGGCTGTGCGTGTAGGGTTGAGGTAATCCTGAAGGGTCCTAAGGGGTTAATATTCATATTCACTCATTTCTTCGGAACTAGATGGACTGTCAAATAAAGGATTTAGAAATGAATTGAATTCTGACTCTAGCACAGGCCTACAAGCATCTCTATGTCTTTGCATTTAAGGTAACAAAATAATGAAAAGAATTACTATAAAAAGAAAGAATAAGATAAAATAAAATAAAATTAATGCAGTAAGCTAAAAGAGGGAACGAAGTTACCGCCTTTACAAACTGCTGAAAAGAAAAACTATTTACAGTTCTTCTACCGTCACGTCAAAAGTTGACAATCTTCTTTGTACTTAAGCGCGTTTCCCCGGCAACGGCGCCAAAATTTGATTACGCCCAAAACATAACGCGGTAGTTATAGTACAGTTTTGGGGTGTCGATTCCACAGAGAAACAAGTTAATTACAAAAGAAGGTATAAATCTCAACACAAACGATAAAAGTTAAAGTGACAAAATCTGATTTGTTGATTGTATAGAAATTGTGTAAATAATTGATGGATAGTATAATAAAGAAACAACAAGGATCCAGAAATCCTCCCTAGGTTTGTTGCCCTAATCCTAACTTGATTCAGTTGATTTTATCTCGATTACAAGTTTCACATCCCAAACAGGCAATCGGCAAATATTCAATTAAAGCGTATGTATAAACCCTAATGTAATTGATATGAATTATTCTTTACTTTCAAGCACACATGACCTAACTTATAAATTATCAAAAGACGACGATATATCTAAATGACAATACCGCAGCAATGGACAAATCTATAAAAGAGATCTACCAGAATCAATCGCACCCAAACAAATACACATAAGAAGAGCATGACTAGACTTATATGGAAAAGAAGCATGCAATCACTGGACTAATAAAATCTACTAATTAAATTAAAGAATAAAACATAACGATATTTAATGAAAATAATACCAAACTACAACTGAATCAAATAAAGGAAAATACGAACAACTACACCTAGGGATTCATCCCTTCGCCTTGCTTGGAGACTAGCCGGCCATGGGGCTCATGCGTCCTCGAGTTGTCTCCGGCCTCTCAATGATCATCTCCCGCTTGGTAGCGAAAGCTTCGGCAATTCCTCAGCTTGCCCTCCAAAATTATACTTCGGATTCGTCCTAAAGGCCCTATGGATTGCTCCTAAAGGCCCTCTAGATTCACTCTCTGATGATTTCAGATGAGCTCCGATTCATCCTCAAAGCTGAAGTGGAGTAGGCCTTTTATAGGGAAATACCACGAGTGCAATGTGTTTCCAATCCGATGTGGGATATAGAAATATGTTTTCCAACCGATGTGGGATGTGGGATTTAAGCCCAAAATCACGTTGAAATCCCGCACAGCCCGCACAGGACCTTTGTCTACTTAAACTGCCATAACTTTCTCTAGAAATATCATTTTTACAAGCCATAAAATTATCCAAAAAATAGACTTCCGGATCTTTCTAAGCATATATAGCTCATCTCCTGGTTCTTCTTACATCAATACAGTTTAATTTTCAAAGATGATTAATCTGTACGAGCAATTCTGACAATTTAGTAAATCTTCTTTCTTGGTTTCTCTTCATCTTGGCTCTTCCGCGACCATTATCTCACTCGAGTATTCATTGAAGCTTCGTGTTTAAAATGATGATAGATTTTCTATCTCTTTTTTTAAGCTCAAAGTACTTGAAAATGCATTGAAATAAGTCAACGATTCAAGAATAACACTTTAGAGTTATTAAGGTATAAAAGTGTAATTCCAACCTCAATCAACCCTAAAATGCTAACAATTAAGTATTGTTTAGATGCATTTTATGACTCTCATCAGCACTATTAACATGCTCATCTTCAGGAACTACAAGGTCAATCTCGACCTCCTTAACCCTACACAAAGGGGGTCATCCAGGCCCTCTGATTGTAACACCACCCCTGCCTCGGATACATCCCACAACCCTAGCTCTAGCTTTACCACGTCCACACGACATCCTCAAACCTTACACAAAAAACTCTTTTAAGAAAAGCTGATACACCATACACATGTCATTGCAGACTACAAAATCTTAAAACTAAAGCTCTGATACAAAAAATGTAACGACTTATCCTAGGCGAGCCCTACCTAGAGAGGAATCATTACCCTTAATCTCCAAGTTCTAAAACTAAAACTGTAGTGAAATGTACATCAATACTATAAATAGATCAAGGCGTTATCTCTCTAAGATATATATATATATATATATATATATATATATATATATATATATATATATATATATATATACATATCCTACATTATTGCTTTCTCTTAAGCAAATATCATCAATGCATCATCTAGAATTTTCAGATAATTTACAAATCCACAAACAAGTAGGGTTTATAATTTCATAAATTATATAACATATCATTTCTCAAAATAAATTATAAATGACTAGACTCCAAAACAAACAAAAAGAGGCTTAGGATACCAAATACATGGACCCACCTAAAAATGCCACCTATAAGTTCTTCTCTAAAGCTCTTTCCAAAAGTCCTTGCAATTTAACTTGGAAAATAAAATAGGGAGGGGGTAAGCTAAATAGCTCAATGATGATCACTTATCAATAGTATCTGAAATATATATATATATATATACACACACATACATATTCCATTAAATGCAAGCATCCGTATCATAAATACCGACATCGTATGTATACATCCATCTACATTTTACCTTATCATCCTTCACTCCCCTTCCATGTTATCTAAGTCAATATATATATATACACACACACACACACACACACACACATCTCAAACATATCAAGACATTCATATTTAGCATCACAAATAATGCATAATTATAATGATAGACATGCATCACACCCCTTCCATGTTATCTCTCCTTCTAATCAACCATCACAACCCTCTCATCATTATCCTTACAACATTTCCTCTTTTAGTTAGTTCAATCATCATCAATTTTCAAGGGGATATCTCCCCATGTATTGGAACGTTAAACATTCATTTCAATTATTAATCCTCGGTACTTTCACCTATGTTAGGCGAGTCCTACAGTCCAATATTATTCTCAGATCCCTTTATCCCTTCTTGGCAGGTCGTACAACTCATTTGTGTAGACAAGACATTACATCCATTCTCATCATATCAATCTTAGTACATTCATATTCATATCAAATAAAATGGAAAAAACACATAGCACCAAAAATTCAAGCATGTACAACTCTAACCTAATTATAATCACATATGCATACCTAACTTAATATGAACTCAAGAATAAGGCAACAAATGATTTCACATGCCAACACACGAGTGCATTTTCACAATCAATCAAAGTTTATAAGCAAACCTCATCAAGAGGTGAAATAACGCCATTGGCACCCATGCATTATTAGTTATATTTATTCATATCTCAAGTTGTACACACTTAAAATTTCCCTCAAATCATTTATTATATTTAACTCTTGATTTCATCATCAAACATAATTATTATGGTCACATTTTCATATTCATCAACAACTAACTCTTTCTCATGTACTAGGGATAATGTGAACACACCTCATGATGTCCCATGACAACTAGCATTGGACAACCTCTTTGCCCTTAGTGTTATCGTCAATAGTACCTAAATATACATAACATTTAGTTTTTCTTTAAAAGTAAAGCATAAATACATACCACTTTTTACCATGTGATGTAAATTACTAAAAATCTCATATCCAAACTACACATTTATGTGATACTAGTTTTACTTCAAACTTTAAGCACATGTACTCATGAACTATTCTTATAATGTCATTTACCCACATGCTACTATGAAAATGAAAAGTTTAGGGCATGTGTATGACCATTTATTTATTTATGTTTACTAAAGGAAATGGTTATAATTTACTTGAAAATTAAGTTAGAGGTAACAAGTCTACACCTTAAATTATGTCCATTATCCTTAATACTTTCTCCTCTCTTATTTAATAATTAGTTGATAGATTATAAAAAATCAATTTGGGTTAAGAAATTTTCTAGGTTATAAACATGTTAATTTTCCATTGTTCTCCTTCCTTTTCTTTAAATTCTAATTTATGTTTTACGACAAAGATTACAATTTTGCTAGGATATTTCAAAATTTAATTTATAGGGAAGAATTTGTGTTCTCAAAATTTAAGACCAACCAAAATTGATTTATTTAAATAAACTTCTCAATTTTTTTTTTTCTTTCTAATATCATCTTAAGAGGTTTCTACCAAAAAATCTAGGCTTGTTCCTAAGAAATATCCCAACTCAAGGAAATCATTCAATTCCAACAATTTTCATACTTCTCTAGGCTTAATCTTACATATCCAACATTGCCCACAATCAAATCTAAGTTGTTGCATTCTAAATCTTAAGATTGATTCAATGTTTCCATCAAAACCTATATTTCAACTTCAATTAATCCGAACTCCATCAATTTAAATCCACATCACTTCAAACAAAGCAAAATTTTAAGTTTCTTAAACCAATTTAACATAAAATAGGTAGTAAACATATTATGCCTTAGCGATTTTAGAAAAAATGGCCAAGGAAAGATTGAGGGTTTAAATTTTCTGTCAGGCGCGTGTAGTACATGAGCCATCCTAGCCTGATAGTGGCACCTCACCACTGGTATCGTCATCTTCCTAGAAGTCTTCCTAAAGGTTTTTGGGTGAGTGGAGTGATGGTGTGTGGGGGTGAACAAAAAGAAAGTTTGATTTTCCTAGAACTTTCTAGTTGTTCTAAGCTTTGATTAAATAAATAAGAGAGAGAAATTTTTCCAAGATTTCTCTTGCGTGGGGAAGATTTTTCTGCACAAAATGAGTGATGAGTAGTTAGCCAAGTTTTATATATAGGCCTTGGATGAGAAATGACCTAGTTTCCCTTTACTTACACCTTTAGTTCTTTACACACTAGTTAACCTTCTTAGGAATTTTATAGGGACTTCTTCTTAGTCTATGTTATTTAGGTAGTTTAATAACACCTCCATAACTTTATTTATTTATTAATTTATTTAAATATGATCATGCACACTTTAATATAGATTAAATTAATTAATCAAATCTATTAAACATGAACTTGTGCATATAATCGTACCTACTAGAATTAAATATAGCACAATTTAAAACTGGGCTCTACGCACACCCGGTGCTCCCCAACATCCCGGGGAGTATGAAGAAAAATTTGTATCAGATTCCCAACTTCTTAAAAAGCACTGAGAATCAGAGATGCTTTAGGTCTCCCAACAGTTGAGAATGATGAACAATCGTATTGATCTTGCCTTGAAGACCAGTAGCTTGAACATCCTAAATGAATTGAAGCCCTCTGGAAATCCTTTCACTTGCAAAATCATGGAGATGTTAACCCCAAATGATTTCAAGATGCCAAGTATGGTGTCCTACATAGGGATAACCTACCCTTTATACCATTTAGAGACTTTTAAGTCCTTGATGTTCATTCATAATCATTCAAAGGCCATAATGCGTAGAGCCTTCTTAATCACTCTACAGGAAATGACTCGAACATGGTTCTCTCGACTCACCTCAGGCTCTATCTCATCTTTTGAGGAGCTTAGTAAACAGTTAGTGACCCATTTCTTCAACAATGTAGGACCAATGAGAACGGTTGAAAGCCTACTCATCCTAACCCAATAAACAGACGAATCGCTTCGAGACTATATCACTCGATTCTGAGCCTTTACGGTCGAAGTCAGAGAACTCGACTAGAAAGTTGTGGCAATGGCTTTCACCAATGGACTTAGGATGTTGAAATTGAGCCACTACTTGTCTAGAAACCCAGTTGACTCCATGGCCGACCTCTTAGCGCAAGTGGATGAGTTCATAATTGCAGAAGAAGACCAAGCCTTCAAGAGGTAAAGAGAAGAAAACTTGTTAGGCAAGAAGAAGAAAGATACTAATGGATTGAGGTCCAAAGCAGAATTCAAGAAAAAAAATGATAAAGTTAAAGGAAAGAAAGGTTGGAGGGAAAACTCCAGGGTTCAAGAGTTATATTCCTCTCAAAACCTCAAAATCTAATCTCCTAATGGAAATAGCTGGCTAGGAAATTATCCAGTGGCTGCTAAATCTGAAGACTAATCCCACCTGATAGAAAACTAATCAATATTTTCGTTTTCATAGGGACTATGACCATGAAACAAAGGATTGTAAGCATCTGAAAGTCCATAATAAAGATCTAATTAGGCGAGGGTACCTAAAAAGTTCGTGAAGATGGAAAGAGATAGAAAACCCACTTTGGAATCAAAGTCCCGATGCTAGAGGAAAAAAGGAGCAAAGGATAAGTCCTAACCCCAGAGACCAAAGTTAAAAAGGCACTCAATGCAAAGAGTTGAGCAATGCGCCCACTATAGGTACCATCTGAACAATCTTCGAAGGTACCACTCTGAGTAAAGAATCCACAAGCTCCCGAAGAGCCTACACTAGATTTGTAGGATCCGTAGAAAGACCAAGTAAGATGAGCTGGATAGACCAAACCATTAGCTTTATGGATGCAGACCTAGAAGGAGTATGTTTCCTTCATGACGATGTGGTCGTGATCAACCTCGTTATTACCAATTTCTCAGTAGAAAGAATATTGGTGGATAACGGTTCCTCCTAAGACATCCTATATTATGAAGCCTTCAAGAAAATGCAACTGAAAGAAGACAAACTAAAGCCAACTAAAGATCCTTTGTACAAATTCTTTGGGGATCACATCTGCCCCAAGGACATTATCACAATACCGATCATCTCAGGAGTTGTACCTCTTCAAACAACAATCATGAGCACCTTCCTGGTGGTTGACCTCCTTTCTCATACAATGATATCCTCGGACGACTCAGACTAAATGCCATGAAGCCAATAATGTCCACCTATCACCTCAAAGTGAAGTTTCCAATAGGGACTGGTGTTGGGGAAGTCAAGAGAATCCATGCGGCTGCCCACAACTGCTATTTGGCTTCGATGAAAGAGAAAGCCAAAATAGACGTCCTCAGAATTGAATATCTTTGAGATTAATTAAAGAACACGAGAGGGAAACCCATGGAAGAACTAATCTCGATCTCTTTAGTAGAGAGAAAAGACTGTGAGAATACTATCCAAATCAGAATGAGTCTAGGTGGAAAAATGAAGGAAGAATTAATCTCCTTCTTGAGGAAGAATTAGTATATTTTCGCATGGATGATTACACTCAAACTAACACGCGATTATTGTGTGTAGCTGAGGTGTCGATCCCACTAGGAAAAGCGAACTACAAGAGAAACTGTAAACCTTAACACGAAACGATGAAATTCAAATAAGTGAATCTTTGTTTTACGATTGAAATTGTATAAGAGAGTTGTGAAAATATGACGAAAGATTCAATAAAGAAATAACAAGGTTCCAGGAATCCTTCCTAAGTTCGTTGCCTTATCCCTATTTTGACTCAATAGTTTTATCTCAATTGCTGGTTTCACATCCCAAACAAGGAATCGGTAAATATTCATTCAAAGCACATAAGCATCCTAATGTAATTGCTACAAATTACTCTTTAATTCTGATTCAAGCACATATGACCTATCTTATAGATTATCAAGAAACGATAATATAGTTCAATAACAATACCGTAGTAATGGACAAACCTATAAGACGAATCTACCGAAATCAATCACATCTAACAACTTGACATAAGAAGAGCTTGACTAGACTTATATGGAGGAGAAAGATGCAATCACCGGATTAAGAGTAAATCATCTCATTCTTACTTAATCAAAGAGTAAATCATAAACAATGTTTAACAATGAATCCATACAACTGAATCAAGAATAGAAATAAGAACAACTACACCTAGGAATTCATTCTTTTGCCTTGCTTGGAGATTAATTGGACATTAGGGTCATGCTTGATCACCTAAAATGGAGAAGAATGTGGTAGCTCTCCTAATTCCAACCTCTTTTTCAATTAAACCTAAGTGTTCTATTAATACCCCAAAAGGTTCAAGGGTATTTTCAAGTCAAAAAATGTCATAAAAGCCCTAATAAAGTTGTGAAATAGAAACAGGGGATCGCGCTTGCGCATCGGCTCAGTCTTTCCTCGCTGCGGTGCCACCCTAGATCCTGGCTTTTTAGAGGCTCTGGAGGCCGTGGCGGACAGCCTGAGTCCAGCCTCTAGCTCAGAAGTTGATGGTTCTGGTGGCTACGGCTCAAACCTTGGCTCGCCGCAGCATGAAACCCCAGAAATGGGTTTCTCTTCATTTTGTCCTTCCGAAACCATTCCTTCACTACGATATGCATAGAATCTTCATGCTTTAAGTAACGTTAGCTTTTCCATCTCTTTTAAACCCAAAATACCTGAAAATGCATCGAAATAAATCAATGAACCAAGAATGAAACTTTAGAATTATTAAGGCATAAATGTGTAATTCAGCCTTAAATCAACCCTAAAATTCTAACAAATAAATACTATTAAGATGCATTTTATGACTCTTGTCATAATCCCCAACTAGCTTATTGCTAGTCCCTAGCAATTCAAGCGAAAAAGATATGAAATGAATTCTATATTAGAAATCAAAACAAAATAAAGCAATGTTAGTGTCAGTCCAGGAGTAATTCAACTTTTTGTCTCAAAAATCGCACATAACACACAACACATAGAATCATTAAATACCACTCAAGTCCAAAAACAATCCAAACATCAAACTCAAAATCGTTATCGACTCTTAACATCAATCTTACCACAAACCATTAATCCAAACACCATATGATTTTCTGCACAACATTCATGAATACCAGTCTTGGCCTCTAAAAACATAATAAATTGCGTGACATCAATCACAAATCAAACTCTATAGGCTCACTTTTCAAATCACTCTCCACTAATGTAGAAAAATCACACTACATCGGATCACTAGGTCTTTAATAGACTTGTAACGTTAGGCTAAGGTAAAAGTCAAGAAAGAATGGGAAGGATTAAACAAGTAAAAGAACTTAGTCTCTTAATTTAAACACAACCACTTTAAGTACTAGATAACTTTACTTCAACACCCAACTCATTCAACCATTTTTCGTGCATTTTGCTCAATAATTCACCATTTTTTTTCTTCTTTCTTTGCCAAAATTCACTTTTTTTTTTAACACATAACCATTCACCTCCGTTTTCATTTTTTTACTCTTTTCCACAACCCCCAACCTATCTCTTTTAATGTACTTGGGTTATGGTAGTAATAATTTTTCATATTTCCGTCTTTACTCCTCTTAAGTGCTTTTCAACAAATGTGTATAAACTAAGTTCTCTTAAAAGAAAGGTAAGGAAAACATATTTTTAGGCTTATAAAGGTAAGTAAATGGGCTATTGAAAGAAACAAGGCTCAAATTTTTTTAGAAAAAGGGCTCAAACAGGTGACTAGTAATAAATATAACAAGGGTAAGGTTAAAGGGCTCAAATGGTCCAAAGATGGCCTACATCATATCCTAAGTAGTATGCATTCTAGGATTTCGCCTCAAGCGATTATCAAATAAGTTCTAGAGCTTGTCAAGACTGCAAACATATTCACAAAGCAATCGCACATAAAACTTCTCTAAATGCTTTAGACTAATCATGCAATCTTACCGCAAACCAAAATCTCAAACCAAAAGAAGATCGACACTTAAAATTATTCTCAAACCGAAGCAAGATTTAACTTCTTCTAAACGCTATATGCTCTCTCAATTAAACTCATATCATTGACATGTAAATTAACTTCAAGGTTAACACAAAGCATACCAAGAACAAACAATATATATATATATATATATTCTCTTCTTTTTAACAGTTTATCCTAACAAACGAATTAAAACAACAAAGGGAAATTGACACCAAACAATTCAATGGTATGGAATAAGAAGTGCATTTCCTCCACCCCAAACTAAAGATTTGCATTAACCTCAATGTGAAAGAAAAAATAAAGGAAATTCCCTTTTTAACCAAAAGTGCAAGGAAGCCGAAAATTGTGCACGATCATTCAAACTCCATATTGTTCCTCTTTTTTAAATTTCGATCTCTAACATAGAACAAAACAAATAAAAAGAAGGAAACTACGATGTAACATTAAGATTCCCACCGAATGTTAGGTTAGCACATCAAAACTAAATAAGTAATTAAAAATGAAAAATAAAGTATGAAAAATAAAGATAATGAAAAGTTAATCCGATATAAAAGTTAATGCAGTCATCCGATAATAACATAAAACGAAACAAACAAAAGACAACCCAAAAGCTAATCCTCCATGCCATCGTCCTCCTCTGGAGCTGGATCAAAAGATGAACCCGGATAGGGTGGCAGGGTGGGAAAATGATCCATATCACAACCGGTGGCGGAGGCAAGGTGTTGATAAATTTGACCAAAAGAAGAGTAAACCCCCGCTTGATAGTCTGTTTGCCTGGCTAAGAATCGTTCTTGATGATCAAACCTATCCTGTAAGAATTTCTGATGCTCATCAAATCGAATCTTTAAACGCTCAAGCCGCTTTGCAACAGTCATAGACCTAGGAGGTGGAGGGGGGGCAGCAACCATTGCTCCCTCTCCCGGAGCTTGCGACCTTGTTGCCTTAATCACATTGAGCATTCCATCATCGATAGGCTTCTTGGGGTGCTATGCTTCCTCATCACTACTGTACTGGACACCGGCTCGGATGCATAACTGGGTAATCAAGGACGGAAAGTATAGACCAAGCTTTCGTCTCACAGTGTGGATGATAGAATTAAACATTATTTGGCCCACATCAATCGTCATACCCATCAAAATAGCATATATAAGAACAACCCTCTCAACAGTAACATCGCTATAATGCGTAGCGGGCATCATTTTCTGACACACAAAGTATTACCAAGCCTGAGCATTCATAGTCAAAGAAGTACCTAGCAAGGTCTTAGGATTACCACTCGACATCTTCCAAGTCCTGCTCAGAATACAGAGTGTGTTACAAACCGTATCATAGTCAACATTAGACAAAGGAAACTGTTTTTCCTCTAACAATCACTCTTCTGCATTAGCATAAAACTCTCTAACCACATTAATAATGGAATTAGGTGGTTGTCTCCCAAATGCACCCTTATTCCTATCAGTAATCATCCTAAACAAAGTTGGGTTTCCCCTCTCTGTGATAGTGAAACCTCTTTCAGGAATGGGTCTCCTAGCATGCATCAAACTAACATACCTCTCACTAGCATTGTAACTAACAAATTTACTCTCATCATACTCTTGAGGTTTTTTTCCCCTTTGTCTATTAGTTTTAGGTGCTATTTGAAACAAATTGTTCTAAGACAAGAGAACTAAATCAAATGCAACCACTCAAATATCACAAGTCCATAACAAAGAGAAGGAAATTTACCTTACTTGATAAATAATCAGCCCAAAGTTGGAGAGAAGACCCACAAACTTGAAATCCTCTAGAAATCCAAAAATCCTCTTAGAACCAAAGTTTTTTGGAGAAATTTGCAGCAAAATTTGCAATATAAGTGAGAAATTCTTCAAGGAATTATGTTAGAATCAAGAAAGAATGAGAAAAAGTAGATGGGTAAGGATGGATTTGGAGAGAGGTTGAGAAAGAGTAAAAGAAGGGCTGTTTTTTTTTTTCAAAGGAGAAATGAAGAACAAGAGGGAAAATGGCCCTTAAAAGTGCAGATCACGGGCGTGCGCCGTGACGCACACTTACTCGTGCCACAGCGTGAAGACCTAAACCCCAAATGTACCGTGCTATGTACCGCCGCGCTAGCTGGGTTGAAGCACGCTGCGAACTGGGCTGGGCTTCTAATAGGTTGCTGGTAGGCGAGGCGACCTGGGTTGGGTTGCGGCGCCCACTGGAAAGTGTGATTTCTGCTAGTAAGGAACAAACAATAAAATGGGTATAAAAATGTAAACCAATATGACTAAAAATAAACTTAAGACTAAAAATTAAATTAAATCAAAATGAAAATTAAACTTAAAACTAAGATAGACTCAACTAAAAACAAAAATTAGAAAATTTACAAAGACTTAACAAAATTAAAACTAATGTACAATGGAACGAAAGTACCCGAATAAGAAGCATAAACAGGGGCCACCAAAGAGATCTCTTTGGGGCTATCTTTAACACGTTCGTGTTCTAAATAGAGCTTCAAACTTTTGCCATTAACTCGAAATGAACGACTGTCGGAAGGATCTTAAACCTCAACTACTCCATTGGGAAAAAACACTCTTTACAACATAAGTCCCTTCCATCGTGATCACAATTTTCCCTGATGGAAATGTCATCGCGAGTCATACAGAAAAACTCTATTATGTTAGAGTTTGAGGGCTATTTTTTTTTCAAAGGAGAAATTAAGAACAAGAGGGAAAATGACCCTTAAAAGTGTGATTTCTAATGGGCTGCTGGTGGGCGAGGCGACCTCGGTTGGGTCGCGGCGCCCACTGGAAAGTGTGATTTCTACTAGGAAGGAACAAACAATAAAATGGGTATAAAGTGTAAACCGAAATCGCTAAAAATAAACCTAAAACTAAAAATTAAATTAAATCAAAATGAAAATTAAACTTAAAACTAAGATAGACTCAACTAAAAACAAAAATTAAAACTTAACAAAATTAAAACTAATGTACAATGGAACAAAAGTACCCGATTAAGAAGCATAAACCGAGGCCACCGAAGAGATCTCTTTGGGGCTATCTTTAACATGTTCGTGCTCTAAATAGAGTTTCAACCTTTTACCATTAACTCTAAATGCACGACCGTCAGAAGGATCTTTAACGTTAACTACTCCATTGGGAAAAACACTCTTCACAACATAAAGTCCCTTCCATCGTGATCGCAATTTTCTCGGATGGAAATGTCATCGCGACTCATACAGAAAAACTCTATTACCTTGTTCAAAATTTTTACGGAGTATTTTCTAATCATGTACTGCTTTCATTCTTGACTTAAGTCCTTAGCATTATCATATGCATCATCCCTCAACTTTGTAAGTTCAAAAAGTTGCATTTTCCTCTCCTCACCGGATATCTTCAAGTCATAGTTAAAATTCTGAATAGCCCAATATGCTCTGTGCTCAAGTTCTACTGGCAAGTGACATGCTTTGCCGAATACCAACCGATAAGGAGATACTCCAAGAACCGTCTTGTATGTTGTCCAGTATGCCCAAAGTGCATCCGATAGGCGCAAAGACCAATTTTTTCGATTGGGATTTACTGTTTTCTCAAGTATTCACTTAATCTCCCTATTTGCTAGTTTCGTTTGGCCATTGGTTTGTGGAGGATAAGCTGTAGAAACCTTATGGGTGACTCCATACCTGCGCATTAAAGCCTCAAAAGAACAGTTACAAAAATGTGACCCTTGATCACTAATTATAGCACGTGGAGTACCGTAACTAGATAAAATATGATCTTTTTGAAATTTAACAACAACTGTATTATCATTAGTGCGACAAGGTATTTCTTCAACCCATTTAGAAACATAATTAACAGCAAACAAAATGTAAAGATACCCAAAAGAAGGTGGGAATGGTCCCATAAAATCTATCCCCCAATAATCAAAGATTTCCACCACTAAGATCGGGTTGAGAGGCATTATATGACGGCGGGACAATGAACCTAACCTTTGATATCTTTCACATGATCGACAAAACTCATTAGCATCCTTAAATAAAGTAGGCCAATAAATACCACATTGCAAAATTTTTTACTACTGTCTTTTTAATAGAAAAGTGGCCACCACAAGCATAGGTATGACAAAAAGTTAACACACTATCAACTTCCACATCCGGAATGCATCTTCTTATTATTTGGTCGGGGAAATATTTAAAAAGATAAGGGTCATTCCAATAAAAATTCTTTACCTCAGCCAAAAACTTACGCTTATCTTGTGCACTCCATGTAGATGGGACTTGACGGGAAACCAAGTAGTTTGCAAGGTCGGCCTACCATGGTGTGTGACCAAGGACAGAAAATAAGTTTTCATCCGGAAAGGCTTCCCGAATAGGCAAAATGTTAGCATCATTCTCAAATTTCAAGCGAGATAGATGATCTGCTACAACATTTTCCACCCCCTTCTTGTCTTTGATGGTCAAGCCAAATTCCTGCAAAAGCAAAATCCAAATTATCAAACGGGCCTTAGCATCCATTTTTGAGAAAAGAAATTTAAGGGTGGAGTGATCTCTGAATATAGTGATAGGTGAACCAATCGAGTAAGAGTGAAATTTATCCAATGCGAATACTACTGTGAGTAATTCTTTCTTGGTTGTGGTGTATATCATTTGAGAATGATTTAAGGTTCTACTAGCATAAACAATAAATGGTTTTCCCACCATTCTTTGTGCTAAAATAGCTCCTACATCATAGTCACTAGCATCACACATATTCTCCAAAAGGCAAAGTAAAGTCTGATGATTGCTTAATAGGGGCGGTTGTAAGCTTAGAGATAAGTGTCCTAATGGCTTGCTCACATTCGGGGCTCCAATTAAACTCAATATCCTTCATCAAAAAGTTACATAAGGGTCTAGAGGTAGCACTAAAATTTTGAATAAACCTTCCATAAAACCCGGCATGCCCTAAGAGAGACCTAACATCTTTAATATTCTTAGGAGTGGGTAGTTTAGAGATCAATTCGATTTTCAATTTATCCATTTCTATCATCTTTTCGGACATTATATGGCCCAAGACTATTCCGGAGGACACCATAAAATGGTACTTCTCCTAATTAAGCACAAGCCCCTTCTCTTCACACCTGCACAAAACATTTTTCAAATTAGATAAACATGAATCAAAAGAAGTTCCAAACATGGTTAAATCATCCATATACACTTCCACACATTTTTCAACCATGTCACTGAAAATACTCATCATGCATCTTTGAAAAGTAACCGGTGCATTACACAAACCGAAAGGCATTCTCCAAAAGCAAAAGTACCAAAAGGACAAGTAAAGGTGGTCTTCTCTTGATCCTCTAAGGCAATTCCTATTTGGTAATATCTCGAATATCCATCTAAAAAACAATAGAAATGATGACCAACCACTCGTTCTAAAATTCGATCTATGAATGGAAGAGGAAAATGGTTTTTCCGAGTAGCCGAATTAAGTTTCATATAATCTATGCACATACGCCACCTGGTCACTACCTTAGTTGGTACTAACACTCACTTTTCATTTTCTATCATGGTCACCCCAGCTTTCTTAGGAACTACTTGGGTTGGACTAACCCACTTACTATCCGATATTGGATATATAATTCCTGCATCCAATAGTTTTAAGACTTCTTTCTTAACTACCTCTTTCATAGTTGGATTTACCCTCCTTTGTGGGTCTCTACGAGGGTTAGCTCTTTCTTCTAGATAAATCCTATGGGAACAAATTAAGGGGCTAACACCTTTTATGTTGGTCATGGTCTCGAAACACGCATCCTCTTCATGTGGCTGCCTTGAGACTCGAAAAACATTCACCTCTAGAGTCATATTTCCAAATGATAATGTCATTAGGCCATTCCTACAATTAATGAGGGCATTGGTGGTGGCAAGGAATGGTCTTCCAAGTATCAAAGGAATTTTTGACTCCGTATTCACAATAGAAATGATATCTAAAACAAAAAGTCAACAGGATAATAGAATTTGTCAATTTGCAATAAAACATCTTCCACAATACCTCTTAGTTTTCTCACCGATCGATCCGCTCGTTGAAATACCACGGAAGTGGGTTTGATCTCACCTAGGCCGAGTTGCAAGTAAATGGAGTATGGCATGAGGTTCATACTAGCCCCCAAATCTAGCAATGCTTAGCCATAATCTTTGTTTCCAATTTGGCAAGCCACCGTTGGACAGCCTGGATCTTTATACTTGGGTGGTGTCTTGCTATCAATTACTGCACTTGCTTGCTCAGTTAAGAATGTCGTCTTCTTCACATTGTGCCTCCTCTTAAGTGTGCATAGATCCTTAATGACTTTAGCATAGTTGAGAACCTGTTTTATGATGATAGGGGCTTAAATATCCATTTAAGGCCCTTAATTTACATTTGTTAAGCCCTTTATTTACGTATTTTATTCTATTTTACTTTCTTTTTGTGTTTTCTGTGTTTTTTATAGGCTTGTGAAGAAAAAGAAAGCATTTTGAAGCTTTAAAGGAAGAAAACTGAAGATCTGGAAAGAGCTAGTGCGATCGAGCGCAACATGGTTGTTATCAAACGCACAAGCAATCGTGCACACACATAGAAGGCTCAAGCGCACCTATGCGCTCGAGCGCAGAAGCATGCAATCGAGCACACAAGCACATTGCGACGGTAGAGCCAGTTTTGAAAAGATTTCTTCTAGACCTATTTTGGAAATTAGGGTTTCGAGGTACCTTTAGAACCCTATAAATAGACTTGTAAAACACAGAAACAGGATCTCCTTTTTAGTTTTAGTTTTAGTTTTAGGTTGGAAGGCCGGAGGCCAGAGGGGATTCTACAGAAGAATTGACGACTCTTCAATAGAGCTCTATCGGGTTTCCTCTTTCTTTTATTTTATTATGTGTAACTAAACTTATAGTAAGGGCTTGGTTGAAGCCCTAATTATGTTTAACCAATAATTCAGTATTGGTCCCTTTGTAATATTTATGTCGTGATTCTTAATTTGATTAATACCCGTTTTTACTTAAATTCCTCATATGTGTGTCTGATCAACATATGCATGTGGTATGGATTAGTTAATTGAATCAATTTGGATGACCGAGTCCTAGGTTCAACAATAGTAACGAAAGATATCCACACCAGATTCTTGGGTTAATCAATATGGGAAACTGGAAGTGGACCAAGCCCTAGGTCCCGTGTGGTTATCGATTTCCACAGATCCTATGCTCTCTTAAGGAACAACTCAGTATACACTATGCTGAATCCTTTAAGAGAGAAAAGAGTTAGAGTATACACATTACTTAAGGAAATCAATAGCCTAAGGAGTGGACCAAGCCCTTAGGTTGACAACCATTAGGTATTCATAGCATGAGTAGAGCATTGACATACTGTTTTGTTGGGGTAGCATGATTAGCAGTGGATATCAAGTCCCTATGCCTTTATCATTATTATCTAAATCCAATATTTATTCCCATCTATTTTTACTTTGTGAAACTAATTCTAAATCGAAATTCACCAATCCCTGTGGAAATGATCTTGCACTTGCACACTATGCTACTATTGACCTTGTGCACTTGCAAGTAAAACTGTACGATTATTTCCTTATTTATTTAGGTAGATAAGCGCACAACATATGACATGAAGAAGAGGAAGGTTAATTTTAACATGCTGAAGTTTTTCAAGAATCTCACATTTTAATGTTGAATTTCTCTCCTTAGGTTTAAGGAGTGCTTGAGGGAAAGACACCGGTAAAGAATCACTCTGGGCATCTTGTTCCTTGGGGGTTTCATCCTTGTTGCTCACGGTGTTAGAAATCAAGTTTGATGGTAGTGTGGGCCCATCAATTTTCTTACCGTTACGAGTAATCATGGCATTAACTTTTTTAACATTTTGATTGTCAGGATCGGAGGTTTGCGCCATATGTTGTCCCCTTGGATTAGATTTTGGCTATGAAGGAAAACGATCTTACTCTTGAATCGTCAAGAAACTAGTCAACTTGGTGAGTTAGCTCTTTATCACCTTTTGTTCCTCTTTGACCCCTTGTTGATCCTCAAGCAACCGTTGATTTATCTTGCCTTGCTCTTCCACACTCTTAGCATGTACCTGCAAAAATGACTTAAAAACATCTTTCAAAGGTAACTTTTGTTGTGGTGCATTAGATGAAGTTGCTTCCGGTTTCCAATGGGTACTAGAGTGGGCAAGAGGTTGTATATTGGATCTCCAACTAAAATTAGGGTGATTCTTCCTACCGGGATTATAGGGGTTAGAGTAGTGTGATTATGGTTTCCTAAAGGGTATACCCAAAGCATTACACTCTCCCTTCATCTCAAAATAGGCTGGACAATCCTTAGGTACATGATCTACCCCATTACACATAAAACACGGTTCATGGGACTCTACCCTAGCAACCAGTTCGGGGGCTCTAGCATCCTTGGTTTTTAAAACTTCAATTTCCTTAGTTAGGACCTCTAAACAGGCTTTAAGGCTATCCTCTTCCTTAAGTTGATAAATTCCAGCGGTTTGGTTTCTCCTAGTACTTTCTATGGCATTCGGTCCTGTCCAAGTGTGGGCTTTTTCCGATAGGTCATCTAGAAAATCTATGGCTTGGTTAGGATCTTTCGGAAGAAAATCTCCATTACACATCATTTCTATGAATTGCCTTTCTCTACTTAGAAGTCCATCATAGAAATAATTAACTACCCGTCAACTCTCATACCCATTGTGTGGACAAGAATTCAAAAGGTCTTTGAAACGTTCCCAAACTTGATATAAGGTTTCGCTCTCCTTTTGTGCAAAGTTTGAGATTTATCTCTTGAAGTTATTGGTCTTATGGGTTGGGAAATGCTTTTGGAAGAAGGCTTGAGTCATCTCATCCTAACTACCTATAGACCTAGGCCTTAACGAGTACAGCCAAACCTTGGCCTTTTCCTTAAGTGAAAAGGGGAAAAACCTAAGTTTGACGGTGTCTACCATATCAGCCCTACTTTGAAAGGTTGCTACTACTTCCTCAAATTCCCTAATATGGACATAGGGGCTCTCATTCTCAAACCCATGAAAGGTTGGTAGCAATTGAATCATGCCCAGCTTAAACTCAGGTTGTTGGTTATTAGGGGGGAACATGATACAAGATGGTGTGGTCGTTCGGCTAGGATGCAAGTAGTCTTTAGGTGTCCTAGAAACATTTTCATTGTGATTGTTGGCCATGTTAACAAAATCCTCTAAATTCTCGTTTGGGTGTGCACTATGGTTTGATCTAGGCAAGGTTTCACTAACGGACGTGGAAGGAGAGGGTAACTCTATTTCGGGTCTTTTAATGAATCTACCTCGCAAATCTCTCAGTCTAAGCATACACCAAAGGAATTAGAGGGGAACTGAATTAAACAAAAAAAAAAAGAAAATCAAAACAAAGAGCAAAGAACAATATTACCGTCTTGTCTCAAAGTTGACAATCTTCCTTGTACTTAAGCGCATTTCCCTGGCAACAGCGCCAAAATTTGATAATGCTCAAACTAACACGCAATTATTGTGTATAGTTGAGGTGTCGATCCCACGAGGAAAAGCGAACTACAAGAGAAAATGTAAACCTTAACACTAAACGATGAAATTCAAATAAGTGAATCTTTGTTTTATGAATGAAGTTGTATGAGAGAGTTGTGAAAATATGACGAAGGATTCAATAAAGAAATAACAAGGTTCCAGGAATCCTTCCTAAGTTTGTTGCCTTATCCCTATTTTGACTCAATAATTTTATCTCAATTGCTAGTTTCACATCTCAAACAAGCAATCAGTAAATATTCAATCAAAGCACATAAACATCCTAATGTAATTGCTACAAATTACTCTTTAATTCCGATTCAAGCACACATGGCCTATCTTATAGATTATCAAGAAACGACAATATATTTCAACAATAATACTGCAGTAATGGACAAACCTAAAAGATGAATCTACCGAAATCTATCACATCCAACAACTTGACATAAGAAGAGCTTGACTAGACAAATATGGAGGAGAAAGATGCAATCACCAGATTAAGATTAAATCATCTCATTCTTACTTAATCAAAGAGTAAATCATAAACAATGTTTAACAATGAATCCATACAACTGAATCAAGAATAGAAATAAGAACAACTAAACCTAGGAACTCATCCTTTTGCCTTGCTTGGAGATTAGTTGGACATTAGGCTCATGCTTGATCACCTAAAATGGAGAAGAATGTGGTAGCTCTCCTAATTCCAGCCTCTTTTTCAATCAAACCTAAGTGTTCTACTAATACCCCAAAACATTCAAGGGTATTTTCGGGTAAAAAAAAGTCATTAAAGCCCTAATAAAGTCGTGAAACAGAAACAGGGGATCACGCTCGCGCCGCGGCTCAGCCTTTCCTTGTCGTAGCGCCACCCTAGATCCCGGCTTTTTAAAGGCTCTGAAGGCAGCAACGCACACTGGTCTAGGCCGCGGCGCATAGCCTGAGTCCAACCTCTAGCTCAGAAGCTAATGGTTCTGGTGGTTGCGGCTCAAACTTTGGCTCGCCGCAGCATGGAACCCTAGAAGTGGGTTTCTCTTCATTGTTTCCTTCCAAAACCATTCCTTCACTACGATATGCAAATAATTTTCGTGCTTTAAGAAACGTTAGCTTTTCCATCTCTTTGAAACCCAAAATACCTGAAAATGCATCGAAATAAATCAATGAACCAAGAATGACACTCTAGAATTATTAAGGCATAAATGTATAATTCAGCCCTAAATCAACCCTAAAATGCTAACAAATAAATACTATTAAGATATATTTTATGACTCTCATCAATGGACAACGACTGACATGCGAAGGATCGACCCAAAGGTGGTGGTTCACTACCTCAACGTCAAGCTTGAGTACAAGCCCGTAATCCAGAAGAAAAAGCCCTTCGCTCCCAAAAGGCAACAAATCATAGACATTGAGGTCAAGAAATTGTTTGAAACTGGCTTCATTCGAGAAATCAATTATCTTGTGTGGCTCGACAATTTTGTTATGGAAAATAGACAATATGTATCGATTTCACAGACCTCAACATGGCATGCCCTAAAGGCAACTACCCCTTACTAAGAATCGACCAACTAGTCGACGAGACTTCTGGTACGAAATGTTGACTTTCATGGATGCATGCTTTGAATACAGTCGAATCAGGATATACGAGACAAATCAATAAAACACAGCATTTGCAATTGTGAAAGGCCTTTATTGTTACAAGGCGATGCCTTTCAGGCTAAAAAATACAGGTTCAACTTACCAAAGGCTGGTGAACGAGCTTTTCAAAAACTTGATTGGTCAAAATTTGGAAGTATACGTGGATGACATGCTAGCCAAAAGCATGCAGGCAACGAATCACATAACTAACCTAGAAGAGTGTTTCTCAATCCTAAAGAAACACCAGATAAAGATGAACCCCACTAAGTGTGCCTTCGAAGTCACTTTAGAAAAATTTCTCGGGTTCACGGTGACCTAAAGAGGAATAGAGGCTAACTCAAAAAAGATCAAGGCTTTTCTAGACATGAAAGCACCTCGGAGAGTAAAAGAGGTACAAAAGCTTAGATGCCGAGTCACAGCCCTAGGTCTGTTCATGTCTAGATCACCAGAAAAGTGTTTAATTTTCTTTAAAATGCTAAAGAAGATCAAAGAGTTACAGTGGACAGAGGAATGCCAATCCTTGTTCGATGAACTAAATAGGTACTTAAGCTCACATTTTCTCTTGACTAAGCTCAAGGAAAGAGAAGAATTATTCTTATAACTAGCTGTGAGTGAATTAGTTATGGCCTTAGCTTTAGTATAAGAAGAAGACAAGACCTAAAAATCCATCTACTATGTGAGTAAAGTTCTGCAAGACTTGAAGTGAGATATTATCTTATTGAGAAGCTAGCTTACGCTGTGGTCATCCAAGTCAAAAAGCTAAGGCCATATTTTCAAGCTCATCCAATCACCTTGCCTACAGACCATCCCCTTCGGCAAGTCCTCCAAAAGCCTAATCTCTTAGGAAGACTCCTGAAATAGTTGATAGAGTTAGGAGAGTTCAAACCTAAACCTGCCATTAAAGGCTAGGCCCTAGCAGACTTCATTGTCAAATGCACCTTCTTCTAGTAGCCAACGAAGGAAGAAGCTGCTAAGCTTCCCCTGAGACCACTTTCTAAAAACTCTTCGTTGACGAATCCTCAAACGCATCGGGAAGTGGTGTTGGGCTCATCTTAATCAGCCTTGAAAACTTCACGTTCAGATAGGCACTCCAATTTGAATTCAAATCCTCTAACAATGAGGCGAGTATGAAGCTCTCTTGGCTTGGATGAGGTTGGAAAAGTCGCTCATGGTAAAGATCCTGAAAGTGTTAAGTGATTCTCAACTATTTGTGAATTAATTTTATGATGATTACAAGGCCAAGGGGAAAAATATGATTAAATATTTGGCCAAGGTAATAGAAATGAAGAGCCACTTCGAGAAGGTGAAAGTAGCAAAGGTCACCAAAACAGAAAATACCAAAGTCGATGCTTTAGCATAACTCGCATCCTCTAAAACCTTAGACCTCCCCCAAGTAGTGTATGTCAAACTCCTATCTGGCCCAAGTACAGAGAATGCTAGAGTAATGAACATCAATGAATCACCAAGTTGGATGATAGAGATCGTGAAGTACTTACAAGAATTAGTACTCCCAAAATCCAGAGCCAAAGCGAGGTAGTTGGTCTGTAGGATGGCTAGGTATTGTGTGATCGAAAGAAACCTCTATAGACAATCCTTCACTCTGCCCTACCTCAAATGCCTCACTCCAAGAGAAGTTAACTATATGCTAAGGGAAGTTCACAAAAGGGTCTGTCGAAATAACCTCAGAAGTAGGTCATTAGCACATAAGATTCCAAGGCAAGAGTATTATTTGTCAGAGATGAAAGAGGACGCGGTTGATTTCGTTCGATAATGAGTCCGATGTCAAAAGTTCGCACCCATTCCTCGAAGATCACTGAACAACTTGACAGTCGTCACCAGTCCGATACCCTTCATCATATGGGGATTTGATATCTTAGGAACTTTCCCAAAAGTACCAGGACAGCTGAAGCATATGATTATAGCTATTGATTACTTCACTAAATGGGCAGAATCTGAACCGCTAGCAAAGACCACCAAAGTCAAAGATAAAAACTTTTTTTCTGAAAATCCATAGTTTGCAGATTTGATATCCCTAGGATCTTTGTCACTGAAAAAGGCAAGCAATTTCATAGTACATAGTTCAGAGGGCTATGTGTTGTGCGATTATCTACCTAAATAAATGGGTGAATAATCGCACTCATTTTACTTGCAAGTGCACAAGGTCAACTTAGTAGTATAGTGTGCGAAAGCAAGATCATCTCCTCAGGGATTAGTGAATTTCGTTTTAGAATTATATTCGCAATGTAAAAAGATAGAAATAATAAAAGAGTTGATTTTGATAAAGATAAAATAATAAAGATAAAGGTGTAGGGACTTGATATCCACCACTAATTATGCTACCACAATACAACAGTATGCCGATGCTTTACTCATGTCATGAATACCTAATGTTTGGCATGGTATCTACTCCTTAAGCTATTGATCTCCCTAAGCAACGAGTTAGGCATGGTATCTACTCTAACTCTTTTCTGTCTCAAGGGATTCAACAAGGTATCTACTGAGTTGTTCCTTAAAAGAGCAGAAGCACTATGGAAATCGACAACCACATGAGACCTAGGGCATGGTATCTACTCCTAGTTTCCCATGTTGATTAACCCAAGAATCCGGTGTGGATATCTTTTGTTACTAATGCCAGACCCAGGACTCGGTCATTCAAATTGATCTAACTAACAAGTCCATACCACATGCACATATTGATCAGACATATACATATGAGGAATTTAAATGAAAGCAGGTATTAATCAAGTTAAGCAACACAACATAAATATCGCACAGGCACCAATACTAATTATTGAATAAATATAATTAGGGCTTCAGCCAAGCCCTACTAAGAATTTAATTACACATAATAAAATAAAAAGGAAAGAAGAAACCTGAGAGAAGAGTCGTCAATTCCTCTCCACGGTCTCCTTCTCCAAGCTGAAGCAAAAGATAAAAGAAGTGATAAAAGAAGTGATTATTTGTGTGTGCTTTACAAGTGTATTTATAGGGCTTGAGTAGTCCTAGAAGGCTCATGAGTTCCTAAACTTTTCTAAAACTCAAAACTCCTTTATTTCCAAAATAGGGTTATTTCCAAAATAGGATTCTGCAGTTTACTGTTCACGCCCGTATATGTGCGCTCGATCGCATTCATCTTGCACTCGATCGCATTGCTGTGCTCGATCTTTCATGTGTGCGAACGATCGCATGCAGTAGTGCGATCAATCACACTTTGACAGCTGCTCCAGGATTTCCAGGCTTCTTCCCTTAAGTGCCAAAACTGCTTCCTTTTTCTCCAAGACCTATAAAAACATGTGAAACACACAAAATGAAGTAAAACAGACTAAAACATATAGACAAAGAGCTTAACACATGTAAATTAAGGGGCTTAAATATGAATATTTAAGCACTTATCACTATGTGAAGAACTCAACATCGAGAATAGGTTTGCTTCGATTGGGTGCCCACAGGCCAACAGATAAGCCGAGGTGACTAATAGAACAATACTAAATAAGAAATTAGAGGATGCAAAGGGATTATGGATTCAAGAGCTCCCTCATGCGCTCTGGGCCTAAAGAACCACACCTAGGGCACCGACAAGCGAAACACCTTTCTTTCTGGCCTTCGGATCCAAAGCTGTTATCCCAGTTGAAATAGAGGAACTCTTCCTCGAAATTCAAATGCTCGAAGAGAAACTTAATAAGGAGGGGCTAAGAATGAACCTAGACTTAATAGATGTGACTCGAGACAAAGCTCTGCTCAAGCTTGCCACGTATAAACAACGTGCAACCAGGTATTCAATTCAAGGGTCAAGACAAGGTCATTTAAACTTGGGGATTTGGTCTTATGAAAGTAAGAAGTCTTAAATCCAAGAGACACTGGGAAAGTGGCACCAAATTGGGAAGGTCATTCAAAATCAAAAGAGTAATCAAGCACGAAACTTTTGAACTCGAAACAATAGATGGAACACCAATTCGACACAAGTGGAATGCTGAAAACCTGTGCAAATTCTATCAATGAAATAACCATATAATCATCAAAAAGTGTGTGATCATGACGATGAAGTGTAAAAGAGATGATTTCATTTCAACTAAATTTTGCACAATTCAGTTATGTTTTTTTATAAGGGAGAAAGAGAGGAAAATTTTAATGATCATCCAAGACTAAAATATTATATGTGGCCTCTTCAGGCTGATCACTAACTTCTCCTGAGTCCCCAACAACAATGGTCTCTTTGAAGTCATCGGGAATCTCTAAGTCTTCCTAGTCGAAGTTAGGAAGGATCTTTGCCCCAGTCATTTTTGTTGTTTCAAAGCCACTAAAAAATACTCCAAAGATCTATTGAGAACTTCTTGCTTGAACTCATCAAACTTCTTGAAGGCCTCCATGGAAGATGACCCAGCTGCAGCCAAGTCCTCCCTGAGATTCCTTTCATTCTTGCTAGCCTCAGTCATTCCTTTCTAAAGAATATTCTCATTAGCAGCAAATCTAGCCATCTTGACCCTCAACTGTTGATTATCCATTGCGGAAGACTTGATAACTTCCTCACTCGAAAAGACCTCAGCTAAGAGTTTTTTCTCCTTAACCTTGAAACGAGACTTCTCATTCTTAAAGATTCCAATAATCTTTTTTCCTCTCATTCACAGTCTGCATGAAAAACCTTGCACTTTGACCAAAGATATGTAACCATCTTGTTTAAGGCCGCCGAAGTATCACTGGTAGTAATAGTATACACCTCAACCTGCGCCAAAAGAGCATTGGTTAGATAAAAAAAATCATAAAAAGGAAGGGATTCTAGCACTCACCTTATAACAAGATTCAATAAGACTTTGTCTTATCTTCAAAATAGAAAGGTCAGTGATGTCCTTCTCATCAGTTGGGAAAACGATCCCTCTAAGAAGCCTGGCAACAATGGAGGTATTCTTCAATGCCAAATCTCCAGCCTTCACCCCCTAGTTTGGGGCATAAGTCTCAAGACTCGGATTAGTAGCTCAAGCAGCCAAACTAGAAGGATCCCGAACAATTAGAACTACCTCCTGAATGCGCGAATCAGAGGCAAAAACGAGAGGCTAAAGATCCTCTTGAACTGAAGTCTTTAAGGCCTCTTTTTTCTTGCCTATAAAAGCATCACTTACCTTGGTCGGAACAGCAAACAAGTTTTTCTTATGCTGACCCCTCCTTTTAGGAAGGAGTGGAGGTGGAGGTAGAGCTGAAGGAGGAGGAGGAGCTTTACGCTTCCTAGAAGCAGAATCCTCATGAACCTTCTTGTCATCTCTTGAACCTTCTTCATCAGCTCAGAAGTG
This sequence comes from Bretschneidera sinensis, assembly GCA_023935145.1. Taxonomy (NCBI): domain Eukaryota; kingdom Viridiplantae; phylum Streptophyta; class Magnoliopsida; order Brassicales; family Akaniaceae; genus Bretschneidera; species Bretschneidera sinensis. The sequence continues at coordinate 57,651,522 of CM043703.1, read as the reverse complement.
GTCAATGCAATGTTAGCTACAAAGAAAACCAAAGTCAAAGATCAATTTCATCCTCAATTAAAAGACAATGATAGAATGATACTTACCATTCGAATAATAAACTTCGTAACAAATAAGACCATAACACTTTAACACCTTTTTGTTACCTAGGTGCTCTTCGAGAAAACAAAAGTCAAAGATCACTGGAAGGCTTTGGTCTGGAATATCTCCATAATTCTACTTCAGCGGAACCTAGAAAGAATCAAGACCTTTAATGAAGAAAAACTTTTCCTTATAACCATTAATTGAATAAGGACCATAAATAAACTTCTTGTTACTCCTGGGAAAGACATTGATCCATCAGGAACCTTGATACCTGATGAGAGTCATAAAATACATCTTTACAGTACTTAATTGTTAGCATTTTAGGGTTAATCTAGGTTTGAATTGCACTTTTATACCTTAACAACTTTAAAGTGTCATTCTTGGATCATTGATCTATTTCGATGCATTTTCAGGTACTTTAAGTTCAAAAGAGATGGAAAAGCTATCATTGCTTGAAGCACAATGACTCGATGAACATCGGAGTGAAGGTTCACAAGCACTTGGAAAGGAGTTTCACTAAATTGCCAGAATTGCCCGTACAGATCAATCATTTTTGCAAATTAAACTGTATTGATGCAAGAAGAACCAGGAGATGAGCCATATATGTTAGAAAGATCTGGAAGTCTATGTTCTGGAGAATTTGATGGCTCATAAAAATGATTTTTCTAGAGAAAGTTATAGCAGTTTTAGTAGACAAAGGTCAGGCCTCTAAAACAGCACCAGTGTGCGCCGCGGCCTGGATCAAGCTAAGGTGCGACCTGGATTAAGCTGGGCCGTGGCCTCCAAAAGGTGAAGAAAACAAAGAAAAGGCTGAGCCATGGCCTGGATTAGTGTGAGCCGCGGCGCGAGCTCGAACCCTTGTTTCCGAGTTACAACTTAATTAGAGTTTTAATTATTGTTTAAACCCTAAAACACCCTTGGACCTTGTGTATTATAAATAAACCACTTAGGGTTTAATATTAGACATTCATCATTCATTAAAGAATCAATAAAAGGCTAGAAAACTCAATGGAGGCTGCCACACTCTCCCCCATGGCCAACTAATCTCCAAGCAAGGCGAATGGATGAATCCCTAGGTGTAGTTGTTCTTATTTTCCATTATTGATTCAGTTGTAATTTGGATTTATTATCAAAACATTGTTTACGAGTATTCTTTGATTAAATAAGAAGAATTTAGGTTCATGTGATAACTGCGCTTTATGTTCTTCTTATTCTAGATTTTCTTAACTCGATGATTGCATGCTTCTTCTCCATATAAATCTAGTCATGCTCTTCTTATGTCAAGTTGTTTGGATGTGATTGAGTCCGGTAGATTTATCTTTTAGGTTTGTCCATTACTGCAATATTGTCATTGAGATATATTGTCGCTTCTTGATAAATCTATAGGATAGGTCATGTGTGCTTGAATTGAAATTAAAGAGTACTTCATAACAATTACATTAGGGTTTACATGTACTTTAATTGAATATACATCGATTGCTTGTTTAGGATGTTAAACTTGCAATCGAGATAAAAACAACTAAATCGAGATTGGAATAAGGCAATGAACCTAGAGAGGATTCCCGAAACCTTCTTGTTTCCTTATTATATTCTTCATTACAAATACACAATTTCCTCATAATACTTTATTATCAAAACTCATATTTACTTATTTGGATTTTATCATTTCGTATTAAAGTTTACACTTTTCCTTATAGTTAACTTGTTTCCCTGTGGAATCGACACCCCAAAGTTGTGCTACAACTACTGCGTTATACTTTGGGCGTAATCAAATTTTGGTGCCGTTGCCGGGGAAACACGCTTAAGTACAAAGAAGATTGTCAACTCTAAGACGAGACGGTACTATCGTTCCTTTCTTTAAGTTTTTAATTTTATGATTTTTTAATTTTGTTCTGTTTTTATTACTTTTTAAACTCAGTTGGTGTATGCTTAGACCGAGAGATTCACGAGGTAGGTTCATTAAGGGAACTGAATTAGAGATACTCTTTCCTTCCACGTCCGTTAGTGAAACCTCACCTTGATCAAACTCTAGTGTACACCCAACAGAGAATTTAGAAAATCTTGTTAACATGGTTGAAAACCCTAATGAGAATGTTGCTAGAACGCTTAAAGACTACTTGCACCCTAGCCGAATGACCACCCCATCGTGTATCATGTTCCCCCCTAATGTTCAATAACCTGAATTCAAACCAAACATGATCTAATTGCTACCAACCTTCCATGGATTTGAGAATGAAAACCCTTATATCCATATTAGGGAATTTGAGGAAGTAGTAGCAACCTTTCAAGGTAGGGCTGATATGGTAGACATTGTCAAACTTCGGTTTTTCCCTTTTTCACTTAAGGAAAAGGCCAAGGCTTGGCTGTACTCGTTAAGGCTTAGGTCTATAGGTAGTTGGGATGAGATGACACGAATTTTCTTCCACAAGCACTTCCCAACCCATAAGACCAATAACCTCAAGAGACAAATCTCAAACTTTGCACAAAAGGAGTGCGAAACCTTATATCAAGTTTAGGAGCGTTTCAAGGACCTATTAAATTCTTATCCACACCATGGATATGAGAGTTGGCGGGTGGTTAGCTACTTCTATGATGGACTTCTAAGTAGGGAAAGACAATTCATAGAATTGATGTGCAATAGGTATTTTCTTCAAAAAGATCCCGACCAAACCATAGATTTCCTAGATGACCTATTGAAAAAAGCCCACACTTGGACAGGACCAAATGCCATGGAAAGCACTAGGAAAAACCAACCCGCTGGGATTTATCAACTTAAGGAAGAGGATAACCCTAAAGCCCATTTAGAGGCCCTAATTAAGGAAATTGAAGCCTTAAAAACCAGAAATGCTAGGGCCCCTGAACCGGTTGCTAGGGTAGAGTCCTATGAGCCTTGTTTCATGTGTAATGGGGTAGATCGTTTACCTAAGGATTGTCCAGTTTATTTTGAGATGAAAGAAGAGTGTAATGCTGTAGGTATACCCTTAGGGAAACCACACTCACCCTACTCTAACACCTACAATCCCGGTTGGAAGAATCACCATAATTTCAGTTGGAAATCCGACATGCAACCCCATGCCCACTCTAGTACCCAATGGCAGCCGGAAGCAACCTCATATAATGCACCTCAACAATCTTTACCTTTGGAAGATATGTTTAAGTCATTTATGAAGATACATGCCAAGAGTGTGGAAGATTAAAGAAAAATAAATCAACGGTTGTTAGAGAAACAACAAGCGATCAAAAAGGAACAAAAGGTAATAAAGAGCCAACTCACCAAGTTGACTAGTTTCTTGATGATTCAAGAGCAAGGTCGTTTTCCTTCACAGCCACAACCTAATCCAAGGGGACAATATATGGCACAAACCTCCAACCCTGAAAATCAAAATGTTAGAGAGGTTAATGCCATAATCACTCGCAGTGGTAAGAAAATTGATGGACCCCCTCTACCATCAATCCTGAATCCTAACACTGTGTGCAATAAGGATAAAACCCTCGAGGAACTAGAGGCCCATGATGATTATTCTCCACCAGTGCCTTTCCCTCAAGCACTCCTTAAACCTAAGGAGATAAATACAGCATTAAAAGGTGAGATTCTTGAACAACTTCAGCATGTTAAAATTAATCTTCCTCTTCTTCATGTCATAAAACAAATTTCCAACTATGCTAAAGTCATCAAGGACTTATGCACACTCAAGAAGAGGCACAATGTTAAGAAGACAACATTCTTAATGGAGCAAGCATTGCAGTAATTGACAGCAAGACACCGCCCAAATATAAAGATCTGGGCTGTCCAACGGTGGCTTGGCAAATTGGAAACATATCTTGTGGCCAAGCATTGCTAGATTTGGGTGCTAGTGTGAACCTCATGCCATACTCCATGTACTTACAGCTTGGTCTAGGTGAGATCAAACCAACCTCCGTGGTACTTCAATTAGCGGATGGATTGGTAAGAAAACCAAGAGGTATTGTAGAAGATGTTTTGTTGCAAATTGATAATTTCTACTATCCTGTTGATTTTTTGGTTTTAGATACTGTTTCTATTGTAAACACGGAGTCAAAAATTCCTTTGATTCTTAGAAGGCCATTCCTTGCCACCGCCAATGCCCTTATTTATTGTAAGAATGGCCTAATGACAATATAATTTGGAAATAGGACTTTAGAGGTAAATGTTTTTCGAGTCTCATGGCAGCCACATGAAGAGGATGAGTACATCAAAGATAATTCTAACTCTTCAGAATTCATTCTTAATAATTTTGAATTCAATGATTCTTCAGTTTATCCCTATACCGTTAATGTTGTTGATGTTTTTGATAAGCCACATGAATTTATTAAGAAATCTTGGCAACTGTGCTTTGAGGAATTGCTTGAGAGAAATCGTATGGATGCAGGAATCAAATACCCTACTGCTGATAGTAAATGAGCATCACCAAAAACACTTGAGCCACATGTGGTGGACTTTAAGTATTCCTTGCCAAAAGACTAGCACCGAGGCCACTGAGTATGGAGCCTCATCTTCAGCACCACAATGAGGCCAGCAGTGAGAGTGGTGCAGCGTCCAGCTGAAGACGTAAAACTTAGTGCTCATGGGAGGCAACCCACAATATATCATTTTATTTTTTTTTGTTTTTCATATTTCTTTTTTTTGTTTATTATTATTATTTTGCTGTTTTGCAGTTTTACTTTCGTATTTCTTTTTCAAGGACAAATATACAAAACAGTTCAAATGGTGGTGCACAATTTTCAGCTTATGTGCACTTTTGGCTACAAAGGGAGTTTCCTTAAATTTTGCTTTCACATTGAGGACAATGCTTATTTTAAGTTGGAGGTGGAGGAAAGGAGGAAACATATTCCTGTTTTTCATATTTTTCTTTGAACTGCTTAGTGTTATTTTCCTTTTTGTTTGTTTTTAGCATGCTTTGTGTTAGCCTTAGAGTTAATTCACATGTCAATGATATGAGCCTAATTGAGATAGCATATAGCGTTTAGAAGTAGTTAAATCTTGCTTCGGTTTGAAATTAATTTCAGTGTCAATCTTCATTTGGTTTGAGACTCTAGTTTGTGGTAAGATTGTATGATTAGTCTAAAACATTTAGAGAAGTTTTATGTGTGATTGTTTTGTGAATATTTTTGCGGTCTCGACAAGCTCTAGAACTTATTTGATAATCACTTGAGGTGAATTTCTAGAATGCACATTACTTAGGATATAATATAGGCCATTTTTGGACTGTTTGAGCCTTTCGAACTTACCCTTGCTATATTTATCACTAGTCACCTGTTTGAGCCTTTTTCTTGAAAAAGAATTTGAGCCTTGTTTCTTTTAATAGCCCATTTACTCCCCTTTTTTAGCCTAAAAATATTTTATCCTTACCTTTCTTTTAAAAGAACTTAGTTATACACATTTGTTGAGAAGCACTTAAAAGAAGTAAGGATGGAAATATGAAAACCATAACCCAAGTACACTAAAGGAGATAAGTTGGGGGTTGTGGAAAAGAAAAGAAAAAAAATGGAAAATGAGGTGAATGGTCTTATGCCAAAATACAAAATAGAAGAAAAGAAGTGAATTATGGTAAAGAAAGAAGAAAAGAAAAGAAAAGTCGTGACTTATTGAGAGATATACTCTTATAAAAAATGGTTGAAAGAGTTAGGTGTTGAAGGTTATCCAATGCTTAAAGTGGTTGTGGTTAAAACTAAGAGATTGAGTTCTTTTACTTATGAATCCTTCCCGTTCTTTCTTAACCTTTACCTTAGCCTAACATTACAAGCTTATTAAAGACCTATTGATCCAATGTAGTGTGATTTTTCTACAATAGTGGAGAGTGATTCGAAAAGTGAGCCTATGGAGCTTGTTTTTGTGATTGATGTCACGCAATTTATCATATTTTAGAGGCCAAGATTTGTATTCACGAATGTTATGCATAAAATCATCCGGATGTTCGGATTAATAGATTATGGTAAGATGGATGTAAAGAGTCAATAACGATTTTAAGATTGATGTTTAGATTACTTTTGGACTTTGGTGAAATTTAATGATTCTATGTGTCGTATATTATGTGTGATTTTTTAGACAAAGTGAATTACAATTGGTTTAACACTAACATTGTTTTACATTGTTTTGATTCCCACCGTAGAATTCATCTCTTTTTTTTGTTTGAATTGCTAGGGACTAGCAATATACTAGTTGAGGGTTATGATGAGATTCATAAAATACATCTTTACAGAACTTAATTGTTAGCATTTTAGGGTTGATCTAAGTTTGAATTGAACTTTTATACCTTAACAACTCTAAAGTGTCATTCTTGGATCATTGATCTATTTCGATGCATTTTCAGGTACTTTAAGTTCAAAAGAGATGAAAAAGCTATCATTGCTTGAAGTACAATGACTCAATGAACACCGGAGTGAAGGTTCACAAGCACTTGGAAAGGAGTTTCACTAATTTGCCAGAATTGCCCATACAGATCAATCATTTTTGCAAATTAAACTGTATTGATGCAAGAAGAACCAGGAGGTGAACCATTTATGCTTAGAAAGATCCGGAAGTCTATTTTCTGGAGAATTTTACGGCTCATAAAAATGATTTTTCTAGAGAAAGTTATGGCAGTTTTAGTAGACAAAGGTCAGGCCTCCAGAACAGCACCAGTGTGTGCTGCGGCCTGGATTAAAATGAGGTACGGCCTGGATTAGGCTGGGCCGCGGCCTTTAGAAAGTGAAGAAAACAAGGAAAAGGCTTAGCCACGGCCTAGATTAGTGTGAGCCACGACGCGAGCTCGAACCCTTGTTTCTGAGTTACGACTTAATTAGGGTTTTAATGATTGTTTAAACCCTAAAACACCCTTGGACCTTGTGTATTATAAATAGACCACTTAGGGTTTAATATTAGACATTCATCATTCATTAAAGAATCAATAAAAGGCTGGAAAACTCAATGGAGTCTGCCACACTCTCCCCATGGCCAACTAATCTCCAAGCAAGGCGAAGGGATGAATCCCTATGTGTCGTTGTTCTTATTTTCCATTATTGATTCAGTTGTAATTTGGATTTATTATCAAAACATTGTTTACGAGTATTCTTTTATTAAACAAGAAGAATTTAGGTTCATGTGACAACCGCGCTTTACGTTCTTCTTATTCTAGATTTTCTTAACCCGGTGATTGCATGCTTCTTCTCCATATAAGTCTAGTCATGCTCTTCTTATGTCAAGTTGTTTGGATGTGATTGAGTCCGGTATATTTATCTTTTAGGTTTGTCCATCACTGCAATATTGTCATTGAGATATATTGTCGCTTCTTGATAAATTTATAGGATAGGTCATGTGTGCTTGAATCGAAATCAAATAGTACTTCATAACAATTACATTAGGGTTTACATATGCTTTAATTGAATATACACCGATTACTTGTTTAGGATGTGAAACTTGCAATCAAGATAAAAACAACTGAATCGAGATTGGAATAAGGCAACGAACCTCGGGAGGATTCCCGGAACCTTGTTGTTTCCTTATTATATTCTTCATTACAAATACACAATTTCCTCATAATACTTTACTATCAAAACTCAGACTTACTTATTTAGATTTTATCATTTCGTATTAAAGTTTACACTTTTCCTTATAGTTAACTTGTTTCCCTGTGGAATTTACACCCCAAAGCTGTGCTACAACTATTGTGTTATACTTTGGGCGTAACCAATACCTCTTCCAAGTGAAAAAATGCTGAAACAACCTCATTTTGTTCTTCTATTCCCCCTTTTGGAACCCAACATGCATTCGAAGACCTAGGATAAAAGCCAGAATGTTCCTAAGAGTTTTAGGTTATAGTTGGGCCAAACAAACACCATAGTAATTCAAAATCTTTTAGAAGTCAGGATCAAAAGAAAACCTCAACCCTACCCTCAAGTGCTCCAAATAGCAGATCAGGTAAAAAAGTGCTTCATTTAGCACAATCACACAAACCCTAACATCCTGCTTCACACCATGAGGTTTCAAGAGAGTAAGGATAGAATGCTGCGTACAAACGGAGCGGAACTCTTCATGGGTAACTTTGCTTGCAATATGCAAGGCATAATCTTGGCCCAAACCAACTTGATCATCTCCAATAACCACGAGATCAAGAGACATTTTTAGAAAGAAAAGAAATAAAAACTAAGAAGATCTTCAAAGACACTCTATGAACACTCAAGATGTTTGTAAAAAGAAAGAAAATGATATTGAAAACCTCTTTTATAGCCCTAACATGGCCATAAAGAATGTCGCATTCGCACGCCTGTCCAATTCATTAAAAACTAAGAAAAAATTATTTTTCGTGCAAACCAAAGGTCTCATTATTAATTCCTATGGTGAATGCAAACACCCTTAGAGAAAAGGAAAATGCCAACCTACCTCCAGAAAGCTCAAAAAGGCCCCAAGAAACAATTGGGCCACTCAAGGTAACCAATACCCATCAAATTCTCTAAACAAAGCTAAAGTTCATATCATATAAAACTATTCTCCAAAAGACTTTGGTCAAACTAGCCATCTTCAATAGGGGTTAAAGTTCTGGACAAGATTCCCCACGGAATGGAACTCAGACACTTGAAGTCATTAAGTTCCACCTTAGTTCCAAAGGGAAGCAAAACCAACTATAGAAACCCCCAAGAAAGAATTATGGGTTTAGCCATATGATTTTTTACATGGAATCATGGCTTCAGTTATATGAGTTCTTGACGAGGTGGGACTAAGGGCTTGAAACCCACTCGGTTCTATTTCAAATCAATAAGAGTTTTGACTTCAGTCAGCATAATACCCACCGAAGTAGGAAATAAGGCCCTGTGCTCATACTATTCCATGTTGGATAAGTAAAAATTATGGCTTCAGTTCAGTAATCTCCTTCATGGAAGGGAACCACGAAGCTCAAACCCGGATAAATCTTAACAAGCTAAGACAATTGCATGTGTCCATTTTCAAAATGAAGAGAAACCAAGTTCTTCGAGGATATACGGTCTTTTACAAGTGACCACTCATCCCAACGTCAGGAGTGGCCTAGGAAATGGATTTTATCCCCTTGAAAAATTATTTTCAAGGAAATAAGAGGAGGCATGTGATATGGACTAAAATATCCTACTTCTCGTGAAGTTCAACCATGTGGAGAGAAATATCATCCATAGTGATGAGCTGCCTCTTTGATAGCTTAATTTACAGGTTTTAGTTCCCCGAGATAGGATCTCGCAAGGACCAGTGGCGACTGAGCTATTGATTTGACTATCCATATGATGAGGTACTACCCACAGACCTATCCTGCGTACATCAAAGGAATCTGTCTTGATCCTCTCAAGGATTTTGTCCACCCTCACCGCTAGGAATCGGTGGATCACAAATTGAAGGAGAATTAGTTTCGGATATAAACTCCCCGAAATTCATAGGTTTTGAAGCTTCTTTATTCGCTTTAAAATTTTTAGCTTGCTGGTTGGCCACTTGCTGCTCCAATTCCTCCATATTTGGCTCAAACTCCATATGATTTCCAGCTTTATCTTGCTCAGTACTTGCTCCTTGTGGCTTCTCAATTGTCCTTTCACTTCTCAATGCTATTGTTTTGACATGTTCCTTAAGATTGTAATGGTATTGCTCAACAAAGTTCCTGTTGTCATCTCTATAAGAATGTTTGAAAGCTGACCAATTTGAGCCTCAAGGTTATGAATCGAAGTCGAATTGTTTTAGGTTGCCAAATCTGTCTTTTACATGTACTGAATGAACATCTCCTCAAGTGTCAGCTTCTTTTTTTGCTGTGAAAATTTTTGAGGTGGCCTAGCTACCCCTTGATTGTTGTTCCATGAAAAATTGGGGTGATTTCTTCATCCGGGATTGAATGTGTTTGAATAAGGATTATTTTGATGTTGGAAATTGGACACATAATTAGCTTGTTTAGAATTTGGTTGAGCAAACGGATTCTCCACTTGGCAATCAATACTTGAGTGATTTCTTGCACAATAATCACACACAACATTAGTTTGAATAGCATTAACATTCATCTTATCTAGTTGTTTAGATAAAGTTTCCATTTGTGCCGCCAATGTGGTAATAGAATCAAGTTCAAAAACTCTAACCGCTTTTCTTGGCATTGCTCTCTACAAAGGCCATTGATAGTTGTTGGATGCCAATTTCTCCAAAAGTTCATAAGCTGCTTCATGAGTTTTAGTCATTAAAGCCCCTCCAGTTGTTGCTTCAACCATGGACCTGTTTGTAGCTCCCAAACCATTGTAGAATGTTTGGACTTGAAGCCATGCCGGAAGGTCATGATGAGAAGACTTTCGCAATAAATCTTTGTACCTCTCCCATGCTTCATACAAAGATTCATTTTCAAATTGAGTGAATGTGGTAATATCATTCCTTAACTTTGCTGTCTTGGCCAGAGGGAAATACTTTGCCAAAAAATTTTGTGCTAACTCCTCCCAGGTAATAATGACACTAGGTGGTAGAGATTTCAACTAGGCTTTTGCTTTTTCTTTGAGTGAAAAAGGAAAAAGTCTCAAACGAATAGCACCATCTGTCACTCCATTATGCTTGAAGGTGTCGCAAATCTCTAGAAAATTTGTGATATGAACATTAGGATCCTCTTGAGACAGCCCCCTGATGAGAGTCATAAAATGCCTCTCAACAGAGGTTAATTGTTAGCATTTTAGGATTGATCTTGGTCTTTATTGTGGTTTTATGTGTTAATAACTCTAAAGTAAAATTAATGGACCACTGACTTATTTCAGTGTAATTTTCGGGTACATTGAGTTTAAAAGAGAACAAGAAGCGATCGTTGCTTAAAAGACCAAGATCCCATGCTTCTGGAAGGATAAGATGGACTGCTGCCTGTATTGCGATCGAGCGCACATCCCACATCGAGTGAGGTATTCTACAGCGCATATACGATCGAGCGCACAAGCCGCGATCGAGCGCACCAGGACAGTATCCCACATCGGCTAGATAACACATAACATTCCGGGAGTTTGCCTATATAAAGACCCACTCTGCTCAACTAAAATCATCAATCAATCAGAGCTCTTTTAAGATCACCTTTTGAGATCATTAAAGAGTGACTCTAGAGGGCCTTTAGGAGTAAATCCAGATGGCCTTTAGGAGGAATCCGAAAGTATAAATTTGGAGGCAAGCTGAGGATGATCGTTGAGAGGCCGGAGGCAACTCAAGGAGGCATGAGCTCTATGGCCAGCTAATCTCCAAGCAAGGCGAAGGGATGAATCCCTAGGTGTAGTTGTTCTTATTTTCATTTATTTGATTCAGTTGTAGTTGGTATTATTTTTATCAAACATTGTTATGTTTTATTCTTTAATTTAATTTAGTAGATTATTTTATTAATCCGGTGATTGCATGTTTCCTTTCCATATAAGTTCAATCATGCTTTTCTTATGTGTATCTGTTTGGATGTGATTGAGTCTGGTAGACCTCTTTTATAGATTTGTCCATTACTGCGGTATTGTCATTAGATATATCGTCGTCCTTTGATAATTTATAAGTTGGGTCATGTGTTCTTAAAAGTAGAGAATAATTCATAACAATTACATTAGGATTTATAATTGCGCTTTAATTGAATATATGCCGATTGCCTGTTTGGGATGTGAAACTAGAAATCGAGATAAAAACAACTGAACCAAATTAGGATTAGAGCAACGAGCCTAGGGAGGATTTTTGAAACCTTGTCATTCTTAATTATATTTCAAACCTATTCACACAATTACCCTTTTTCTCAAACAAACTCAGATTCATTTAATCTTTTATTGTTTGTGTTAAAGTTTACACCTTCTTTATAATTAACTTGTTTCCCTGTAGAATCGACACCCCAAAACTATACTAAAACTACCACGTTATGTTTTGGGCGTAATCAAATTTTGGCGCCGTTTCCGGGGAAACGCCCTTAAGTACAAGGAAGTTTGTCAACTTTTGACATAACAATAGAAGAATTGTAAATAGTTTCTTTCAGCATTTTATTTGATATTTTGTGATCTTGCATGCCCAGATATAGGGACACTTTGGCTAGATTTACCTGTAGGCCTGTGCTAGAAATAAGAGGAACCTTTTTAAACCCTTTTTTATAATAATCCATCTAGTCTTGAGGAAATGAGTGAACACAAGGATCAACCTACTAAGACCCTTGAGGATTACCTCCACCCTACATGCACAACCACACCATCTTGCATCATGTTTCCAGCCAACATTCACCAATTGGATCTTAGGACAGGGATGATACAATTACTCCCTACATTTCATGGCATGTAAAATGAGAACCCATATGTGCACATTAGGGAGTTTGAGGAAGTAGTCGCAACTTTCCATGATCAAGGTGCAACTGCGGACATTGTGCGACTTAAGTTCTTTTCTTTTGCTTTGAAGGATAGAGCTAAGAGTTGGCTATACTCACTTAGACCACGATCTATCGGGTCGTGGACTGAGATGACTCAGGCCTTCTTTAACAAGTACTTCCCTCAACACAAGACTAATGCGTTGAAAAGACAAATCTCCACCTTTGCACAAAAGGAAAACGAGACTTTATATCAGTCTTGGGAGAAATTTAAAGAGCTGTTGAGTATGTGCCCACACCATGGGTATGAAAATTGGCATTTAGTGAGCTATTTCTTTGAGGGTCTTACCTATAGAGAATGCCAATTTGTAGAGATGATGTGCAATGGGGAATTTCTGAAAAAAGACCCCGATGAGGCTATTGAATACCTCAATGAGCTTGCTAAGAAAGCTCATACATGGAATGGACCTAGTGCTACTAAAAGCACGAATAGGTCACGACCTGTAGGAAACCCCAGTGGTGGAGGGATATATTATCTTAGGGAAGAAGACAACCTAAAAGCTAAGGTTGAAATGCTCACTAGGGAGTTAGAGGCATTGAAAACTAAGGGCTCAAGGCAAACACATGTGGCTAATCATGCCGAGTCTTTAGAGCCGTGTTTTGTATGTGGTGGGGTAGATCACCTCCTCTAAGAATGTCCCACATTTGCTGATATGAGAGGGCTGTATGAGGAACAATGTAATGCCTTAGGCATGTACAAGAAGCCTCTTGCACCTTTCTCTAACACTTATAACCCGGGGTGGCGAAATCACCCTAACTTCAGCTGGAAATCTGAAAACCAGCATGTTCAGCCCCCTAGATCATCCCCTGTACCTTATCATGCACCCTCATCCTCTAGGAACTCGCTAGAAAACACCTTACAGGCCTTTATAGAGGCACAAGGTAAGACAAACCAAAGGTTTGAGGCGTTATTTACGCAGGTGATGGAAGAGAATAAAGAAACTATGAGCCAAGTGTCCAAGTTAATGAGCTCCTCAAGTATGACTGAGCGAGGTAAGTTCCTTTCCAAAACTCAATCCATACCTCATGGTCAACATATGGCACAAGAAAACCTGAAAGATGTAAATGCCATTGTGACCCGAAGTGGTAAGTCACTACACATCCCACCAATGAATGTATCCGAGGATGTGGAAAAGGGTCAAACTAGTAGTAATACTGAACTGACCAAAGACCCTGAAGTGATCAAAAGTCCTGTTAAGGCACCCTACCCTCAAGCCTTAAAGTCAAACAAGAAAAATTTGGACTTAAACAATGAAATCCTAGAGAACTTAAGGCAAGTGAAACTCAATCTTCCTTTTTTGCATGTGATTAAACAAGTGCCTACCTATGCAAAAGTTCTCAAGGATTTATGCACAATTAAGAGGAGACACCATGTCAAGAAAACTGCATTCCTAACTGAGCAAGTTAGTGCTTTAATTGAGGAAAAAATTCCCCCAAAATACAAGGATCTAGGCTATCCTACCATTGCTTGCAGCATTGGAAATCATGAGGTTGGACAAGCCTTACTAGATCTAGGAGCTAGTGTGAACCTGATGCCATTTTCCATTTATGTACAGCTAGGTTTAGGGGAAATCAAACCAACTGGTGTGGTGTTACAGTTGGCTGATCGTTCAGTCAAAATACCTCGGGGTGTGGTAGAGGATGTGTTGATTTAGATTGATAAATTTTATTATCCTGTTGATTTCCTAATCCTTGACACAACTTCTGCTGTTGACACTAACTCAAAAATTCCTTTGATTTTGGGTAGACCTTTACTTGCTACTGCAAATTCTTTGATTAATTGCAGGAATGGACTCATGAAGCTGTCTTTTGGAAACATGACCTTAGAAGTGAACATTTTCAATGTTGCGAAATAGCCTGAAGATGAGGATGAAAATCACCAGTTGTATATGCTCGAGTCACTTATCGATGAGGGAGTTTCCATGGCTCATGATTTTGATCCTTTTAAGAATTTTCTTGTTAATTTCGAGATTAATTTATTTGATGATAAAACTGATGTAATCGATATTTGTGCTGTTTTTGACAAATCTCAGGATTACGACACCCGTCCATGGCAACCAAGGTTTGAAGAGTTGCTTGAAAGAAGTGAAAAACAAACCCCCTCAAGTGTGGTAGCACCTAAAGTTGACTTGAAGCCACTACCTATGGGTTTAAAGCATGCATTTCTCGGTCCAGGTGATACCTTTCCTATTATTATTTCATCTGAATTATCTGAGACCCAATATGAGAAACTGATTCAGACCTTAATTGCACATAAATCAGCCTTAGGATGAAGCATGACTGATTTGAAGGGAATTAGTCCCCTGTTCTGCTCCCATAAAATAAATTTGGATGAAGGAACCGGTCCTCATAGAGACCCTCAACGTAGACTTAACCCCACTATGAAAGAAGTAGTGAAAAATGAAGTGTTGAAACTGTTAGATGTGGGTATTATATATCCCATAGCTGATAGTAAATTGGTAAGTCCTACACAAGTCGTTCCCAAAAAGTCTGGAGTCACTGTGGTAATGAATGGCCTAGGAGAGTTAGTCCCTACCAAACTTGTGACTGGGTGGCGGATGTGCATTGATTACATAAAATTAAATTCTGCCACCCGGAAAGACCATTTCCCACTCCCTTTTATTAATCAAAGCGTGTAGCTGGTCATCCTTTTTACTGTTTCTTAGATGGTTATTCTGGCTATTATCAAATAGAAATTGCATTAGAAGACCAGGATAAAACCACTTTCACTTGTCCTTTTGGCACTTATGCTTTTCGTAGAATGCCATTTGGATTATGTAATGCCCCTGCCACTTTTCAACATTGCATGATGAGTGTTTTTAGTGATATAGTTGAAAATTGCATGGAGGTTTTTATGGATGACCTAACTATTTTTTGATCTTCATTTGATGCATGCTTAATGAATTTGGAAAGAGTTTTAATTCGTTGTGAGGAAAAAGAATTGGTCTTAAACTGAGAAAAATGCCATTTCATGGTACCATCCGGCATTGTCTTAGGGCATATTGTCTCTTCTAGGGAATAGAGGTCGATCAATCTAAAATTGAATTAATCTCTAAACTGCCTACACCTAAGATAATAAAGGATGTGAGATCTTTCCTTGGTCATGCTGGTTTTTATAGGAGGTTCATACAAAATTTTTCCAACATATCTAGACCATTATGTGCCCTCCTAGTTAAAGATGCCCCATTTGAGTGGACTCCAGCTTGTCAATAGGCCTTTAAAATGCTGATTGGCAAGCTTACTTCAGCACCTATAATGCAGTCACCTGATTAGAATTTATCCTTTGAAATCATGTGTGATGCTAGTGACTACGCTGTAGGTGCTGTCCTTGGACAGCGAAGAGAGGGAAAACCATTTGTAATTTACTATGCTAGTAAGACTTTAAATAGTGCTCAAATGAATTACTCCACAACTGAAAAAGAATTGCTAGCTGTAGTATTTGCTTTCAATAAATTTCGTGCATATTTAATTGGTTCTCCTATCCTTATTTCTACAGATCATGCAACCCTTAAGTACCTTCTTACAAAGAAGGATGCTAAGGCACGCCTAATCCGATGGATCCTACTCCTACAAGAATTTGACATCACCATCAAAGACAAGAAAGGAGTAGAGAATGTAGTAGCTGACTATCTTTCAAGGCTCACATTTGAGGACACATCTGATGACATACCGATCAAAAATGACTTTCCCGATGAGCATTTACTTTCTGTTACTTCCTTGCCATGGTTTGCTCACATTGTGAATTATTTGGTTACAGGTGAGATACCAGTGGATTGGAGCGCTCAAGACAAGAGGAGATTTTTATATGAGGTATGTAATTTTTATTGGGATGACCCCTATCTTTTCAAGTACTGCCCAGACCAAATTCTAAGGCGTTGCATCCCTAATGAAGAGATTGCAAGTGTCTTAGAATTTTGTCATTCCCTAGCTTGTGGAGGCCACTTTTCAATGAAAAAAAACCGCTGCAAAAATTTTGCAATGTGGATTTTATTGGCCTACCTTGTTTAAGGATACAAACACCTATTGTCGCTCATGTGAAAGGTGTCAAAAGTTAGGAGCTGTGTCTTGGCGAAATATGATGCTCTTAAACCCCATTTTAATAATTGAAATCTTTGATTGTTAGGGCATCGATTTTATGGGACCCTTTCCTCCTTCTTTTGGATACCTATATATCATTGTGGCAATAGATTATGTATCTAAGTGGGTAGAGGCAGCAGCTTGCCGAAGCAATGATAATAGAACGGTACTTAAATTTCTTAAATAAAATGTGTTATCTCGATTTGGTACACCACGTGCTATAATTAGTGATCAAGGTACACATTTTTGCAACCGTTCTTTTGAAGCTTTGATGCAAAAATACGGGGTGTTACATAAAATTTCTACTGCTTATCATCCTCAGACTAATGGGTAAGTAGAGCTTGCTAATTGGGAGATTAAACAAATTCTAGAAAAAACGGTTAACCTGGATCGCAAGGATTGGTCTTTGAGACTAGTTGATGCACTTTGGGCCTACCGTACAGCTTTTAAAACTCCCTTAGGTATGTCACCTTATCGGTTTGTTTATGGAAAGCCTTGCCACTTACCTGTAGAGCTCGAGCATCGAGCATATTGGGCAATCAAATCTTTTAATTTTGACATAGGAGAAGCAGGTAAGCTTCGGAAATATCAATTGACCGAGTTGGAGGAATTAAGAAACGATGCTTATGAGAGCTCTAGAATCTATAAGTCTAAAATGAAAATATTCCATCATAAAAATATTTTGAGAAAAACGTTTAAACCTAATGATCGGGTGTTCTTATACGAATCTAGACTCCATAAGCATCCTGGAAAACTTCGGTCGAGGTGGACCGGCCCTTTTGTAGTGAAAACTATTTTTGAAAATGGGGCGGTAGAAATTGAAGATACTAGGGATGGTCGAATTTTCAAAGTCAATAGTCAACGACTTAAGATCTTAGTCGATAGACAAGATTCAGAAGTGGAAGACATTCCGCTTATGGATCCGGCCTACGCATCTTGACCACACAACATAGGTACGTATTTACTTTTATTTTTCTTTCTTTTGTTTTGTTTGTTTCGTTTTTATTTTATTTTATTATTGAGCCCATTTTAATTTTTAGTGTGCTAACACACAGTGGTACACCGCAGTTGCTTTCTTTTTTGTTTGTTCTATGTTGTATATCAGATTTTTACCAAGAAGTTTAGCATGCAGTTCATATAGAGGTGCACAAGTTTCAGTTGCCGTGCATTTTTGCTTACAAAGGAAGTTTCCATTACCTTTTCTTTAACATTGAGGACAATGTGATTTTTCAGTTGGGGGTGGAGGAAACATATTCTTTTTCTTTCATTGAACTGCTTAGTGCCATCTTTGTTTTTGTTTAGCATGCTTTGTGTTAGCTTTAGAGTTAATTTACATGTCAATGATATAAACTTAATTGAGACAGCATATAGCATTCAGAAGTAGTTAAATCTTGCTCCGGTTTGAAATTAATTTAAGTATCAATCTTTATCTGGTTTGAGATTCTAGTTTGTGGTAAGATTGTATGATTAGTCTTAAACATTTAGAAAAGTTTTATGTGTGATTATTTTGTGAATATTTTTGCGGTCTCGACAAGCTCTAAAACTTACTTGATAACCACTTGAGGCGAATTCCTAGAATGCACACTACTTAGGATATGATATAGGTCATTTTTGAACCGTTTGAGCCTTTCAAACCTACCATTGCTATATTTATCACTAGTAACCTATTTGAGTATTTTTCTTGAAAAAAAAAATTGAGCCTTGTTTCTTTGGATAAACCATTTACTTACCTTTATGAGCAAAAAAAGAATATTTTATCCTTACCTTTCTTTTCAAAGAACTTAGTTATACACATGTTGTGAGAAGCACTTAAAAGGAGTAAGGGTAGAAATATGAAAAAATATCACTACCACAACCCAAGTACATTAAAGGAGATAAGTTGGGGGTTGTGGAAAAGATAAAAAAAAATGATGAAAAAGAAGGTGAATGGTTATGTGCCAAAATAAAATAAAAAATGAATTATGGAAAAGAAATAAGAAAGAAAGAAAAAGAAAAGAAAAAATGGTGATTTGTTGAAAGAAATGCTCAAAAAATGGTTGAAAGAGTTGGGTGTGGAAGTAAAGGTTATCAAGTGCTTAAAGTGACTGTGTTTAAAGCTAAGAGATGGAGTTCTTTTACTTGTGAATCTTTCCCATTCTTCCTTAACCTTTACCTTAGCCTAACATTACAAGCTTATTAAAGACATTTTGATCCAATGTAGTGTGATTTTTCTACAATAGTGGAGAGTGGTTTGAAATGTAAGCATATGAAGCTTGTTTTTGTGATTGGTGTCACGCTATTTATTATGCTTTTAGAGACCAAGATTTGTATTCATGAATGTTATGCATAAAATCATCCGGATGTTTGGATTAATGGTTTGTGGTAAGATGGATGTTAAGAGTCAATAACGATTTTAAGATTGATGCTTGAATTACTTTTGGATTTGGGTGAAATTTAATTATTCTTTGTGCCATGTGTTATGTGTAATTTTTTAGACAAAATGTGAATTACTCTTGGTTAACACTAATATTTTTTTCATTTACTTTGATTCCCACCATGGAATTCATCTCTTAATTTCGCTTGAATTGCTAGGGACTAGCAATAAGCTAGTTGGAGGTTGTGATGAGAGTCATAAAATGCCTCTCAACAATGGTTAATTGTTAGCATTTTAGGATTGATCTCGGTCTTTATTGTGGTTTTATGTGTTAATAACTCTAAAGTAATATTAATGGACCACTGACTTATTTCAGTGTAATTTTCAAGTACATTGAGTTTAAAAGAGAACAAGAAGCGATCGTTGCTTAAAAGACCAAGATCTCATGCTTTTGGAAGGACAAGATGGACTGTTGCCTGTATTGCGATCGAGTGCACAAGCAGTGCGATCGAGCGCACCAGGACAGTATCCCACATCGGCTAGATAACACATAACGTTTCCGGGAGTTTGCCTATATAAAGACCCACTATGCTCAGCTGAAATCATCAACCAATCGGAGCTCTTTTAAGATCATCTTTTGAGATCATTAGAGAGTGACTCTAGAGGGCCTTTAGGAGGAATTCGAAAGTATAAATTTGAAAGCAAGTTGAGGATGATCGTTGAGAGGCCGGAGGCAACTCAAGGAGGCATGAGCTCTATGGCCAGCTAATCTCCAAGCAAGGCGAAGGGATGAATCCCTAGGTGTAGTTGTTCTTATTTTCCTTTATTTGATTCAGTTGTAGTTGGTATTATTTTTATCAAACATTGTTATGTTTTATTCTTTAATTTAATTTAGTAGATTATTTTATTAATTCAGTGATTGCATGTTTCCTTTCCATATAAGTTCAGTCATGCTTTTCTTATGTGTATCTATTTGGATGTGATTGAGTCCGGTAGACCTCTTTTATAGATTTGTCCATTGATGCGGTATTGTCTTTAGATATATTGTCGTCCTTTGATAATTTATAAGTTGGGTCATGTGTGCTTAAAAGTAGAGAATAATTCATAATAATTACATTAGGATTTATAATTGTGCTTTAATTGAATATATGTCGATTGCCTGTTTGGGATGTGAAACTAGCAATCGAGATAAAAACAACTGAATCAAATTAGGATTAGAGCAACGAGCCTAGGGAGGATTTCTGGAACCTTGTCATTCTTAATTATATTTCAAACCTATTCACACAATTACTCTTTTTCTCAAACAAACTCAGATTCATTTAATCTTTTATCGTTTGTGTTAAAGTTTACACCTTCTTTATAATTAACTTGTTTCCCTGTGGAATCGACACCCCAAAACTATACTACAACTACCGCGTTATGTTTTGGGCGTAATCACCCCCCAAACTGAACAGTTTGTTGTATCATTTGAATTATTACCGGCTTAATCTCGAAATCATTAGCTTGTATAGCTGGCCTCCTTATGCTAGATGTAGCCCCATTAACCCAGGGCGTAGTGTAGTCCCTCAAAGCCCTATTCGTCTCTCCATTCTGCTGATCCACCATAGTGATGGCAGGTGTGGTGACTTCTTGCTTATTCTTTTTCTTGATTTGACGCAAATTTCTCTCAATCTCGGGATAAAAAAATGTAGACTCTAATGTTTTAGATTGGGGCATACACTTCTAAATCCTGAGATAAAAATAAAAGAAAAGCAAAACTGAGATCTAATCACCAATCTAAAAAAATCCAAATCAGTAACAATTTAGCTAGTACCAATATCAATTACAAATAATTAGCCCCCGACAATGGTGTCAAAAACTTGGTGTGAAAATATTTGCAAGTAAACAAAATCGCAACAAGTAGTAAAGTTTTAAAGAAAAAAGTGTCGAACCCACAAGGACTAATTATGCTATTGAGTATTCAAATTTACCAAATTATTTACTATATGGAAATAAAATCAAAATTTTAAAGACTTTATCACCTAAATTAAACTAAAGTGTTTGACAAAAATAAATTAAAAGAAAAGATAATAAAACTTAAGGTTGTAGAGATAATAAAAATAAATCTAGAGATTTCGATTTCACCTAGCTAATCCTACACAATTTATTATTCCTTGTTATAAAATTCCACTATTTCAAGTTGAAAAATAAATTCCTTAATTATTCAATGTTGTCTCTCGAATAACATTAGAAATATCTCTCCCTAATAATTTATCATATCTCTATGTAAATCAAATTATTTGAAGATTCATTAAGTGCTTTGGATTTTGCTTAATCTAAAATCACACTAGTCACGGTAAAGTATCTCTATCTTTCGCTCAACTAATGGTGTTTAATCCTAAAAGCTTCTAATCACAAATTACCTCTCGGTTTCATTATGATTCAATAAATCAAACAATAATTGGCCAAAAATTTGTAAGCAATAAGATCAAGGATAAACATTCAACATAAAAAAAATAAAAAAAAAACTTAGAATTTAAATTGTGTGTTCAAAGCTAAACTACATCAAAGCCCTAGAAAAATAAAATTAGTTCATAACAAATCTGAAATCAACCATGTTCTTACTGGAATGCATCAAAAGAAAACTAAATAGAAGAGAATAAAACTCTTTTGCTTGAAATAAGCTGACGAAGCATTCAAGATTGTTGAAGACCTCTCTTCATTGAGACTTGGCAGCCGCCCTCCTTCTCTTCTCTCTTTATTCTCTTATCTAGGAAAAATCTGCCGTCTTTTCAAGGCGAAGGCAGCTGCCTTCCTTCTCTTCTCTCTTTCATCTCTTGTCTAGGAAAAGTCTGTTGTGTTTTCAAGGCAAGGACAGCCGATCTTATATAGGCAAACTCCTAAAAAAGAAAAGGAAAGTACAATAATAGTACTCCTTCTAGGAAAAGGAATGACACTGAAATGAAAAATACTTCTACTACTAGGAAAACATGAAATAGAAAAGTAACTAAAAGGAAATATAACACAAAATTGGAAAAAGTGTAGCCTAGGAAAAGGAAAGACACTGAAATGGGAAATACTTCTATTACTAGGAAAACATGAAATAAGAAAGTAACTAAAAGGAAATATAACACAAAATAATAAAAAATGCGGCATAATCAAATAAAATAAATATAAATCAAATCAAATCAAAAGAAATAAAGGAAAACTAACAATTTTAATAAGTAAAAGAGTAACAAAACTCATGTAAAAATTAAACTTATCATGCTTGCTGCAAAGAAGAAGTTCTCGAGGTTAGGAAGATTAGAAAATCATGGATCAAAAGTCAAGTCAATAAAGAGACAAACAAAAGAGCAACTAAAAGCACTCTCTACCACCATCAAGAGAACCAAGGTCGTGAAGACTAAGCTGACGAGTCCTCGGCAGTCGCTCGTTCGTAAGATCCTTGTTAGACATTTTAGGCCTAGCCTCTAAAATCCGATTAACTGCCCTTTGCTCCTCATCACTCAGGACCAAGGGTTCCTTCTGATAAGGAATATCTTTGGAGCTCCACTCCAACAAAACCTGATAAAATTCGAGTCCCTCCGTGAAAAGGTGCATTTCTTTCCAGTACTTAATAGAGGAAAGATTGTCTAGAATCTTCATCCTAGTCCTTGGGTACAAGTTGAATCATCCATTATTAGCATGTTTCTTGAGGGTGTAGAACCACCTGAACATCCTCACCTTGGACTTCTTGTCTACCCTATTGTACCCTGCATGCTTCCTCAGAGCCAGTACAAACCCCACAACACTCCTTACCCAGTTTAGAGAAAGCTGGGTAAGCAAATCCCGTAGTGGTTTACTATCTCCCTAATGTTAGGGTTAAGAGAGAATCTTAACCCTGCCTTCAAATGGTCAAGGTAACAGCAGAGAGGCTACGACTCTTCATCTCAAAAGAGGCACAAGCCCTCTCCGCAACTTCTTGAGAAGAAGGCTACTTCTTGCCAGACTCCCTCTCCTTACTCTTAGAGTTAACATCTCTCCTCTCACCGCTATCCTCCCTTTCAAAAGCCACTCTCCTAGATCTGCTAGACCCAAAAGTAGATATGGTTCGAAAGAAAGAAGAAAAGAAAGAAAATCTTACCGAGGTGCTTTAAGCAGCTCAAATGTTCACTCATCATTAATGTGACAACTCGCAATGAGCGCCTCAAGAGAACCAAATGCCTCACAATCGCATGTGGGATTAAAGCTTTGATCGTACAATTCTATTAGGCTCCCATAAGCTAAGGCTCAGAATTAAAGTCAGGATTCGAACCTATGATCGGCCCGACCCTGACTTGTTGGGTTAGGTGGCCGGGTTAGCACCCCCTGCCGCCTTTGTACCCGAAACAGATGTGCTGCGCTACCCATCGCGTAACCTTGTGGGGTTTGGCTTCTAGTTATGCCATTACTAATCGCAGGTAACCCTCGAACCAGCCGCCCCTAACCTAATAAGAACGATTATCCTTATGATCAAACAATGACCAACTTACTGACTTTTCTTAGTCGTGAAATCCTTACCTATGTGGAGTTAAGGCCATCATAACCACGCAATTCCACCCAAGCCCATCAGCACGGGTTAAGACTTCAGTCATACAATCCCTCCTGAAGTGGAATTAAGGTTTCTGAAGCCACACAGTTCCACCGAGATCAACAGGAAACTCCTATCCAACAAGGGTTAAGACTCCAACCATACAATTCCTACTAATGTGAAGCTAAGGCTTTCGAAGCCACAGAGTTTTACCCCGGATCAACAGGAATTACGACTTCAGTCACACAACTCCCATCTAGTAAGGGTAAAGATTTCAGTCATACAATTTCTCCTGAAGTGGAACTAAGGCTTCCAAAGCCACATAGTTCCACCCCCGATCAACAAGAATTATGACTTCAGTTACATAACTCTCATCCAACCGGAGTTAAGACTTAAGTCATACAATTCCTCCTGAAGTTGAACTAAGGCTTCCGAAGCCACTCAGTTCCATCCTGGATCAATAGGAATTATGACTTCAATCACACAACGCCCATCTAATAGGGGCTAAGACTTCAATCAACAATTTCTCCCTAAGTGGAACTAAGGCTTCCGAAGCCACATAGTTCCACCTCAGATCAATAGGAATTATGACTTCAGTCACATTACTCTCATCCAACAGGAGTTAAGACTTTAGTCATACGAGTCTTCTTGTAGTGGAACTAAGACTTCCGAAGCCACACAGTTCCACCCTAGATCATCAATAATTACGATTTCGGTCACACAACTCGAATCTATTAGGGGTTAAAACTTAAGTCATACAATTCCTACCAATGTGAAGCTAAGGCTTCCCAAAAAGTTTCAGCCACACAATTCTTACTAAGGAAGAACTAAGGCTCCGACCACACCCCGATCAAGGTACAATTAGAGCTTCAACCACACAATTCCTCTCAAACTGGAACTAAGGCTTCCACCTAGAACCATGACTTCGGTCCTACGAGGATAGCAAGAAAAGCATGAGGAAAGGCTTCTACCCCCTTAGGAATATTTCCAAATCTTTCTAGGGAGTGGGGGCATATGATGTGACCAAAATTAGCCGGTCTAGTAAGAACTAAAAAACGGAGCGTCATAATGATCAGCTTCTCCAACCAGCATAGAGACTAGGCCTACTCTGACCATGATAATGAATTCGCTACCCTAAGCCTGAAGATTATGTCCTTAATGGAAGATCTCACATACAGAGGTCGCATCTCACAAGCAGAAGTCGCTTCTCACGAGGCTCGAGGCTCGGGAAGTCATATTCCAACTGGAGCCCACATCAGAACTCTAGATAAAGGATCTCCAACTCCTATTTAAAGAAGCTCCAGCCCTCAAAACAAGATAGAGAGAAAAGAGGAGAGAGGCCAAGAAGAAACCAGACACAAAGAGCAAAAACTCAAAAGAACAAGAGAATCCCTTCCCTTATAAATTTATATCTTACAAAATATGTGCACCCTCATCTTTCCCTTAAATTCCTTTATGAAGAAAATTTTCCAAATGCATCAATAACGCGTCAAAATAAAATGGATTTAAGTGCCACCATTCCTTTTCCCTTTTTTATATTTTTGTTATCTTCCTTTCTCCAAAGTCTCGCAAAACCTACTTTCCAATAAAAATTCTCAATTTGTCCTACCAATTTCTATATTACGCTCGCTAAATGTTTCTCAGCACTGGAAATGATATCATCTGTAAACTACTATAAAAATGTGCTCATAACTTTTCTTAGAAATTAAATGTAGAAATTGTTTGCCAAGTAACTAACCATACAATGGCCACGAACGGGATATACCTTTATACAAGGATCCTAAACTAGTTTCTCATCAAAGCCATGCAGTCACATGATCACGCAGACTATAATACTGTGTAAATAGTCATATTAAAGAATAGATAATTTAAACATTATTAAAAGTTAAATATTATATTTTCTTTCATTATAAGAGGTTGAACGAGATAATTGTTTGCCTCGACCATGACAATCAGACAGAATGGCACTCCAAAAGCCATCTTCGCAATCCCATTGGATACAAAAGAGAGCAGAATGCTGCATGATCCTTACAGAAAATATACTAACAATTTAAAAAAAAATAGCACACTGTCACTCGATCATTGGCTTGTGACTACACATCTGCATGTGTAGTGCGCAAGTTAGAGTCACTTCATAGTACTCATGTTAAAGCTGATTAGATCATTCTTGACTTGATGTTCTGAATGACCTGCAAATGGATTGCATTTAGAACAGCATGGCCACTGACATTCCAAGTGCTGCCTTCACATTCCAGAGGGCAGAGGCTTCGGAGATGGCGTAATGAAGAACTTACACAAACTCAGCGAATGAATCGTGGTAAATATTTGATAGGGAAACTAGTGGTGCGCACACCATCTTTCTTAGGGTTATGAAATGAACTGGCCAAGCAGGGGTGAAAAAGGAAATTATTGCCAAATGCCAAAATCTAAACAACTTCAGAACAGAGCATCACAAGAAGTATGAAGGATGTCTCGCCACTATCATTATTCAATAACACGAACTGATCATGGCTATCACGAACTTTGTTCAAGCCAAAAGAAGAAAAGGGTACAATCCGATGTGAAGTCTGGTCTTGACCTAGGCTGCAGGATTCACGGGATGGGTCCTCGAATTGGTCTCTGATCTGTAAATTTCACGGATCAAAGCAAATCTGCATACAATTTGTTCTCTGTAAATTATCAGAGCATGAATTAGAATGAATTCAATACTTTTAATGTAAAAATTATTGGAATTCAATTTTTTACCCAATGTTTGGAAGTTTGGAAATGAAAATGAATAGAAAAGAAACAAGAGAAAATGAATGAGTGAATGGACCCCGTTTCATTTTCATTGGTATCCCTCCATTCCCCTCATTCCAAAAACAATGTTAGTTTCAAAATGAAAGATAGTTGTAACCAGAACCAACAAAAAAAAATACTAGTGGTGTACCTGTGCTATGCATGGGTGCTATTTCAAGAAATTATTTATTTAAATTTTTTTTGAGTTATTAGTATATAAAGAAAATATAAGAGTTACCATATTCTTTTATGTAATGATAATTGGAAAAGAATTGGAAATTATACCTGAACTGCTAAGACTTTTTCTTAATCTTTCTACCTCATTCATACAACAACCTTGTAATAACCAAACACGCGTGTGCGAACAAGAGACATAATTATTACATTGAATGATCAATGTTTAGTATAAAAATCTAAGACAGTGTTAAAATATAGGAAAAATTACATTCGCACCATTGGGATATAGTGTATTCTACACTCGCATTACTATATTTTTAAAACATACACATACCACTGGACCTTGTTTTACTATCTTTTGACTGTTAACTCTTGCCAGCAAAACTAAAATTCTGAAATTGACTATAAACTCAATTGACTAGAATAATTTTTCTCTCCTCTCCCTCTCTTCTCTCTCCTCCCTTCTCTCTCTTTCCTTCCTTCTCCTATAACACTCCCTCACAAATAGATCCTCCACGCAGAACCCGAGCTTCCTGAGAAACTAGAGTATTTGGGGAAAAACTCATCTTTTTTTTCCTATCGCATAAAGACCCCGTCCCCAAGATCGACAACCACCATCGTCTATGGTAAAATCCACCAAAATCTCCTCGAATTTAGGCCAGAAATTTGTTTTCATTCTTGTCAAGGGAAAAATCAAACAACCATTAAAATGAAAATTCAAAATTCAGATTCAACTGCTAACTTTCATTAAATGAATAGAAAAGCAAACAAAATAAAAATGAAGAGGAAAATGGGAGAAAGCCAGCCAACTCTGTTGAGGCAGTTGCTATGGATGAAGCGACCAGGTCTTGTAATAGGTGAAGCATAGGACCACTGCGGCGGCAACGGCGTAGACGACGAGTTATGCAACCGGATTTGAGGTACAACACCAAGGAGAAACGAGGTGGCTCTTGCTTGTTGTTGGTGGAGGACGACAACATGGCGTGGCAAGAGATGATGGTGAGATGGTGATGGGGAATACGAGGAAGATTAGAATTAGTGATTTTAATCTAAGAATTGGTGGATATGAGAATAATTATGTAATTGAAAATATCAAGAATTATTATCTTAGTTAGCTTCCTTGATTAGGATTAGGCTTATTTCTTATGGTTATCTGATTTGTTGGATTAGGATTAGGCTTATCTCTCATGGTTATCTGATTTGTTGTTCTTATCTTCTTATAATTTAGTCATTATCTTTAGGTTAGGACTTTCCCTATATATATGGGATTCTCATTTGTCATTCAGAGCTTATGAATGAATTCAGATTAAATTATCAAATTTTCATACTATGTGATTGAGTGTTGAGTTGTCCATATGATTTGGTTCAGTGTTCCCATGCGATTTTAGAATATCCATGTGATTTGGATCATTTATCTTTAATTTTCCTGTTTCTTTCCAATTTTTCCTTACTGTACTGCATCAAGTGGTATTAGAACCCTAATTTTATTTCCCTGTGAGAAAAAAACACCATAAGAAAAATCTCGCGTACAGTAGCTAAACACACCTTCTTTTGCTGTCTGCGGTCAACCTCCACCACTAGCCGCCACCACTAGCCGTGAACAAAGAGTCGGGCCGAGCCAATTCAAAAAAAAATTCCAGGTTTTCTTTTTTTACTGTAATTATTTGTAATTTTTTTCTACCAAAAAAAAAAAGAAAAAGAGTAGCAAAAAACAGCAAAAAAAGAGAGGAAGAAAAAGAGAAAAAAAAATATATGTTTGAGGTATTTAGTTTGCTATCATGTCTTACTATACTCGAATTTGTATTCGAAATCTATAAGATCAGCTAGCAAGCGCTTATTCTTACTTGGATGCATTGAAATCCAAAGCGATCAAGTATGATTGGTGTTATCTTCCCCGACGTATGTATGAAGAATATAAAGAATTTCAATATTGGGTTTATCGTGATGAGAGACGATTGGAAAAAGTGCAGCACAAATATGAATATGAGTGTGAGCAAAGTTCTCAAGATGTCCAAGCTTTGAATGACAATGACGATTATATTTATGATGATGAGGGAGTTGCATATAAAAATTATTATTATGCTCCTAACTTCGAGAGAAGTTAATCCACATACTAAAAGAATGTAAAGAATTGTGCAAACCCTTGGATATTGTGACCGTGAAAGATGATCTCGACCTTGATAACTCAAAGCTCGCTGATAGGGAAGACTCCGCAGAGCAACAAGAGAATATTATGGAATATAAGCCAGTTCCAACCCAAGATGAAGTCGATGAGATTGAAGATATTCCAGTGGTGGTTGCACCAGTTGAGCCAGTTTCTTGTGCAGTTGACTTTGCTGAACACATTAAGGTGGTTGAAACGGTTTGAGAGGAAGATAAAGTTGCTTGCAGAAGTGAGGCTCTTGTGGATCCACTTGCCCTTGCTATTGAGTTTATCATCCCTACTTGGTTTCCAGTACCTCAGCAACAAACGTTTCCAGCGAAATTTTTTCCACCTTTTAATGCTTTCGCTTTCACAAACTTTCATGATCATGCTTTGTTTCTCCACGCCTTGAAGCTTTTGCTACTAGCACATTTTTCAACTCGAGGCCGAGTTCTTTCTAAGTGTTGGAGAGTGATGGGGAACACGAGAAAGATTAGATTTAAGGATTTGGGAATTCAGATTAAATTAAGAATTATTATCTTAGTTAGGGATTCTCATTTGTTATTTGGAGCTTATGAATGAATTCAGATTAAATTATCAATTTTTCATACTATGTGATTGAATGTTGAGTTGTCCATGTGATTTAGACTACTGTTCCATGTGATTTGGTTCAGTGTTCCCATGTGATTTGAATCATCTATCTTTAATTTCCCTTTTTTTTTTTTCCAATTCTTCTCTACTATGCTGCATTAGATGGTGGCGATGGATTTGTGGGCTTCAAGCCAATCCCAAGCATCGCAGCTGACTGAGAATAACGACGCGGTGGTGGAGATAAATGACAACGTGGTGGCTTGGGGGTTTTCGCGGTTGAGAAGGTAGAGGGAGT
Source organism: Bretschneidera sinensis (assembly GCA_023935145.1). Classification (NCBI taxonomy): domain Eukaryota; kingdom Viridiplantae; phylum Streptophyta; class Magnoliopsida; order Brassicales; family Akaniaceae; genus Bretschneidera; species Bretschneidera sinensis. The sequence goes on along the minus strand of CM043703.1, from coordinate 57,622,161 downwards.
TTTTGTCAATGTGGAGGAGATGGCGAAGGAAGGGCTGGATGTGATGTTTTATATCTTTGGAGAGATTACCATTATCGCTGAAGAGATGAATTAATTTAGGTTTAATTTCCTTTTTCCCTTTCTTTATTTTCCCAAAATGCATTTCCTCCCTTTTATTATGAAAATATATATTCATGATAGAAAGGGGTAAAAATATAGGGGTACTTTTGGGTTTTAGAAAATTAATTGATGAACAGTCATGTTTTTTGACTGAAAAGATAATGTTGAGCGATTGTAAAATAATGGTAGTAGTGTTTTTGTAACTAAAATTCAAACTATGAATAAGACAAATGATGTATATGAATGTTTTAAAAACACGGCAATGCGAATGTAAAATACACTATGCCCTAATGATGTGAATGTAATTTTTCCTAAAATATATTAGATAATTTTTTTGTTTATAACTTTTACCAAAATGGTTTTATTTAAAAAGAACTGAGACAAGACGAAAAAAAATAATTGCCATGTGATAGTGTTTGAAACTTTAACCAAAACAACTTTTTTTAATATTATAAAAATAAAAAATTAATTGCCATATTTGACTCGTTTATCTAAACGACATAGTTTTGGTATAACAAGAAAAAAGCCACGTGTCGGCATTCAACATTCGGCTCTAAGCCTTAATAATATATTATATTTTTAATAGATATTTCGTTTTAAGTTTTACATAAAAATATATGCATATATAAATAAGTTCTTAAAAAATTGAAAATATAATAATTCTTTTTAGAATTTTATAAATGAAATGAAAAATGTGAGATCTAAAATAAATATTCAAATATATACAAAAATAAACATGTATACACTCTGGAAATGCTCTAATGCTCGAGATATTTTTGAAATTAACATTGTAGCGGTCCAATCCTACTCTGAATTGTTGCGCTTTCTATGTCCGGACAATCAACCATGTGTTATAGAGCTCATAGCAAATAAGTATCTTACTTACAAGTGCTTTTATCCTTCCATATGTATTAGTTTCTCAACCACTCAAGTTAGGATGTAATGATTAATTCCTTCCTTCAGCAGTGAAACATGGATTGGTAAAAAGGCATTTCTAGCATAAAGGGGCAGATCATGAGGGGAACCGCTTTAGTTGCATCTTCTAGTTGATATGGAAAGAGATGAATAGAAGAGTCGGAATCAAGATGCAGTAACAGAAGCTAGGTATCTTATCATTCTGATCATTACCTCTAAGTACCTCTAAGTACTTCTTTTCTTTTTATGCACATTTCCTACTTCCATAATATGTCTATAATTACATTGATAGCCTCAAAATTCACAGATTATGGCCCCCATAGTCAAGACTCCTAATCTAGCTCGTTTATTGAATTACAAGTTTCTAAAACTAAATAGAACCAGCCCCCGTTCAATGGGACTGGAGTCAAAGGACAGGGGCCAAGACCTGGGATAACATAAATAAAACAACCAATCAAATCAGAACTTAAACTAGATCTGTTCTCTTGAGGCACACTGTTCACCATGTGAAGAGAAAGAATGGGGTTTAAGTAAAGACCTATGAATACTCATGAAGGACATTCTTTTTCTGTATACCTATGAAGGACCCAGTATTTCATGTAATGAACTAGATTATTACAAGGATGTGGCAAAACATAGTTACTCCTTTTGTTATTCATAAGCTTTTATCTTTAGCATTAAGGGCTTTCTACCCCATTCCAGTGATCCACTATGCGTTGTAAAAAGAGAAGAATTATGAGGAAAAGAAATAATGGATGAAGTCAATTTTTTTTCCAAATAAGTAAAACATATGACGGAAAAGAAAATTATGTTAGGAAACTACAACATGCAATACCTGAATACTGCTATACCCGCTGGCTGCTGTCCGAACCATCCATTTTTTTTTCTATAAACCAGGCAATCCTTCTCTTTGGTTTCAGATATTTGTTTTGTTCATCTCTTTGTACTATCAAGGATTAGATTCCAAAATTATAGCTTGTCCAGTTATAAGAGTTTAAAAGGCTCTTATTTTCTTGAAGACCTTAAATCTGAGTCTGTGCTTGTCAAAGTAGAGAAATCAAAATCCAAAACAGCTATAAAGAAAACGTGACATAAAGAGGTCATGAAGAGGTTAAAAAAAGAAAAGAAAAGGAGGGGGGAAAACAAAAGACTTGTGTTAACAAATATTTTCATTTATGGGATACATAATCATTCAATGTGCACACGTCCCTTCCTACCATACATAATTATTCGTGTTAACAAATATTTTCATTTTTAGCAAGTTTCAGCTAGGGATTTACCTGTAAGGTGATGACCAATATATTTTTGGAAGTGAACTTCCAACTCGCACACAAACACCTGAGTTCAACCAAAAATGTGTCCATAAGACAAGAGGTTGTCCGTATCCAAGAATCAGTCAAGTATACAGAAAAAAAAAAGTTAAAAAAACACTACATAGAAGGAAAAAGAAAATTGCATTAGGTACCTTGACAAAACAATCTGCCTACATAGAAAATTGTTGGAAACAAAAGAGTCAGCTACAGAATTTAAAACAGCTAGTACTTGAACAAATTGTAGCTGAAATGAAGATATTCTGATGTAAATGTGAACATATGTGCAGTTAAACAAGGAATAAGTGCACTTGTGAAAAAGACTATATAAAGGAAAGAAATGAAGTCTGCACAAAGAGAGCAACCACCATTTCAGAACAGTATCTAAAAGCCTATGTAATTATTGAGAACAACAGTGGAAATGTACTAGCTACTTATGAGCAACTTGCTAGAGGGAAAATACAGCAAAAAACACCTACTTGGACTAAATTAGACAGAAACCCGCAGATTATGGGCTACTAAAGTAAATTAAATAAATCTTAATAACAAAAATTTCATTAACGGGCACAAGGGGATGCCAACCCAAACAATGCTATTTCACTTGCAAGAAAGAAATTCAGTACAGGCAAGTCAATCTCATTTACTCCAGAATTTCCTCTATACCAAAACATCAAAATAGAAAGTCACCTATTCTTTCCACTGTTAAAAGGGGTCTCTACCCATTAAAAAAGCTCTCCTATTTCATTCCTACCGAACTAACCACAAAATACTAAAGGAATCGAAGATGCCACTTCACTCTTCTCCTTTGTAGTATGTACAAGATAACAACAATTATGATGCAAAGATAAATAAGGGTGGATAATTAATAGAATAAGCAACGAACCACTGAAATTTTAATCTTGAACCTCAAGAAGAGGGCAAGTGCTGCCCCATGGTCCGCAATCAGCTTTCCTATTAGAAAAATGGCAAAACATTCATAAATCAAGCATTTAAACTGGAAACCTTATTTAACCTCAAGTGTATAAAAATAGCTATATTGACTTGTTTACAAAGATTCACCAAATACCGTTAGCAATTTTAGTGACAAACGTGTTATGTAGAAATTAGGCACCCAATCTTCGAGCAGTTCCTTATCATTCTTGATTAGTCAATGTTGAAGATTGATGCCATCCATGAATCAATGTGGTATATGTAATTTCATCTAAAGATATCCGTCTACTGGACATTTGATCGCAGACTTCAAAAGCTTGTTCCACCTTTCCTTCCTTGCAAAACCCATTCGTTAAGGCATTATAAGTGATGACATCTGGAACAATTCCATTTTTTTCCATCTCATTTAAGAGCTTAGCTGCTTCTTTCATATTACCCAATTTACAGTACCCATCAATCATGACAGTGTAGGTAATTTTATTAGGAAATATGTTATATGAAGACATTTCCTGCAAGACACTCTCAATTTTATCCATCTGGCCTAGTTTACAATAGCCACTGATAAGTGCAGTATAACAGACAACATTGGGCAATAATCCTTCCTTTCTCATTTCCCCAAAAAGGTGTTTTGCATCCTCAATAAGGCCAATGTTGCACATTCCATGGATTAGAGAAGAATATGTAGCAGAAGTTGGTGGGATACCCTTGCTTCTCATGTCATGGTGAAGTTGAAAGGCTGCTTCCATATTCCCAGTATTACAGTAAGCTCTGATAAGCGTATTATAAACAACAGAGTTTAGTTGCACTTTCTTACTAACCAACTCATCAAATAATTTCTGACCCTCTTCAATCTTTTCAGCTTTACAATACCCATCCATCATGACACCATATGTATAAACATTTGGAACAAGACCATTTTGTTTGCACTCATCCCAAAGCTTAACAGCTTCCTCGACTTTACCCATATTGCACAGCCCATGCATTAACAAATTGTAAGTATATATGTCAGGTTGAATTCCTTGCTTAACCATTTCTTCCCAAAGCTTACATCCTTCTGCTACTTTCCTCTCTTTGCAAAACCCCAAAATGAGAGTGTTGTATGAGATCCTATCCAATACCATGCCCCTCTCTAACATCTCGTTGAGAAGCTTAAAAGCCTCATCCATCTTACCTGATACACACAGTCCATGAAGCAAAGCATTTGAGGTCATAGTGTTGGATGCAAAACCTTTCTCGAGGAGCTTAAACCAAAGTTCTATTGCCTCTGAATGCTTTCCATTCTTACAAAGTCCCGCAACCAATGTAGTCAGCAAGCCATCATTGGGCCTCAACTTTCTTAACAGCATCTCCCTAATGAAATGCAGTGCTGAATCAAACCTAGATTTCACACACAACCAGTGAATGACAGAAGTGTAGGCACCCTGGTTTATTGATAATCTTCTCGATAGCGTTTCCTCTAAGACATGCTCAGCATGATCCATTTGACCACTCTTGCAAAAACCCTGTACAAGTGAATTAAAAGTCACTGAACTCGGAGTTATCCCCTTGGACACCATATGATCCTTTAGCTTAAGTGCTCCATTCATGTTTCCGATTTTACAATATCCATCAATCAAAGTATTATAAACAACCTCATTTGGGACAAAACCCCTATCTGACATTTCCTTCAAAACGCAATTTGCATCATTAAATTTCTCCACCTTAATTAAACCATTAATAAGAATGCTATATGTGATAAGACTAAGTCCCACTCTCCTTTCTACCATCTTCTCTTTAAACAAAAATGCCTCATCTAGTCTCCCATTCTTGCATAGCCAATGAATAATATTATTGTAAGTAACAACATTTGGTGCAATACCCAACTTCTCCATTTTCAAGAACAAGCCAATTCCATCCTCCATTCTTCCTCCCTTGCAAAAAGCATTGATTGCGGTACTAAACAAGTAAACATCCGGATAAACACCATGACACATAGTTTCAAACACTTCATAACTCTTTTTAAGATCATTAGCCTTCACTAAAGAAGTCAACAAAAAATTGCAGGTCTTCAAAGAAGGAAACATACCTTCTTTCGCCAACACCGAAAACACATCAACGGCAAAACCAAAACCCGAATTCTTGAATTGGGTACAATAAACATGCACTAACAAGTCAGCAACCTGAACTCTAAGAACCGGCTCAAAAAGCATATTCAAATCTGCCATAGCAATGGCAACCTCAATACGTCTATTACAGGGGTTTGAAAATAAAACTGGCATCTTCCCATCAATCAAACGTATCAAGAGCAATCTTGCGGGCGAACAGAGATTCGAAACAAGTAGCAAACGAATCAATAAACAATAAGAACGAAGGGTGAACCGAAATTTAAACGACTCAGATGCAATGTAAAAGAAATTCAAAGTCGTTTTCGGGTTCACTTTTGATCGAACATCTAGGAACAACCGGTCAAACTCATGAGGAGACAAATTGGATATAAGTTGTTTACATTGAGAAGAATCCAGAGTCGGGCTTGAAAGAATAGAAGATACCAATTTGAGTAAAATCTGATTAGAAGACTCCGGTTGGTCCGGTGGCTGTAACGGCGACTGTGGATATTGTTGTTGGCTATGGAGGGTTTGTTGGGTCATGGATGTCAAGCACATCAACGGGCGCGTGATGAGTCTGAAGAAACTGCTGAATTTAGTGATTGTTAGTCCCCTCAAATCCATTGAAGACTGCATACACAGATATTCTTTGGAGTCCTGGGGTTTGGTGTATCAAGGGTTTTAGAAGAGAGAGGCCATTGATTAGTATGGTTTATATGTTGAGGGGATGTTAAAGAGCCACGCAATTCATGTGTGAGAGAGAGAAATGGTCACTTCTTTAGTGAAAAGCTCGATGCTTTCACTGAGACTGAGGTTTGTTATTCTGTTTTGGGGACAAAGCTTCAATGCAGCAACGAGAGGCAAAGTTGAAATCAGGGTTTAGCGTTTTTGGGCCATGATTTGGAGTTTTGGACTACCAAATGCTAAAGTGGGCCTAAGGGGCTGGTTGTTAGGCTCTGTGAGGTGAACGGTTGGCTTTTTTTGTGCGATTTTCAAGGGAACCTAATCGTAATCGGGCCGCTGGGAGTGTACGTTCAAGGTTGGGAGTTTTTAGTTTTTCTTTTGGGAAATTCTGATGGATCCACCCTAGTTTTTTCGCCCTACTCCTTGTGTTTTTTCAGCTTATTTTATTTAGACCTCTAAACTTTACTACTTTGCTTTTACTTGTTCCCAGATTTCTTTTAGGTGGTAATTTTAGGCTTAAACCAAAGGACTTAACTAGAGACAATGCAATATTAGATTTTACAAAGGGTAGATATATTCTTTTTCAAATGTTTTATTTTTGATTATCTTTTTCTTTTGACCTGATTATATATTTGGTATTCTCTAATCTTTTGCTTTACTAAGGCGTTAAGATAATCAATTTCTTTTTTTTTAATCTTTTTGGCTTATAGTAAGAAGACCTACGTTCTTCTCACTCAAGATCTTCTAGCTTTTCTACTTAGGGTCCAAGGGATCTTGTCCTAAATTTTTTCTTTCTGCAGCCAATCCTTTTTCAATCTATATAATTATTTTAGTAGCTCCCTAAATTCAACGTCTTTCCACGAAGTCTCTATAATTCTCTCAACAATAGACTTTTATAAAGTGTAGAAGTAACTAATAGCTTCTAGATTTAGATCAGTCATACAGAATTAATATATATATATATATATACACACACATACGCACACATAATTTTTACTGTAACTTTTATCAAGTAACTAACATAAGATTCTGATACCAATGAAAAAACATACATCACATAAAGAAACTCACGACATACAATACCAAGTCAAGAATGAGCTTACTCTAATCACAATATATTAGAGATTACTTCAATATTAAATGTATCATAAGTTTAAAATCTTACTTATCTACTCAGCATATATATATATATATATGCAGAAAATAATCAATAATACAAAATAAAAATTAGTCTAAGTATTATATTTGTGGGTTATGGTCCACCTATCTTTTTCTGCCGCAATATAACTGTAGACCTTCTTTCCTACCTTTACTAGTAGCCACTTTAACACTGCTACTTCTCCTCTTTACCTTCTAGCACCTTTATAGCTTCTTCAACTCATAACAATGCCAACAGGTTACAAGGTTTTAGAGTTTAGAGACAATTTCACACAACCCTATTATCACTAGGTTTGAGGACTTATGGAAATACTAGCTATAGATTGAAGATCAAAGGTAGTAAACTAGAGGTGACAAAAAGGAGGTAATAGTTAATTGACTAGTTTTCAAATAAAATAAATAATATCATAATTAATTATTGATTTACATGTGTTGATAAGCATGGTTCAATATTCTATTAATATGAGTAATCCCATTAGCTTCAAATCAAAAATCAAGGAGACTAGTAAATTTTGAATTGTTCTTCATGTCATAATAAAATTTTATCTTTAATTATCGTGGAAAAATAGAATGGAATGAAATGATTATATGAAATTTAATCTCCAAAATCTTGTATAAAACGTTATCAGTGAGAATAACTTCGTGGACCAGCTGTATGAAATCATTTAAGACTAAATTTTGAGATAAAGAGCAATAACATGGCATATTGCATTCGAAAATTAAATATATTATTTAAAAATTAAGTATTGATTCATTATTAATTAATTTTTACAGATTTGGATACGTAATTGATGAGAGTCAGAAAATGCATATTAAATAGTTTTTGTTTATTAGCATTTAGGGTTGGTTTAGGGCAGGATTACACATTTACTCTTTAATAATTCTTAAGTGTCATTCTTGGTATATTGATTTATTTCGATACATTTTCAGGTATTTTGGGTTTAAAAGAGATGGAAAAGCTAACGTTGATTAAAGCACGAAGATTCTAGGCATGTCGGAATGAAGGAATGGTTTTAGAGGGATAAAATGAAGAAAAACCCATTTTTAGGTTTTTGTGCCGTGGCACGGAAGATTTACGCCGCGACCACCCAAATCATTGAGAATCTGGGTTCAGGCGGTTGCACCAAGGCGAGGTATGGTTTGCGCCGTGGCGCGGGAGTGTTTCTACAGCCGTGCCGCAACATCCCTGTTTTGTGCCGCGGTGCCCCTGTTCTGTGCTGTGGCGCAGTCGCGATTTCTTTGTTTCTAGTTTACGACCTTATTAGGACTTTAATGATATTTCTTGACCTGAAAATACCCTTAACCTTTTGGGGTATTAATAGAACACTTAGGGTTTGCTGAGAGGGAGGCTGGGATTAAGAGAGCTACCATCTTCTTCTTCCTCAAGGTGATCAAGGATGAACCCCATGTCCAACTAAACTCTAAGCAAGGCGAAAGAATGAATTTCTAGGTGTAATTGTTCTTATTTCTATCGTTGATTCATTTGTATAGATTGATTGTTAAACATTGTTTATGATTTACTCTTTGATTAAATAAGAAGGATTTGAGTTCTTGTGACAGCTGCAATTTATGTTCTTCTTCTCTTAGATTTTCTTAATCCGGTGATTGCATCTTTCTTCTCCATATAAGTCTAGTCATGCTTTTCTTATGTCAAAGTTGTTAGATGTAATTGATTTCGGTAGATCTATCTTATAGGTTTGTCCATTACTGCAGTACTATTATTGAAATATATTTTCCCTTCTTGATAATTTATAAGATAGATCCTGTGTGTTTGAATTGGAATTAAAGAGTAATTTGTAGCAATTACATTAGGGTATTTATGTGCTTTGATTGAATATTTACCAATTGCTTGTTTGGGATGTGAAACTAGCAATTGAGATAAAATATTTGAGTCAAGATAGGAGTAAGACAACGAACTTAGGAAGGATTCCTGGAACCTTGTTATTTCTTTATTGAATTCTTCATCATATTTTCACAACTCTCTCATATAATTTCATTCGTAAAACTCAGATTTTCTTATTTGAATTTTATTGTTTAGTGTTAAGATTTACACTTTCTCTTGTAGTTCGTTTTCCTCGTGGGATTGACACCTCAGCTATGCACAATAATTGTGTGTTAGTTTGAGCAATATCATATTTTGGTGCTGTTGCCGGGGAACTACGCTTAATTACAAGAAAGATTGTCAACTTTGAGACAAGACAGTAATATTGTTCTTTTCTCTTTGTTTTGATTTTCTATTTTGATTTTATTTTGTTTTCTTTATTCGTCTCCCCTCTAATTCCTTTGGTGTATGTGTAGACTTAGAGATACGTGAGGTAGATTCATTAAAAGACCCAAAATAGAGTTATCCTCTCCTTCCACGTCCGATAATGAAAACTCGCCTAGATCAAATCATAGTGCACACCCAAACGAGAATTTTGGAGAATTTTGTGAACATGACCAACAATAACAATGAGAATGTTGCTAGGACACTTAAGGACTACTTGCACCCTAGCCGAATGGCCACACCATCTTGTATCATGTTCCCCCCTAATTTAAGCCGGTCATAATCCAATTGCTACCAACCTTCCATGGATTAAAGAATGCAAACCGCTATGTCTATATTAGGGAATTTGAAAAAGTAGTAGCAACCTTTCAAAGTAGGGCTGATATGGTTGACATCGTTAAACTTAGGTTTTTCCCTTTTTCGCTTAAGGATAAGGCTAAGGTTTAGTTGTTCTCGTTAAGGCCTAGGTCTATAGGTAGTTGGGATGAGATGACCCAAGCCTTCTTCCAAAAATATTTCCCAACCCATAAGACCAATAACCTCAAGAGACAAATCTCAAACTTAGCATAAAAGAGAGTGAAACCTTATTTCAAGTTTGGGAACGTTTCAAAGACCTTTTGAATTCTTGTCCACACCACGGGTATGAGAGTTGGCGGGTAGTTAGCTATTTCTATGACGGACTTCTAAGTGGGGAAAGGCAATTCATAGAAATGATGTGTAATGGAGATTTTTTTCAGAAAGATCCCGACGAAGCCATAAATTTTCTAGATGACTTATCGGAAAAAGCTCATACTTGGATGAGACCCAATGCCATAGAAAGTACTAAGAGAAACCAAACTGCTAAAATTTATCAACTTAAGGAAGATGATAGCCTTAAAGTCCATTTAGAGGTCCTAACTAAGGAAATTGAAGTTTAAAAACCAAAGATGCTAGAGCCCCTGAACCGGTTGCTAGGGTAGAGGCCCACAAACCTTGTTTTATGTGTAATGGAGTAGATTATGTACCTAGGGATTGTCCAACCTATTATGAGATGAAGGAGAGTGTAATGCTTTAGGTATACCCTTTAGGAAAACATACTCACCCTACTCTAACACCTTCAATCCCGGTTGGAAGAATCACTCTAATTTTAGTTGGAGATCCGATACACAACCTTCTACCCAATCTAGTATCCAATGGAGACTGGAAGCAACTTCATCTAATGCACCACAAAAATCTTTACATTTGGAAAATAATTTTAAGTCATTTATGCAGGTACATGCCCAGAGTGTGGAAGAGCAAGGCAAGATAAATCAATGGTTGCTAGAGGAGTAACAAGAGATTGAAGAGGAACAAAAGGTGATAAAGAGCCAATTCACCAAGTTGACTAATTTATTGATGGTTCAAGAACAAGGTCTTTTCCTTCGTAGCCACAACCTAATCCAAGGGGACAACATATGGTTCAAACCTCCAATCCTAACAATTAAAATGTTAAAGAGGTTAATGCCACGATTACTCGCAGCGGTAAGGAAATTGATGGACCCACTCTACCATTAAACTTGATTCTTAACACCATGAGTAACAAAGATGAAGCCCCCAAGGAACAAGATGTCTATAGTGATTCTGTATCTGTGTCTTTCTCTCAAGCACTCCTTAAACCTAAGGAGAGAAATTCGACATTAAAATGTGAGATTCTTGAACAACTTAAGCAAGTTAAAATTAACCTCCCTCTTCTTCATGTCATAAAACAGGTTCCCAACTATGCTAAAGTCATTAAGGATCTATGCACACTCAAGAGGAGGCACAATGTAAAGAAGAAGACATTTTTAACAAAGCAAGCAAGTGCGGTAATTGATAGCAAGACACCGCTCAAGTATAAAGATCCAGGTTGTCCTACGGTGGCTTACCAAATTGGAAACAAAGCTTGTGGCCAAGAATTGCTAGATTTGGGGGCTAGTGTGAATCTCATACCCTACTCCATTTACTTGCAACTCGGTCTAGGTGAGATCAAACCAACTTTCGTGGAACTCCAACTAGTGGATCGATCGGTAAGAAAACCAAGAGGTATTGTGGAAGATGTTTTAGTGCAAATTGACAAATTCTATTATCCTGTTGACTTTTTGGTGTTAGATACCATTTCTATTGTGAACACGGAGTCCAAAACTCCTTTGATACTTGGAAGACCATTTCTTGCCACTACCGATGCCCTCATTAATTGTAGGAATGGTCTAATGACATTATCATTTGGAAATATGACTCTAGAGGTGAATGTTTTCTGAGTCTCAAGGCCGCCACATGAAGATGATGAGTGTTTCGACACTTACATGATCGATGAGCTTATTTTGGAGCATGAGTACATTAAAGATAATTCCAATTCTTTAGAATTCCTTCTTAATAATTTTGATTTTGATGATTCTTCAATTTATCCCCATGTCATTGATGTTGTTGATGTTTTTGATAAATCATAGGGATTTAATAAGAAATCATGGCAACCATGCTTTGAGGAGTTGCCTAAAGAGAGGGAGGCACCCAAACTATCTTCCAAGGAGACACCAACACTTAATTTAGCTCCGCTACCCAAAGGACTTAAACATTCCTTCTTAGGCCCAGGTGATACCTTTCCAGTTATTGCTTCTTTCGAACTTAGTGATGTGCAATGTGATAAATTGTTGAATTTATTAAAAGAGCATAAATCTGCATTAGGTTGGACTATAGCTGACATTAAAGGTATTAGCCCTTTAATTTGTTCCCATAGGATCTATCTAGAAGAAGGAGCTAACCCTTGTAGAGACCCACAAAGAAGGCTAAATCCAACTATGAAAGAGGTAGTTAAGAAAGAAGTCTTAAAGCTGTTAGATGCGGGAATTATATATCCAATATCCGATAGTAAGTGGATTAGTCCAACTCAAGTAGTTCCTAAGAAAGTCGGGGTGACCGTGATAGAAAATGAAGAGGGGGTGTTAGTACTAACTAAGGTAGTGACCGGGTGGTGTATATGCATTGATTATAAGAAACTTAATTCAGCTACTCGGAAAGACCATTTTCCCCTTTCATCATAGACCAAATTTTAGAAAGTATGGCTGGTCATCCTTTCTATTACTTTTTAGATGGGTATTTGGGATACTACCAAATAGGAATTGCCTTAGAGGATCAAGATAAGACCACCTTTACTTGTCCTTTTGGTACTTTTGCTTTTCATAGAATGCCTTTTGGTTTGTGTAATGCACCGGCTACTTTTCAAAGATGCATGATGAGTATTTTTAATGACATGGTTGAAAAAAGTATGGAAGTGTTTATGGATGATTTAACTGTGTTTAGAACTTCTTTTGATTCATGTTTATCTAACTTGAAAATTTTTTTTTATAGGTGTGAAGAGAAGGAGCTTGTGCTTAATTGGAAGAAGTGCCATTTTATGGTGTCTTCCGGAATAGTTTTGGGCCATATAGTGTCCTAAAAAGGGATAGAAGTGGATAAATCGAAAATTGAATTATTCTCTAAACTACCCACTCCCAAGAATATTAAAGATGTTAGGTCTTTTTAGGGCATGCCGGGTTTTATAGAAGGTTTATTCAAAATTTTAATGCTATCTCTAGACCCTTATGTAACCTTTTGTTGAAGGATACTGAGTTTAAGTGGAGCCCCGAATATGAGAAAGCCTTTAGGACACTTGTTTCTAAGCTTACAACCGCCCCTATTATGCAATCACCCGATTTTACCTTGCTTTTTGAGATTATGTGTGATGCTAGTGACTCTGCTTCAGGGGCCGTTTTAGGACAAAAAAGGGAGGGAAAACCATTTGTTATTTATTATGCTAGTAGAACCTTGAATCATTCTCAAATGATGTACACCATAACTAAGAAAGAATTACTAGCCGTAATATTTGCATTGGATAAATTTCGCTCTTATTTAATTGGTTCACCTATCACTATATTCACAGATCACTCCGTCCTTAAATTTTTTTTCTAAAAAACGGACGCTAAGACCCATTTGATACGTTAGATTTTGCTTTTGCAGGAATTTGACTTGACCATCAAAGATAAGAAGGGGGTGGAAAATGTTATAGCAGACCATCTATCTCGCTTGGAATTTAAGAATGATACTGACATTTTGCCCATTCGCAAAGCTTTTCCAGATGAAAATTTATTTTCTGTCCTTTGTCACACACCATGGTATGCCGACATTGCAAACTACTTGGTTTCCTATCAAGTTCCATCTATATGGAGTGCACAAGATAAGCGTAAGTTTTTGGCTGAGGTAAAGAATTTTTATTGGAATGATCCTTATCTTTTTAAATATTGCCCTGATCAAATAATAAGAAAATGCATTCCGGATATGGAAATTGATAGTGTGTTAACTTTTATTCATACCTATGCTTGTGGTGGTCATTTTTCTATTAAAAAGAGAGCCGCAAAAATTTTGCAATGCGGTTTTTATTGGCCTACTTTATTCAAGGATGCTAATGAGTTTTGTCGTTCATGTTAAAGATGTCAAAAGCTAGGTTCATTGTCCCGTCATCATATGATGCCTCTCAACCCGATCTTAGTGGTGGAAATCTTTGATTGTTGGGGGATCGATTTTATAGGACCATTCCCACCTTCTTTTGGGTATCTTTACATTTTGCTTGCCATTGATTATGTCTCTGAATGGGTTGAAGCTATACCTTGCCACACTAATGATAATAAAGTTGTTGTTAAATTTCTTAAATATCATATTTTATCTAGGTACGGTACTCCACGTGTTATAATCAGTGATCAAGGGTCACATTTTTGTAATCGTTCTTTTGAGGCTTTGATGCGCAGGTATAGAGTTACCCATAAGGTTTCTATAGCTTATCATCCATAAACCAATGGCCAAGCGGAACTAGCAAATAGGGAGATTAAGTGAATACTTGAAAAAACAGTAAATCCAAATCGAAAAGATTGGTCTTTGCGCCTATCGGATGCGCTTTGGGCATACCAGACAGCATATAAGACGGTTCTTGGAGCATCTCCTTATCAGTTGGTATTCAGCAAAGCATGTCACTTAGCGCTTTGGAATTAGTTATTAATACTTTTTTTTGGGTCCTCAGGCATGAATCCTACCTATTTTTAAGGACCAGTTCTCTTTGGTATGTGAACCATACCTTGTTAGGGGTTAAATCTTGTAGATAATAATAGTGTATTCCCTATTTCTCAACGTATTCTTCAAATTTTCCATTATTTTCGAGCATCAGATGGATCCATCTGTATGCTCAAACTATCTGCCAAGTTATTAAGTATTTGTTGTATTAAGTCTATCCTAGTGATTAGCCAAATATCTTGGCTCTTTTTACAATATTGTGATAATATTATTTCAATGAGTAATTCGACCATCAAAGTAACTTTACTTGATATGGACAATGAATCATGGTATAAAGAAAGTCTTTTGATTAACTTTTTTATTTGTGTTGCCATGAATTTTTGGGATCTTGTCTCCACTCCCTCAATGAGTGATAATATGATCTTTCTATCCTCTTGGTTGAAAGAATCCTCAATCAGCTTTTTCAGCAAGAGCATATGTTCTTTTTTAGATCTTTGTGACTCCATAACTTCCTGTATCACATGAACAATTTCTCAGGTTAAGGCATCAAGTAAATATTTTTTCTCACCTTTTGTATGCTCAACTTTGAATCTAAATTATCTAAACCACTGTTTCCATCTAAGTAATATCTTTTGTTGCATACATTTGTCAAGGTTATTTTTAATAAAAGCTGCACAATTCTTGTATAATGACCCATCCCGAGTGGGCCTTACTTAGAACAGCTCCATTACCTTTAAGCACTAAGCACCTTGACTTAAGATGCAAAAATATAAATCAAACAACAATTCTTTCACTCATTTCAAGTTAATACAAACATACAATCTTGAATACAATAAATTCTTCAATACAAACTACCAACTCTAACATTTTACAAGAGACATAATGAAAATGAAAACTCTTTCATATACTTCTAAATTAATTACCTTTTACAAATACTAATCTGAAAACAAAACTTAAACTCACAAGGGGACTCAACAATGAGGATGCCCTAGACGATGATCTTATAAGGTCTTCCATCAACTTTGACCACAAGCGATTTTCCTGAAGTATTAGTAAAAATGAGGGGGTAAGCTAAAAAGCTCAATGAGTAAAACATCTTACTAAGAGTAATCGTTTAAGGGACATTCTTCTAAAATTTCATTATTATCATATACGTCATAAGTATATATAGGTATAAAATGACTTATATCTTTTAGATTTTTCAAAAGAGAGTCCAATATATATATAATTACACACAAATTCGAGTACTTCTATTACTATTAATCATTAAAGATAACAACCATTTCTAGGAGTTTTACATATACCTCGAGTCATTTCAAAAGAGTATAATCTTATCGTATCATTGGTGCAAACTATTTATATATAATGTTTATCTCATTATATATTTTATCATATCACAAGTAATTATCATCCATATGTATTTCATTCAATAAATCACATCGTATACCTTTCATAGGCCAAAAATCAAATATATCCTTCATGGGCCAAGCATAACACATCTTCATGGTTTAAAATATAATTTATACCCTTCATGGGTCAAAACACAAATTTTATCTCTCATGGGCCAAATATAATTCATGCCTCTCATGGGCCAAATATAATTCATGCCTCTTATGGGAAAAATCACAAATTTCACCAATCATCAATGAAAGAATGCAATGCGATGCGAGTTCACTTATTTAATCATTTCTCTTTATCTCAATTTCACTTCGTTTTCATTTTCCTATCATTAGGCTAATCATATAGTAATTGAGACGTCTTCCCATATAATTAATTTGGATCTTTTCCCTACCCCTTACTGGGTAGGGTTTTAACATCTTAATAATTAGAATATCCTCCCTACCCCTTACTAGGCAGAGCCCTTACATTTAAATAACTAAGATCCCCTCCCTAGCCCTTACTGGGCGGGTTTCTACATTGAAATCATATGCAATAATTGTAAATCATGATCCAAACAATCTTCAAATCAAGCATCCATCAACTACTCACATCACACATCATTAAATTCACAACTTATATAATCATGTACTCAATCTCACAACAATTTACTATACTAGTAGAATAAGGATTCATCAATTAAATTAAACAATTATTTATTTAATATAAGTCCATACATTAGTCATTTCCATTCAAGGGTGTACATTCATCAGTTTTTAACTCGTAGGTATTAAGCCATTTCTTCTTATACAATCATGTCACTTCATATATGTATACATTTCTCGTTTTCACTATTGATTATATTTAAATAACTTTTCAAGTTAGTAGTCATCAACTCAAATAGTATATTGTTCATACTAGGGAGGTTATACGAAGAACCTTATACAAGCAATCATATACGTCTATGTATACAGTTACATACTAAGTACTTATTTTCAAATAGTTTTGGAGTATGGTTTCAATCACTAAGTCCATTATATTCTTATACGTCTTTCATTATAGGTCATCACTAAACCTCAACCTCTATGTACGCATCAATCTCAATATACTAATATTTATGATTTCATAATTTAATTATATTGCATACTTTTAAACATGCTATAACACTTAATAAAAGTAAGGTAAACCTCACCTTTGTTGTACCAAGCTCCAATCTTCGTTTACTTCTTAGCCTTTGGTGCTTTTCTTCAATCACACCTAACATATATAATTACTTAGTATACTTATTCAAGAAACATATAATTTAAATATACCCAACTATACCATAAAGCTCATACTAGCAAACAAAACTAAAGGTTCAATCACAAATCTTCTTCCTTTTGTTTAAAGGTTTTGTAAACCTTGTTCTAGCATGGATTTAAAACCATTAAAACCCTTTCAAAGTCTTAGCTTTCAAATTTTCAACATGTTTTTAAACTCATAGCACCTTGGAAGAAGTCTATGGTTGAAATACCTTAACAAGAGTTACTTATTTTGGGAAAAACAGGGTTGCAAATAGGTTCTAGGGCTCAGATAGCCAACTGTAGGCTACCCAGAGAGTTTCATAGTCGACTATGCACTTGGGATAGTCGACTATTTGGTCGCAAAATCTGAAATTTTAGGGTAAAAACTACATTTTTATTCAAAATAACTTCTTGTCTCGCATAGGACTTCCAATTCAAATTAAAATCAAGTTCTCAAGGGTTTCAAATCAAAGATTCTACTTTACACAAAGCAAATTTCATGTGAAAAACACATCAAACATTAAAATCTAACCCAAAACCATTTATTTGGAAACAATTTTCTTCTCAAGATTTTCTCAAGCAAACTTTTCAATTTAAGCTTCTAAAAACTTCAAATCTTAGAGTGATAAACACACTTGAAAATATAAAAGGAAGAGATATAAGCTTTTACCTTAAGATTTTGAAAGAAATCCTCATTTCTTTCATTCCTCTTCCCTTCCTTTTTTCCCTCTTTCTCTCATCTTCTCATTCTTTATTTTTCTCCTCTTTCTCTATCCCTTCTAGAGATTTCCAGCATAAGGCTAGTCTCTCACTCCCCTACTCCAATCAATTTATAGCCAAACTTTTCACTAATTGTACAATAATCCTTCTAGTTTGCACTCTTTCCTATATCCACCACATAACTTTCCAAATTTCTATTTTTGTTTAGTTCCCCGCTATTTCTAAAAAAGTTTTACAAATTCCAAATGATAACTATTTTAAATACTCGGTCCTTAGTTATTTACTTATCCCCAAGTTCCACAAACTCAAATAAAAAAAATAGCTCAAAATTGAACTAGCAATATCAATGACGCACTGCAGTGAAACTCCGTGACTTTTAATATTATAAATAAAACACTTGGCTCAACATCTCGTTATTAGTCCCAACCAAGAACTCTTGATAAGATAAAAATATTTCAAATTTCTTTATTCCTCTTTTTACTGCTAGTAATTCTTTTTTGTTACTATGATAGTTTTTATCTACCTGTTTAAATATCTCGCTTACGTATGCACTTAATTCCTCTTCAGTGGTATTTATATATTAAATTTCTTTAAGATAGCACTCTAGAAATTTTCAAAAACACCAGTTTCTAAATCATAAAATTAGAGGTGGCAAAATCTGACCCGACCCAACTTATCCAAACTCAAGAATACAGCAAAATATTATGATATGAGACCCAAACAACCTGAAACTAATATAATCCATGGCCTGATTGACCCAAGACCCAATAAACCCAAACTTGACTAGCTCGAGAGTTGAGCCACCTGTGTGTAGATGTCAATTCTTCTATTTTAATGTCTTATTTGATTTTTATTTTTAATTAAGATTATTTAAATACTTGGTGTTGGTTGTCAGGAATTTATATATATGGGGGTTATTGTGGAACTAGTGTTAAAATGGAGGGGTTTTGGTGTCATGGTAATAAAAATTAAAAGGGAGGGTTAAAGGAGTCTTTTTCACTCCTAGTATAAATAAGAAATTGGGGAGAGTTAATTGCCAGAACACTAAACTCTCTCTTCCTCATTCTAAGATTTCTAATTTCTTCATTTCTCTTTGAATTGCTTGATTGAAGATTTCGAAGAAAGGTCCAAGTAAGGAATTATTTTTTTTCTTTTCCTTGTTTTTACTTGTTAATTATGTAGAATATAAGTTTAAAACTTCTTAAAAATTCAGCTTTTGTTGAAGATTTGAGGGAAAACAAATTTGGGTTTTCAAAATGGGGTTTGTGTTGATTTTGGAGGTTTAGGAGTGTTAATTTGAGATTTTAGCTTTGGGTAATGTAAAAACTTGATTAAGAAACTTAGGAAATTGGTATTTTGAAAGGGTTTAAGATTTTAAGAAGATTCAAAGAGATTTGAAGAAGAAAAAGGGTGATTTTAGGTAGGTTTGTTATGGGTTCTGACCTTAGAACAATTGATTGTGCAATTAACACAATCCACTATGCAAAGGACATAGACTAAAAGTATCTAACACAGTCGACTATCATATTAAATAGTCGACTATACAAGAGGCAAAGAGTTCAAAACTCTAACACAATCAACTGTAATTATGAACAGTCGACTATACAGAGACCCATAGTCGACTGTGTAATTAAGACAGTCGACAGTGCAACCCTGTTTTCTGGTTATTACAATTTGATTTCCATTTTTCTTTGAAGTCTTAATTTTTTAAGGGTAACCAAATTAGATTATTTAATAGTTATGAATCCTTAATTGGTTTAGTTGAAGTATAATTGTTTGTGTTTGGGTTATTGTTGTTAATAGACAGATTCTTAAGTATAAGTGAAGAACGCGTGAAAGGGAAAAAAGTGGTTCGAGATTAGAACTTGGTTTTCGAGGTGTGTTTTACCTTAGTCCTAGTAAACATGGAAATTAGAAAGATAAATTCTTATGAGAAGTAAAGTGTATATTAGTAAGATATTTTTAAAATATGCAATATATATGGTAAGTATAAGCTATATATATATAAATGCTTATGTATATAATGATTTAAATGAAGATTCTTTGTAATTGAATATTATTTAAAAATGATGAATGGTTGGAAATGGATTGGTAATTGTAATATGTTTGTATCTCTTATATCATGCATTGTTTTAACAGTATATTAATGAGGGGGGAGTGTTGAGATTTACGGTAGGTCCATTCCCACAAGGGGTGTTAAGGGTACCAAAGAAAATTTGGTGTAGGACCCTTCTCGGTTAAGGGTATAGGGCATCCAAAGTTGTTTATTGAACTATGATTATGATGATTGACGTGTCGATACGTGGGGAGACATCCCCGTTGTATTGATTGTGAGATGACTTGAATTATGCATCATATCATTATTGATAAGGACACGACTAACAAATGGGAGGCGGATCCTATTCAAGTTTCAATTGGTCAAGTTACAAGGGCCCGAGCTAAATGGTTTATTCAAGTTCCAATTGGTCCAGTTATAAGGGTCCGAGCTAAACGATTCAAGAAAACTCTCAATTAGCTTATGCAACACATTTGGGCTAAGAACCATCTTTGGGGGCCCAAGGATAATGCTATACATGATCCACAAGGATGGGTTTCCATGATCCAAGGGAACTTCCACTTTGGAATTTCAGGAGGACCCAACAACCAGAATTAAAATAGTCATATCTTCTTGCCCGCAACTCCAAATGGGCTGAAACTTATTGGGATGGAAAGATGACGTCTTGAACTTCAATTTAGACTTAAGAAAGTTCCAAAAAGGATATCGTTTGGGCCTGTTATGATGGGCCTAAATTCAGCGAGCTGTTGCATCCGAATCTTCTTCCACTTTGGGCTTGCACCTTTTTCTTAATTGTTTCCTTCTGAATTTAATTGTTGCATTATAAGGCTTCCATGCCAAGTTAGGTACTTTCTTTATTTGGATTTTAGGTTACCAGAAATCTATTTAGGTTTATTTCCTATTTCATAGTTTCCTATTCCTACCAGAATTTTGTTTAGGTTTATTTCCTATTTCTTAGTTTTCCTTTTTTTAATTTGTTACGAATTCTCATGTATTTAAATAGCCATTGGCTTTTGGAATAAGACAATTCAGATTTGATTCATACTTTTGGAGAGAAATTTCTCTTTAGTTATTTTAGAACTTCTGAACTTATCGGAGTTTCCATAGCGTTCATCTTTGACTTATTAATCAATCCTTCCATAATTGATTGTGGTGTCTTCATTATACTAAGGTTCTTGCTTCAATATAAGCAACGGGTCGTGGTCTCATATAAATATGCTTCTAGACGATCTTGGAGGTCTTCTTGATCCATAAATTTCTTAGTTCTTGGCGTGGATCATATCAGTTGGTATCAGAGCCTTCTAGTTGCAGGTTTGCTTATCTTTTGTTTTGATTCATAATAAAAAAAAATGTTAAAAAAAGAAAGTGTGTAATATTTAGATTCAATCCTTTCAATTCTTATTTCAATTTCTCATCTTTGTTTCCTTATATTCTAGCCTTTAAATTAGCCTTTAAATCTGAATTTCTTTGTGAGTTATTGGTGAATTATTGCTGGAAACTTTGATACTTGTTCGGTTAGTTTGATAAGAACCTATAGAGGATTATTACGAGTGGAAAAAGGCAAGAGTGGCGAGCACATAAAAGGGGAAAAGCCAATCTGATTTTTATGTGAAAACATGAGTGAAATTGAGTGACTCATTCTTTGAGTGAAACACGTGAGGGAGTGTGTGAGGTCTTTTTTTTTTTCTAACGTTGTTTTTGCAGCAAACATGTCAGACAACAAGAACAAAAATAATTCTGGAGATACGTCGGGAGAGGGTGATCCGAAGTTGCTCATGGAGGCTTTAATGGGTGAGATGAGAAGAGTATTGTGAACGGAGATGGAATAGGTTCATGAGCGGATAGATCAGGTAAAGAATGCACGTGTGGGGCAGCAACAAAACACTCTTAATGTACGTAGGAGGGAGAGAGTTCAACCTAGGGGAGAGATAGTTGAAGATGAAGAGTATCATGGGAATGGATTTAATGAAGAAGATGATCGGGAATCAGTTGTTAGCCATAGGAGATTTGGTGGTCAAGGTAAAGAAGCTAGGAATCGGGAAGACAATAACTTAGGTAGTATTAAGATGAAGATTCCATCGTTTTAAGGAAAAAACGATTCTGAAGCTTACCTTGAGTGGAAGAAGAAGATAGAATTAGTGTTTGATTGTCATAATTATTCCGAGCTTAAAAAGGTTAAACTTGCAGCCATTGAATTTTTTGACTATGCAATTGTTTGGTGGGATCAGCTAGTTTTAAACAGGAGGAGAAATAGAGAGCGTCCAATAGAGACTTGGGAGGAGATGAAAACCGTGATGAGGAAACGGTTTGTTCCAAGCCATTACTACCGTGAGTTGTACCAGAAATTGCAAAGTCTTACAAAAGGTAGTCGGAGTGTGGAGGATTACTATAAAGAGATAGAAGTAGCTATGATCCGAGCAAATGTAGAGGAGGATCGAGAGGCTACTATGGCTAGGTTCTTGGCTGGTTTGAACCTGAAAATTGCTAATTCGGTGGAGTTGCATCATTATGTGGAGTTGGAAGATATGGTGCACATGGCTGTCAAAATTGAAAACCAACTCAAGAGGAGGGGCAACAATACATAGCAAAACCCTAACTCAGGTTCATCTTAGAGGTCGAATTTTGTGAAACAAGCCACGGCCAAGCCCAAAACCGAGCAAAAGCAAGAAAATACTAGCCATGGAAATCAAGGTAAAACTGACTCTTCCACCGCTAGAAATCATGATATTAAGTGTTTTAAATGCCAAGGTAGGGGTCACATAGCAAGCTAATGTCTGAACAAAAGAGTTATGGTATTGCAAGATAATGATGAAATTGAAACTGAGGGCGAAGAAGATACCGAATCCATGCCACCATTGGAGGATGCGACTGATGAGGAATACGCTGCCCAAGGAGAATTGTTGGTTGCAAGGAGAGCTCTAAGTGTGCAAATCAAAGAAGATGACGAAGTGCAGCGAGAAAACATCTTTCATACTAGATGCCACGTGCAAAACAAGGTATGTAGTATGATTATTGATGGAGGTAGTTGTACTAACGTTGCTAGCTCTACAATGGTTGAGAAATTAGGGCTGCCAACAATTAAACATCCTCAGCCTTACAAGTTACAATGGCTCAATAATAGTGGTGAACTAAGGGTGAACAAACAGGTGTTAGTTTCCTTCCATATTGGAAAATATGAAGATGAAGTTTTGTGTGATGTAGTTCCGATGCAAGCTGGACACTTGTTACTAGGCTGGCCATGGCAATTCGGCCGGTCTGTTAAGCATGATGGCTTCACTAACAAATATTTGTTTGTAAGAAATCAAAGAACAATCACTCTAGTTCCTTTAACACCAAAGCAGGTTTATGAAGATCAAGTGAGGTTACAAAAAGAGAGTGAGCAAACAAAAGAGAGTGAGAAAAAGAGAATGAATGAAAACCAGAAAGAGAAAATGAGATAGGCCAAAAAAATTGAGATTGAAAATAAGAGAGCTGATTCAGCCATTGAGAGAAAAACAAATTTCTATGCAAGAATGTGTGAAATAAAAAGAGCGATGATTTTAAATCAGCCAATGATTGTAGTTTTATACAAAGAGGCATTAAACACTAACCAATTTGACTCATCTTTGCCTAATTCTATTGTCTCTCTTTTACAGGAGTTTGATGATATATTTCCCGAGGAGATTCCACATGGCTTACCTCCTATTCGCGGAATTGAACATCAAATTGATTTCGTGCCCGGTGCTACAATTCCAAACCGACCAGCCTATTGAAGCAATCCCGAAGAGAAAAAGGAGCTACAAAGGCAAGTTAGTGAATGAATGGAAACGGGGTATGTAAGAGAAAGAATGAGTCCGTGCACTGTTCCGATGATTTTGGTTCCTAAAAAGGATGGGATGTGGAGAATGTGCGTTGATTGTCGAGCAATCAATAATATAACGGTAAAGTATCGATATCCTATTCCTCATTTAGATGATATGCTAGATGAACTGCATGGTGCATGTGTATTCTCTAAAATTGATTTAAAAAGTGGATATCATCAAATAAGAATGAAAGAGGGTGATGAATGGAAAACTGCTTTTAAAACGAAATATGGTTTATATGAGTGGTTAGTTATGCCATTTGGACTAACAAATGCACCAAGTACCTTCATGAGATTAATGAACCATGTTTTGCGAGATTTTATAGGTAGATTCGTTGTTGTTTATTTTGATGATATTCTCATTTATAGTACAAACTTAGATCATCATGTTGTACATTTAAAATCAGTTTTGGATGTGCTTAGAAAAGAAAAGTTGTTTGCTAACTTGAAGAAGTGCACTTTTTGCACCGATAAGCTTGTGTTTCTTGGTTTTATTGTGAGTGCACAAGGAATGCAGGTTGATGATGAGAAGATCTGTGCAATTAAAGAATGACCAAGTCCCACGAGTGTAGGTCAAGTTCGTAGTTTTCATGGACTTGCTAGTTTTTACAAGAGGTTCATGAAAGACTTTAGCAGTATTGCTGTGCCGCTTATCGAAGTCATCAAGAAGAATGTTGGATTCAAATGGGGAGACGAGCAAGAGAAGGGGTTCCAATTGATCAAAGAAAAATTAACTAATGCTCCTTTTCAAGTCCTTGAGCGCATCAATAACAATGCATACAAATTGGATTTACCAAGTGAGTACAATGTTAATACCACTTTCAATGTTTCTGATTTATACCCTTTTGATGTAGGTGATGATTTGAGGACAAATCCTTTTCAAGAGAAGGGGAATGATAAGGACACGGCTAACAAATGGGAGGTGGATCCTATTCAAGTTTCAATTGGTCAAGTTACAAGGGCCCAAGCTAAACGGTTTATTCAAGTTCCAATTGGTCCAGTTATAAGGGCCCAAGCTAAACGGTTCAAGAAAACTCTCAATTGGCTTATTCAACATATTTGGGCTAAGAACCATCTTTGGGGGCCCAAGGATAACGCTATACATGATCCACAAGGATGGGTTTCCATGATCCAAGGGAACTTCCACTTTGGAATTTCGAGAGGACCCAATAACCAGAATTAAAATAGTCATATCTTCTTGCCCGCAACTCCAAATGGGATGAAACTTATTAGGATGGAAAGATGACGTCTTGAACTTCAATTTAGACTTAAGAAAGTTCCAAAAAGGATATTGTTTGGGCCTGTTATGATGGGCCTAAATTCAGCAAGCTGTTGCATCCGAATCTTCTTCCACTTTGGGCTTGCATCTTGCACCTTTTTCTTAATTGTTTCTTTCTAAATTTAATTGTTGCATTATAAGGCTGGCATGCTAAGTTAGATACTTTCTTTATTTGGATTTTAGGTTACCGAAATTCTATTTAGGTTTATTTTCTATTTCGTAGTTTCCTATTCCTACCAAAATTCTGTTTAGGTTTATTTCCTATTTCTTAGTTTTCCTTTTTTTAATTGGTTACGAATTCTCATGTATTTAAATAGCCATTGGCTTTTGGAATAAGACAATTCAGATTTGATTCATACTTTTGGAGATAAATTCCTCTTTAGTTCTTTTAGAACTTCTGAACTTATCGGAGTTTCCGTGGCGTTCATCTTCGACTTATCAGTCAATCCTTCCATAATTGATTGTGGCGTCTTCATTATACTAAGGTTCTTGCTTCAATATAAGCAACGGGTCGTGGTCTCAGTCTTCATTATACCAAGGTTCTTGCTTCAATATAAGCAATGGGTCGCGATCTCACATAAATCTGCTTCTAGACGATCTTGGAGGTCTTCTTGATCCATAAATTTCTTAGTTCTTGGCGTGGATCATATCAATTATTGCATTGCATATTATGTGAAAGCGAATTGATTGTCCCATGAAGGGCGTGTGAATTTGATTAACCCGAGAAGGGTGTTTAATTTAAATTACTTATTGATAGGTTGTTAATACCTTTATTATTGAATAATATCTCATGATATAAAAGCTATTGGAAGCAATTACCTTAAGTAAAGTAAGTACTCGTAGAGCTTTATAGCTCACCCCCTCCTTTTTAAACGTTTAAAAAAAATTGTAAAAGATTTCGGATCTTAAGTGACACGTTATGAGGGTCGAAGTCTTTTAAGTTGGTTCACGTGCCAGGCATCCTTGTCCAAGTCTTTTGTAATAAGTAAGAATTACTTTCAGTTTGTAAATGGCTAATAGTACTAATGAGGGTTGTATCCCTTGAGTCATCTTTTGTAAAAGTTAAGTGGTATGCTTTTAGATATTAGCATAGCGATGCAAATGTTTGTATATATAATGATGTTTATCAGGATACATTATCATTATGTAAAATTTTCCAAGTGTTCAGCCCTGAAAAGTATTTGATACCGTTCCGAGTAGGGTCTTTACATTTTTGGTATCATGGCCAGGTTTAAGGTTTTGTAGACTATTTGAGCCTAGTGTTCCTGTTTCTAAATGAGTTTTTTCATATAGGGATCAAGAATTCCACGTGGACTGAATAGTGGTAGAGGTAAGGGTGCGGGATGTGCCCGAGGAAAGGGTAGTGTTCCAACCAGAGGGTGTGGATGACCCCTATTACTTAGGGTTAAAGTAAATATAGAACAGGAAGTTATTTAAAAGGAATATGTTGGTAGCGCATCTGGTACTACTAATAAAAGTATAGAAGATACTGTTGAAAGAGATGAATTATGAGAAGCCTTGGCCCAATCATTGGGTATAATAGAAGAACTAGAACGTAGATTGGGGAGGCAAAACAAACAAGCTCTAGATTTGCTAGAAGGTCAAACAGATATTCTTGGAAAACATGATGTTTCAATCAGGGAAGAAGATCTGAGAAGGGAAATAAAAGGGGATGTATTCAATTAGTTAAATAAATTAATGCCACCCACTTTTAAGAGTACTGAAAATCCGTTAGAAGTTGAGAAATGGATTAAGAAGATGGAATGTCTATTCAGAGTATTACTAGTTTCGGATAGACAGAAAGTTACCTTTGCATCATTTAACTTAGAAGATGAAGCGTCAAGTTGGTGGGATGATATTTTTTCATAGCCGAGAGATGATATTGATAGACCATTGACTTGGAAAATGTTTAAAGAGGTGTTTTATGATAAATATTTTCTTGATATCTTTAAAGCTCAATTAGAAGATTTTATTTAGTTAAGACAGAATGCAATGACCATAACTCAATATGATGAAAGGTTTGTTCCATTGTCCAGATTTTTCTTAAAAATTGTAAACACTGAAAAAAGGAAATGCAAAAGGTTCATTGACGGTTTGAATTATGAGATTCGCTCTAAACTTTCCTACTTGGATTTTCCTAACTATGCAAAATTAGTGGATAAAGCACTATGAGTAGAGCAAGATGTAATGGAGTTGAGGGGACGTCGAGAATGGCAAAATAAGAGTAGATTGGAGGGTACAAAAGAAGGGAATTAAGGAGTTGGAACTCAAAATGATCGTTATTTTCAAAGAAGTAGGTTAGTTAATCAAAAAAGACAAGGTATGGGGAGTAGACAATTTGTATTGAACCAAGGTCAACAAAGTGAACTTAAAACATCTCTTGTGTAAAGTTCAGCAAGAGGAATTCAGAGAACTACATGACAATCATTGCCAGTAGGAAGTCAGGGCAACGAAAAGAGGTATTTTAGGTAGAGGTGGTAATAGTATATCGGGATTGAATCCTAAGGGATGTTTTCGATGTGGACAGGTGGGTCATTTATCTCGAGATTGCACTATTAAGTTGTGTCATCACTATGGTTCAATTGAACATATTTAGAAGGGTTTTCCTATGTTACAGAATACTGTATGCTTTGTATGTGGTCAGAGTGGTCATTTGAGTTCAAACTATTGGTCGAGATACAAGCCAACTGATAGTATGAATATGATTGGAGGTTTCAGAAGGGGCCAATTTGGTTGAGGTAGTGGATTTAGAGGTGGAAGAGGTGAGACATAAGGTTGAGGAGCTATAATGAAAAAAAAAAAGGGAATGTTAGTCAAGGCCAATAAGGGTAGAGCCATGTTTATGCAATTACTCAGCAGGATGCTCAGGCTACGCCTAATGTGGTGATTGATATGGCTTCTTTATCTTGTGAAAATGCTAGAATATTAATTGGTCCCAGTGCAACACACTATTTTATTTCTACTTCTCTTATGCTGTTTGTTGACATACCTAGAATGTGTTTGAATGATAATTTAATTGTTGAAACCCCAACAGGAGAAAAAAATGACAATTATATGGGTATTTCAGGATTGTGTATTGAATATTGAGGATAAAGAACTTATACTTGATTTGATGGCTTTAGAGATGAAGGACTTTGATTTGATTTTGGGTATGGACTAGTTAGCTACATATCATGCATGGGTGGATTGTTTTAAGAAAACGATGAATTTTTTAATCCCGGGAGAAAAAGAGTTTACTTTTCAAGGAGAATGTAGAATACTCTCACATTGCCTTATTTTTGCTATTAC
This sequence comes from Bretschneidera sinensis, assembly GCA_023935145.1. Lineage (NCBI taxonomy): Eukaryota > Viridiplantae > Streptophyta > Magnoliopsida > Brassicales > Akaniaceae > Bretschneidera > Bretschneidera sinensis. The sequence continues at coordinate 57,593,837 of CM043703.1, read as the reverse complement.
AGGTAGGAGATTGTTAAAGAAGGGATGTGAAGTTGATTTGGCATATGCGATCAATTCTAATGAAGAAAGCATGAAGGTAGAAGGAGTATCAATAGTTAAATATTTTCTAGATGTTTTTCCTGAAGAATTACCTGGATTACCACCCAATAGAAAAATAGAGTTATCTATTGATCTAGCACCTAGTTCCACTCCTATTTTGATAGCCCCTTATCGAATGGAACCAAAAGAATTGAAAGAACTTAATGTTCAACTTTAGGAACTACTAGACAAGCAGTTCATTCTTTTTAGTATATCATCTTGGGGAGCACCAGTATTATTTTTCAAGAAGAAAGATGGAACTTTGAGGCTATGTATTGATTATCGACAACTTAATAAGATAACAATTCGTAACAAATACCCTTTGCCGAGAATCGACGACTTAGTTGAATAGTTACAAGGAGCCCAAGTCTTCTCAAAAATAGATTTGAGGTTGAGATATCACCAGTTGTGGATTAAGGATTCAGATGTTCTAAAGACTGCTTTTCCGACTCGATATAGTCATTATGAATTTCTGGTTATGCCATTTGGTTTGACCAACGCCCTTGCAACATTCATGGATATGATGAATAGGGTGTTCAGGCCCTTCTTAGACAAAGTTTTTGTAGTCTTTATCAATGATATTTTGGTGTACTCAAGGAGTGATCAAGAGCATGCTAAACACTTGAAGATAGTACTAGAAACTCTTAGAAAAGAGAAACTTTATGCCAAGTTTAGTAAGTGTGAATTTTGGCTAAATGAACTAATATTTTTAAGGCACGTAGTATCAAAAGAAGGTATAGCTATAGACCCTCAAAAGGTGGAAACAATTTTGAATTGGGAGAAGCCTACAATTGTGACTAAAATTAGAAGTTTCTTGGGATTGGCAGGGTATTATTGAAGATTTATTAAGAATTTATTACTTATTGCAATACCTTTGACTAAGCTGACAAGGAAGGGAGAGAAATTCATATGGTCGGAATATTATGATCGAAGTTTCCTTTTGTTAAAGAAAAAGTTAACAATGACACCAATATGACTCTTTCTTCTAGTGATGAAGGGCTTCTGATTAATAGCAATGTGTCACATCAAGGGTTAGGTTGTGTTTTGATGCAGCATGGAAAAGTTGTAGCTTATACTTCTCAACAGTTGAAGAACCATTAATGAAATGACCCTATCCATGATTTAAAGTTAGCAGCCATAGTTTTTGCACTAAAGATTTGGAGGCATCATCTTTATGGAGCTCATTGTGAGATATTTATAGATTATAAAAGCCTTAAATATTTACTCACTCAAAATGAGCTGAATTTGAGACAGAGACGATGGTTGGAATTGATCAGTGATTATGATTGTATTATATATTTTCATCATGGAAAAACTACTACAGTGGAAGATGCCTTGAGTAGGAAATCTAAACTAGCAACCTTGAAAACTTATTGCTTGAGTTTAATAGAAGAGTTGTGAAGTTTAGAAGTGAAACTTGAAATGAGTACTAATGGAGGGTTAGTAGATAATATGTTGGTGAAATTGTTGGTTGTGAACCATCTTCTAGATGCACAAGGTAGAGATGAAGTATTAATGGCAATAAAGAAGGAAGTGTTAGAAAACAAACGGAAAGATTTCTTAGTGAAAGAAGATGGCATGCTAATATTGGGAAATCAAATTTGTGTACCAAATGAAGTGGAATTGAGGAAAGAGATTCTAAAAGAAGCCCATGATCCAATTTATTCTATGCATTCGGGGAATAATAAGATGTATAGAGAACTTAAGTAAAATTACTAGTGGTCAGGTTTAAAGAAGGATGTAGTGGAGTATGTGTCTCGGTGTTTAGTTTGCCAACAAGTAAAAACTAAACATAAACACTCGGCAGGTTTGCTTCAACCTCTTTCCATACCAAAGTGGTTGTGAGAAAGGATAACCATGGATTTTATTATAAAACTTCCTCATACTCAAAGAGGCATTGATGCCATTTGAGTAATAGTTGATCAGTTGTCAAAGTCAACACATTTTCTTCCTATTAAGATAACTTGATCTCCAAAAATATTGGGAGAACTATATATAGTGGAGATAGTGAAGTTGTATGGATTACCTTTCAGTATCGTGTCAAATCGTGATGAACGGTTTACTTCTCGATTATGGAAAGGCTTTTAACAAGCTATGGGTACTCAGTTACATTTTAGCACAAATTTTCATCCCCAGATAGATGGGCAATTAGAGAGGATGATCCAAATCATGGAGGATATGTTGCAAGCTTGTGTTATAAGTTTTATGAGTAGGTGGGATCCGTATTTGTCTCTTATGGAGTTTACCTATAACAATAACTTTCAAGCCAACATTGGAATGACACCTTTTGAAGCCTTGTATGGTAGGCGGTGTAGAACTCCGATATGTTGGGAGGAAGTAGGGGAAAGGAAAGTCTTTGGACCAGAATTGGTAGAGTTAACTACGGAGAGAATTAAACAGATATGGGAACATTTGAAAACATCTCAAACTAAGCAAAAAAATTATGCATATAAAAGGAGTAGACAATTAGAGTTTCAAATGGGTGATCAAGTATATCTTAAGGTGTTTCTGTTGAAAGGAGTGTTATGATTTGGGTGGAAAGGAAAGTTGAGTCCTCATTATATTGGACCTTATAAGATTGTTAAGAGAATTAGACCCAGAGCATATCGATTAGCCTTACCTTTGGAACTTTCTCAATTACATGATGTCTTCCATGTATCTACTTTATGAAAATATGTGTTTGATGAGCCACATGTTATTCCATCTCAATCTGTAGAAGTTCAGAAAGACCTTTCTTATGTAGAATTACCGATGAAGATCTTGAACAATAGAGATTAAATTTTACGTAATAAGGTCATTTCTTTGGTAAAAGTACTTTGGAGAAACAGAGAAGTTGAAGAGGCTAATGGGAAAGTGAAGTAGATATGAAGAATTAATACCTTTACTTGTTTGCAAATTTAGGTTAGTTTAAATTTCGTGGGAGAAATTTTATAACGAGGGAAGAATTGTAGAGGTCAATTCTTCTATTTTAATGTTTTATTTGATTTACTATTTTTTTAATTAAGAATATTTAAATACTTGGTGTTGGTTGTAAAGAAATTATATATATATATGAGATGAAATAGTTTCTTTAGGAAACTTTAAAGAGAAGTAGGATTATGGGGGTTATTGTGGAATTAGTGTTAAAATGGAGGGGTTTTGGTGTCATGGTAATAAAAATTAAAAGGGAAGGTTAAAGGGGTCTTTTCAACTCCTAGTAGAGAGGGAAGCTCTCTACTGCTACATTAGCTTGTCCATGGTTTCCCGCTCTTCTCTCTTCCCCCTCCCCATCTCTCTGCATCAAAACCACTGCTCTCTCTAGCATGGGTAAGAAGAAATCTAGTAGGAAGCCTCCTCTCTCAGTCTAAGAGTAGAAAGACATGGAATTTGTGCAAAATCATTTCAAAAACGAAGCTGCTACAGTACCGGATTTGCGTGAAGATGTTCCAGTTGACTCCAGCAAGAATGGGTCTAGAAGCTCTAGCAAAGTGTCAGAAAGCTCATCCTGCTCCTTGGGAGAGGAGGAGTCCAAGCCTTTGAGGCCTGAGTTGGAAGGCTCTGGCTTGGGCAAGGAAGGAAGCTCACACAGAGCATCAATGGTGAACAGTAACCTGAACCAAGATATGGCAAAGAAGACAATGCAAGAAGATACTCAGGTTTTAGAGGATGAGAACCTAAGCTCTTCTGAAGAGAGTGATGAGGATTCAGACCAGGTTGGATCCTATTCTTCCAGTGAGGAAGAAGACTCCAGCTGCCAAGCTACTGTTTACGGTAGACCTGCTGTAGCAGGTCAAGGAAAGGAAGAGGTGAGAAAGGGAACTAGAACGCTTTCTCCCTTGAGGGAAGGGAGTCCCCAGATTGGTTCCAGCTCCAAAGAGCCTCTCCAAAGGTCGGATACACCCTCTGGTGCTCAAGGAAGAACTAGTGCTAAAGGTCAAGGATTCAGTGGCAATGCTCCCCTGGAGGAAAGCAAGAAAGCTCCTTGGGTAAGCTTATTTGCTGATAACAGGAAGCAAAGCAAGGGTTTACAACTTTCCTTTATTGAAAGTGAAGGAGATACAGTTTGTGTTACAGAAGAAGACATTGAGGAAGTGTTTGGAGACTACCCCTTCTACTTAGTAGGATACTTTGCTAGAAGATTTCTAGGGAGGGCAGCCTTGAAGATGCTTACAGACTCATAGAAGGTAAAAGTTCAAACCCAATTCCATGATAGTGGGTGGATTGTTTTCAAATTTGAGAATGCTGAGTCTAGTATGAATGTACTGCAAGAAGGTCCCTACCAAGTCTATGGTAGACCTCTTCTTTTGAAATCCATGCCTAAATTCTTTCAATTTGGAATTGAGGAAATAAGCACTATCCCTGTTTGGATTCAGCTGAAGGGCCTGCCCTTTGAGTTGTGGACTGCAAATTGCCTAAGTAAGATTGGCACCCAACTTGGAAAGCCTCTCTATGCTGACCAGTTCACTAATAACAAAGAAAAAATTTCTTATGCAAGGTTGCTAGTAGAGATTGATGTAGCAAAGAAAATAAAATTCTCTGTGCCAGTTAACTTCCCTAATGGGAATACCTTTGAGCAAAAGATATCCTATGAAAACCTTCCTAGGTTCTGCTCTAAGTGTAAGATTCTTAGACATGACCTCCACTCCTGCAGCCTAATTGGTAAGACAAATAAAGAGAGAAAGCAGAATGGAAAGGGGATAGAAATAGCAAGTCAGGAAGGGACTAAGGCTCCGCATACTTCTGACAAGGGTGGGATCTCTCATGAGGCTGAGAGAGTGAGGGTAGGCCCTGGTCCTGCTCCTCTAGCTATAGAAAATACAGCTCAAGAACTTAGAGGTGATGTTCAAGAAGGGACTCTTCCTGAATGGGAGGGTACCAGAAGTAAAGAAACAAGGGTGGATAGAGCCCATGAGCCTGGCCCTGCCCCAGTGCTTATGGAATCAACTAATAGACCAAACCATCCTACTGAACCCCCTGACACCTGTGTGAAGGCCAAGGAGACAGGTGTGTAGGGGAGTAGCTTCCTAATAGCAAAGAAGAAGAAATGAAGAGCAGGTTTGAAAGATCCTCATTCAGTTGGGAAGGGAGGGAAAGCCTCCCAGCCCTCTCAATGATTGTTGGATGCTGGAACATCAGGGGTTTTCACAAACCCCTGAAACACAATGGGGTGTTGGACCTCATGAAAAGCAATAGGATTGATGTGATGGGAATTTTGGAATGCAAGCTTGATGAAGCTAAGCTACTCAGAATCATGGGCAACAAGTTCAAACTTTAGAGTCAGATCAATAACTTTTCAGCTCATCCTGCTGGCAGAATTTTGGTATTGTGGGACTCTTCTAAGGTTAGTATATCTATCATAGAAGTATGCCCCCAAGTAATTCATTTTAATGCTCATTTCTTAATTTCCTCTTGTAAATTTGTAATTAGTTTTGTATATGGTTTTCATTCCATTGTTGCTAGAAGACCTTTATGGGACAATCTTTGTAACTTTAGTTATGATAACTCATCCCCTTGGCTAGTCCTGGGGGATTTCAACAATGTGTTTACTGCTGATGAGAAAGCTAATGGGTTGCCTGTTACAGACTATGAGTTAAGGGGCCCTTCATTTTGTTGTAGAGAAACTAGCTGATCAGATGTCAGTGCCACTGGGTGCTTGTTTACTTAGTCAAATAACAAAATATGGAGTAAGCTGGACAGAGTTATGGTGAACAATGTTTAGTATCAAAGGGGGCTTAGAGCCCAAGCCTCTTTTCTTCCTGCTGGATGCCTTTCTGATCATTTTCCATGCCTAGCAAACTTGATGGATGAAGTCAGGGGGGTAGAAGATCCTTCAAGTTCTTTAATATGTGGACAGAGCATTACAAGTTCCTTGAAACTATAAGATCTCACTGGGGCAGAACCTTGGGAGGTACTAAATTGTTCAAACTGTGTAGAAACCTGAAAGTACTAAAACCCCATTTCAAACAGCTCAATGAGAAACACTTCAGCCACATTTCTGAGAGAGCTCTAAAGGCATCCCTTAAGCTGTTAAATCTCCAAAGGGAGCTCCATGATAACCCTTCTGACCTAGAGCTTCAAACAATGGTGGCTGATATGAAGCTGAAGGCCTTTCAACTGGCTGAAGCATAGAGGAGCTTCCTATCACAGCAAGCCAAAAGCAGATACCTCCTTAACAATGATAGGAGTTCAAAATTCTTCCATGCCTTGCTAAAAAGGAAGACTAGTAAAAACCATATTGCTGTTGTTGTCTTCTCCAATGGCTCACTGACTGCCTCTGAAACAAAAGTGATAGAGGAATTCCTAAAATTCTATAAGGATCGTCTAGGATCTTCTTCCAATTGCAGACCCCTTGACCTGGAAGTCATTAGAGAAGGCCCTCTAATCCAAGAGTGCCAAGCTGACCTATTGATCAAGGATGTCACATAGGGAGAGATAAAGGAAGCCCTTTGGTGTATAGGAGAGGAAAAGTCCCCGGGTCTAGATGGCTATTCTTCCAGATTTTTTAAGAAAGCATGGGATGTAATTAACTAAGATATCATTGGGGCTGTGCAGGAATTCTTTCAGAATGAGAGGTTACTTCAACAACTAAACCATACCTCCTTAGCTTTGATCCCTAAATGCAAACAAGCTTCTAGAGTGGAGGACTTCAGACCTATAGCCTGTTGCAATGTGATACACAAGATCATCTCTAAGATCCTAGCCTCCAGACTAGCCCCCTGCCTAGACTGCATTATCAGTCCAGCCCAGACTGCTTTCATAAAATCTAGAAGCATAGCTGAAAACATCTACCTGGTCTAGGAGCTCCTCAGGAAATACTGTAGGAAAATAATTTCTCCAAAGTGTATGATCAAGATAGATATTAGAAAAGCTTATGACACAGTAGAGTGGGAGTTTCTGAATAGTCTAATTACTGGCCTTGGGTTCTCTGAAAAATTTAGAAGATGGATCATGGAATGTGTATCATCAACAGCCTATTCTCTTTCCATCAATGGGAGTCTGCATGGGTTCTTTGCTGGCAAAAAGGGCCTCAAACAAGGAAACCCCCTCTCCCCATATCTGTTTGTTATGACTGTGGAGTACTTATCCAGACTTCTTGGGAGACTGAAAGAAGAGGATGGGTTCAGATTTCACCCTAAGTGTGACAAACTCAAGATCACCCACTAAGTTTTTGCTGATGACCTCATTCTCTTCTCTAGAGGGGATGCCAGATCTGTTGGACAGTTGATGGAATGTGTCAATCAGTTCAGTGAGTGCTCTGGGCTGTAAGCAAGCTTGTCCAAATCAAATATGTTCCATGCTGGAGTTCAAGCTGCTGAGTTAATGAAAATCAGAAGATCTACTGGAATGGAGGATGGTTGTCTTCCTTTCAAATACTTGGGTGTTCCTCTAGCTTCAGCAAGATTAAATGCTGCCCACTTCTCCCCCCTCATCGAAAAAATATCTGGTTACATAAATGTCTGGGCTAGTTCGTCCTTGTCTTATGCTGGAAGAACATAACTGATCAAATCAGTGCTGCAAGGGGTAGAGTGTTTCTGGCTAGCCGTTTTTCCTATCCCTGGCAACATCCTAGAGAAGATAATTAGGATGTGCAGAACATTTCTATGGAATGGCGGGAGCAGTGGTATGAGGAAGGCTCTTGTAGCCTAGGCTGATATATGAAAACCAAAAGCTGAAGGTGGGTTAGGCCTGGTTGACTTGAAAGCATGGAACAAGGCACTCTTAACCAGGGTTCTCTGGAACATTCACATGAAGAAAGACTCCCTATGGATCCAATGGGTTCAACATTATTATTTGCTAAACAGATCTATATGGGAGATCATGGCAAGAAATGAGGACTCCCATTTTTGGAAGAAAATTCTTGAAATTAGAAATGACTTGACTGGCCAGTCATCTTCTACTCAGCAGGCCAAGGAAAGACTAATGGAATGGAAGGACCAACATGATCTGAGCATAAAGAAAGTGTATAACTCTATCAGGTAGAAAGGGAATGTAGTCAGTTGGGCTCCCTTGGTGTGGAATGGTCACTGCCCCCCCCAAACACTCATTTATTCTATGGCTGGCTACAAAGAACAAACTTCTCACAAAGGATAGATTACAGCTGGAAGGAGATGATAAGCTTTGCCCCCTATGTAAAGAGCATGAGGAGTCAAGGGAGCACCTCTTCTTCTCTTACAGAATCAGTAAGGAAACATGGGACACTATCAAAGTTTGGCTTGGTTGCAGAAGACAAATGACTACAATTGATAGTGCTCTCAAGTGGATCAGAAAGATAAGAGGATCTGGCCCCCCAGCTATAGCTCAAATGATAGCCCTAGCAAGCACAGTATACAATATATGGATGGCTAGAAATCCCAAATTATTTGAGCAAACCATAGTTCAACCTAGCAGCCTAGTCAAGAAGATTCAAATTGTAATTTATAGAATTGTGTATGCATTTTGCCCTCAGATTAGGCTCCTCTTGTAAGCTTTATTGATTAGGCTTCTTTTGTAAGCTTTTTTTTTGATTTTGTATATGCTCATTGTATATCCCCTGGGTATGTCCAGTGAATTTTTATACATTTTTGTTTAATACAAGCTTTATTTACTGATAAAAAAAAAGAAATTGGGAAGAGATAACTCTGAGAACACTCGACTCTCTCTCTCTCTAAGACTTTCTAGAGCTTTCTACTTTCTTCATTTCTCTTTGAATTGCATGATTGAAGATTTAGAAGAAAGGTCCAAGTAATAATTTTTTTTGTTTCTTTTCCTTGTTTTTACTTGTTAATTATGTAGAATCTAAGTTTAAAACTTCTTAAAAAATCAGATTTTGTTGAAGATTTGAGGGAAAACAGATTTGGGTTTTCAAAATGGGTTTTGTGTTGTTTTTGGAGGTTTAAGAGTGTTAACTTGAGATTTTGGATTTTGGTAATGTAAAAGCTTGATTTATAAAATTAGGAAATTGGTGTTTTGAAAGGGTTTAAGATTTTAAGAAGACTAAAAGAGATTTGAAGGCAAAAAGCGTGAGTTTTCTTAGGTTTTTTTTTCTAGGTTTGACCTTAGAACAGTCGACTGTGCAAAGAACATAGACCACATGTATCTAACACGGCCGACTGTTATATTAAACAATCGACTGTGCAAGAGGCAGAGAGTTCAAAACTCTAACACAGTCAACTGTAATTATGAATAGTCAGTTGTATAGGGACCCACAGTCGGCTGTGTAATTAAGACAATCGACTGTGCAACCTTGTTTTCAGGTTATTACAATTTGATTTCCATTTTTCTTCGAAGTCCTAATTCTTTAAAGGTAACCAAATTAGATTATTTAATAGTTATGAATCCTTAATTAGTTTAGTTGAAGTCTAATTGTTTGTGTTTGAGTTATTGTTGTTAATCGACGGATTTTTAGGTATAATTGAAGAACATACGAAAGGGAAAGAAGTGGTTTGAGATTAGAACTTGGTTTTCGATGTGAATTTTGACTTACTCCTAGTAAGCATAGAAATTAGAAAGATAAATACTTATGAGAAATAAAGTGTATATTAGTAAGATATTTTCAAAATATGCAATATATATATATGGTAAATACAAGCTATATGTATATAAATGATTATGTATATAATGATTTAAATGAAGATTCTTTGTAATTGAATATTATGTTAAAAATGATGAATGGTTGGAAATGGATTGGTAATTGTATTATGTTTGTATCTCTTATATCATGCATTGTTTTAACGGTATATTAATGTGGGTGTAGTGGTGAGATTTAAGGTAGGTCCCTTCCCACAAGAGTTGTTAAGGGTACCGAATGAAAATTTTGTATAGGACCCCGCTTGGTTAAGAGTGTAGGGGATCCAAAGTTGTTTATTGATTTATGATTATGATGATTGAATAGTCGATACGTGGGGAGATGTCCTTTTTGTATTGATTGTGAGATAGATTGAATTATGCATCATATCATTATTGCATTGTATATTATGTGAAAGTGAATTGATTGGCCCATGAAGGGCGTGTGGATTTGATTAACCCGAGAAGGGTGTTTAACTTAAACTGCTTATTTATAGGTTGTTAATACCTTTAGTATTGACTAATATCTCATGATATAAAAACTATTGGAAGTGATTACATTGAGTAAAGTAAGTACTTGCTGAGCTTTAAAGGTTACTCCTTCATTTTTAAACTTTTCAGGAAGTTTTGCAGAAGATTTCGGATCTTAAGTGATAACTTGTGAGGTCAAAGTCTTTTAAATTGGTTCACGTGCCATGCATCCTTGTCTAAGTCTTTTGTAATATGTAACAATTACATTTAGTTTGTAAATGTCTAATAGTACCAATGAGGGTTGTATCCCTTGAGTCATCTTTTGTAAAAGTTAAGTGTTGTGCTTTTAGATATTGGCATAACTATGTAAGCGTTTATATATATAATGATATTTATCATTATATAAAATTGTCGAGATGCTCAGTTATGAAAAGTATTAGATACTATTCCGAGTAGGGCCCACTTGGGATGTGTCTTTACACCGTGACCCGAGAGACCATAATCTAAATAACCCAAAACTCGAACAACCCATGACCCAAATGACTTGAAACTCGAATGACTCGAACCTAAGTCCTGAATTGACCCAATTTTTCTGAAAGAGAAAAACTAATTTGTTTGTTATTTGTCAACCGAGTCACAAATTAATGGCATCAAGTATAAAGCCATAACTAGTAAAAAAAATATAAATTGATAAAGTAATTATCTTATACTAATTATTAATAAAAAAATTAATTTATTTACAATAAATATCATATACAAGCCTTTTCTACACTGAGTTTCATAAGGATATGATATATGACTTGATATATTATTTATTATTCAATATTTCTATCTTAATATTTTCTAACTCCTAAGAAGGACTCTCAAGCTAAGGATGTTGTCGTCGAAGGCCTTAATTAGGGCTTCTTTTGAGTTTGACCATCAAGTCCCCAACAATTATCTGAAAAATTAGCAACAATAAAAGGATAAGCTAAAAAGCTTAGTGAGACACACCTTACGAGAAGTAATCGTATTGGAGGAATTTACCTTTTGAATTATAATTGTAGCATATTATTTATCATAGGTTCTAAGTGTAAGTAATACCTATCTTGTATGTCCTCCAAATATTTCCTTTAACTTTCCTCCAAGTATTTTTATTTATTTTTTGAACCACTATAAGACCATTTAAACTATAATCATAAGTTTCCTTAATTACATACTATATAGTATATTTTTGTACAATCACACATCATAATGCCAAAGCAAATAGAGAAGATTTCCATCTCAACACTTTCACATTTCCATAGCCACAATCATGTCCTTCTCTCGGCCCCACACGGGCCAATCATATCACACGTCCATCATAAGGCCATCACTAGGAACTCCCCTCATGAAATGCAATGCCAAGCTATATGATGCAATGCAATAAATGCACAATCGATCACTACCCCTTACTAGGCTATATCATCATCACGGGGTGTAACGACCCATCCCGGGTTGGCCACCCCGAAATGGTGTCATCACATTTTGAGAATCCCAGCACGACACATATATGCAGCAGTAAAAATAAAAATTACCAAAAGAACTTTACATCAATCCGTAAAATGCATGAAGAGTTACAAATAAATATTTCATTTTATTTTCTCATTAGTCTGAGGATGATGACACGTACACAGCTTACAGAAAATGATTTCTTCTGAACCTCAACTTATCAAACTATTTGCCAAGCCTGCTACCTGAAAATCATTGTACAGTGAGGAGTGAGCTTCACAAGCTTAGTGAATTAAATTTACTGAAAGTATTCCAAAATCCATCAATAATCCTTTAATATTAAAATTTATTTTTCGCATAACCTGATGACAACTTTCTATTATCAATCTCTTCTTCTCAATCATTGGTTCACCTTAAGACTATCAATTATCTCCTAATTACCTCGTAATGAGATTCATATCAAAAAAAAAATCCATCATTTAGATAAGTCTTATCACCCTACTGTCTCTTTCTATGAAACTCAACATTCTATAATTAAATTCACAAAAAGTATCACATCTCAGCATCTCAAAAATCTCATCATTATAGCTGTCTCTTTTTATGAGACCCAGCCATCTATAATTTAATTCACAATTAATATACTACATCTCATCATCTCAAAAATCTCATCATTATAGTTGTCTCTTTTTATGATACCCAGCCATCTATAATTTAATTCACAATTAATATACCAAATCTCAAAAAAATGCAACGATAATTAAAACAGATGCAGATGCATGAATGATTATGATGAGAACGTCTTCCCACCTGTCGACAAGTTATTATTATCTTAGACCAGCTGCTCTCCCGGTTCTTTTATTCTCATCAAACCGGCTGCTTTCTCGGTTAATTCCAGCATATACCGGCTGTCACGGTTTTCACTTTTCATCTCAGCATATACCGACTGTCACGGTTTTCACTTTTCATCCCAGCATATACCGGCTGTCACGGTTTTTATTTTTCATCCCAGCATATACCGGCTGTCACGGTTATTTCATTAGACCGGCTGCCTTCCCAGTTCTTTCGGTTATATTATTTAATGCATATGTGCATGAACAATGACATGAAACAGTAATATAAACAGTAATATAAAAACAATATAAAGATTCAAACTACTTAATTTGGCTATCCTAATTATCCACAAATTTTATATAACAAGGTTTCTTTAAAATTTCTTACATCCAATCATCTAGATTTTTATCAAATTATATAAAAATTCAACTAAATTATTCTCTTCCCAAATCACATCAATTAATCAATTAAAGTCTGTCAAGATCCGCTAAATTTCATATCAAATCATCCACCAAAATTTGTCAAGATCTACTAAAATTCACCTCAAATCATCCACCAAAATTTGTCAAGATTTACTAAAATTCATCTCATCATAACTCGTATTAAAACATCAATATATCTCATCAATAATTTATTTATTGCTTTTATTCTCAAATAAACTTATGATTTTCAAAAATATCATTTCTCATCGAAAAATATTTCTACCTGACCAAATTTCCTATCATACCCATAAATCAATTTTTCATCTATCACCCAAGCATACTTTAATAATTAATTATAATAATATCACCAAAATAATTGATTTTTATTTAGACTACTAAAAGTAAATTCAACTCACCCCGTAGCACTTAAAGCTACCCGTTGGTCACTTTCTTGCCTTTCTCGGTTCTTCTCAGAAATTTCTCCCGTTGTAAATAGTCAACACCTGACATAATATTTGTATTAAATTTCTAATTATTTCTTAAATTCATCGTAAACCACTCCCTACGAAAATTCTCGCTTTGAGCTCCGGGAATTTCATATATGCTAAAAATTCAAAAATAAATATTATGCTATTACCTCATAATACTGATAGCTTCTCATGATCCTTTATAAAATTCCGCAGAAAATCCCTTCAAAATTTTGCTCTTTTGACTTTTCTTTGGGTTTCCAAATATTTTGAGAAAAACAAGAGAAATTGAAAGAAAACTGAATGAAATCGTTCAGTTATACATACATATATATGAGAACTTGCTTGCACCTCCCACCTAACTTTCAACCTTTATTTATTTTTTTAAAAATAAGCCTCCACGTTTTTAGTCTTCAAAAGCCTCCCACCTAACTCTCTCAGTTTTTTTTTTTAAAAAGCCTCCACTAAATGGATAATGGTGGAAGCATGATTTCCACCACCTTTTTTTTTTTTCTTCTTTTCTTTCTTTTGATCTCATTCTTATGTGAGATCAAATTTTTTTTTTTATAACATCTATGTCTCAGAAAAGTTTTTAAAGACATCCACGTCCCAAAAATCTTTTAATGACATCCACATCCCAAAAATCCTTTAATGACATCCACGTCCCAAAAATCTTTTTTTTTTAAAAGAATTATTTTGTTCCATTCCATATCCTTTGCGTAAAATATATAATTTTAATTTCATCTTATATTTATTAATTTACTTCTTTACCCTTACTTTACAAATACGGGTATTACACGGGGACTTCTCCCCATGTACTAGTATGTCCAATTATCATATCATCACATCAAATCTTTGGAACCCTCTTTTATCTGAGTCGGGTCCAACTCGTCCAATATCCATTTGGTACCCTTACACCCCTTGTGGGAAGGGATCTACCAACTTCACCCATCACTTAGCCCTCAATATCATACCATCAAACAAATTTATAATGCAAAATGCATGAAGTGATATGCATACAATCAATCATCAATCATTCACATCACATTTCACACAAATCCAACCAAACACATTCATTACAATTCCTCAACACAATCACCTCGAATAATTTTTTTTATACTCATGCCTTGTACTCTTATTTCTCAACTTATACAATTTCTTATATCACTAATCCTCATTGTCTTCATACAATAATTTATATACTTATTCTTCATAAACTTCTAAGGTTATACTTATTAAGGTAGATCATATGTTATTCTTTATTTCTGAATTTACAAAACTTTTTAAATACGCTTACTAAAGGTAGGGCGTACTCACCTCTTGAATCGATTCCTAACCGTAGATACCTTCTTGGCTCTAAAACGATCCTCCACTACACCTAACGGATGTAACATTTAATAAAATCAACAAAACTATAATTACTTAAAAGGGGAAAGAAAATAGGTTCTTGAATTGTAATGAAACTCTCTTTTATCCAAATACTTTTGAAAAACTTGTTCTTAGAGATTCAAATAAAAGGAGTAGTTTTCTCAAATCATAAAGTTCATGTTTTCTTCCCAAAAATCTCGTTAAGTTGTTCTTTAAAGGTTTAGGGTTCAAAAGGGTATGAAAAACTATTGTTTTTATGTGAAAATAGGGTTTCACAATCGACTGTCTAAGTGGACGGTCGACTGTCCAAGTTCCATAGAGTTTTAAGTTGCTCAGAAAGTCGACTATGCAAAATGGATAGTCGACTATTCTCAAGGTCTGAGCTTTCTGCCCAGATGACAGTCGACTGTCCGTTCCACATAGTCAACTGTCCGCTCGACATAGTCGACTATCCGTTTGACACAGTTAACTGTCTACTAGGTTGCATCACCAAAACCCACAAAAAAATCTTCATCTTCTTCTTCATAACTTCTTTGATTTTCTATAAAAGTCATAAATCTTTCAAAACATAAGATTTTGGGAGTTAAAAAATCAATTCTTCACATAACCCACAATCAAACTCAACATCTTCAAATCAACATTTTTAGTTAAAACCCCATTTTTTTTTCTCAAACTCTTCTCAAGAACAATTTGATTCTCAAACTTTCAACCGAAAATCTTAACTAATTATCAAGCAAGATTAAACAAGAAAGCTAGGTAAGATTCTTACCTTAAATTTTGAAAAGATTTTCATCTTCCTTCCTCATTTTTCCTCTCATTCTTTCGTTCTTTCTTCTTCTCTCTTTCTTTCTCTTTTTTTCTCTCCCTTTCTCTCTCTCTCTCAGTCGAATCCTCTCTCTTTCTCTAGAAGAATCCAGAAAATGTTGGTTCTTCTCTCTTTTCTCCCTTATTTATGGGCAAAATTTCTTTAAAAAATTACAAATTCATCCTTCAATTATACAATCCTTCCAATTTTTACCACAAAACTCTTTAAAATATAAAACTAACCTTCCACTTTATAAATCTCTTATATCCCACCTAACCATTTCTTAAACCTCCAAAATTTTCCCCCAAATTAAATCTTTAATACTTAAACCTCCTTTAATTACTTGTTTCCAAATTTTAGAGAACTTAATTAAACTCAAATTGTATAAGTAGTAAAAAATGCATCAAGTTGAGATTCTCGAAATTAAAATATTTCAATTAAAATATCGGGCATTACAAAATCAACTGCAAGAGTCGAGAATACAAAATCAAGTTATTGACCGTTGATGCTCCCAAGCACAAAGAGAAGCCATTGACAAAGAAAATTTGCAAGAGTACGAGGCACAAAATTATAGGACCTAAAGAGAAAAAAAAAATTTGAGCAATTACTAAACTCCAAGTTTCCATTTATAGGACCTTACACGAGCTTAATTTAATTAAATTGAAATTTAGAAAAAAAAACGTAAAATTAAGCTAAATATCCAATATAGGTGGTCAACTACTAACGACTCAAACCAAACCTAATTTGTACCTAAATCCAAGTTAAAATAGTAAACTAGATTCTAGCATGATTTTTGTTTGAATAAAAAGGATAATGAGTTGACATGATGGGTCAACTCAAATTCACTCGAAACTCGAGTTGAGTGTTATATATGTATATAATAATAAATTTTTGTTCTATGTATATGTTTACACAATTTTATAGATTATTCCAATTAATATTTATCAATATTTAAGTTGGCTGAAAAATTCGTTACATTTTATTATTTTGAATAAAAAAATAACATGATTTATCAAGGCTAGAAAAACAAGTGGGTTCTATATATAATTTTTTTATTTTTTAAAACATTTTTCAATATCTAATACATCGATATTGTACTACAATTGTCAATTGTTTAATTAAATAGAAACATGTTTTAAATAAATTTTATAGCTGGGATTCAAGTTATAATCTTGGGCTTAGTCATTCAAATTATTCAATTTAAGACTAGGTCAGCCAAACCCAACCCATTTATAGCCTAAATTCTTAGTTTTACTTTCATACGGTTATACCCCATAGGGTTAGAGAAATGGGTAAAGTAATGGATTCAATCCGGGTTGGGCTTGACCCAGATTTTAAGTTAGAATGAATTTGGGATTTTAAAACCATAATGGGCTTGGCTTTTGGTTATTTAGGTAAGAATGGGTTGGTTGGGTTGGGTTCTAATGGGTTTGGGATTTTTAAACCATAATGGGCTAGGCTTTTTGTCATTTAGGTAGGAATGGGTTAGGCAGGGTTAGGTTGAGTTGGTTTGAGATTTTAAAATATAAGTTATACTTATATATATATATATATATATATATATCAATAAATGTTTAATTATTTATAAGTTTCTTGTTTGTTAATCCCATATAAATTTTGATAATGACAAACCATAATTATTGAGCTAATTATTCTTTTATCTAAGCTTGCTCTAAGTTAAGGTGCAAGGTGCGGACGAACGCAAGATGCAAGGCACACACATAGAATCCCTTGAAGCATTGAAGATCTTTCCAATAATAAGTTGAAGAAGTTAAGAGTTTTTTTAAGCTCATTTCTTAGTTAGTTATTGTTGTACTTTCCCTCTCAACTCTTATCTTTAAAATGACTCAAAATATTTTCTCTAAAATGTCTTACTTAAAGACTATCTCTTTGTTTAAAATATTTTACAAATTTTGACGTAAATTAAGTAATTAGGTAGCCACGGTCGACTATGTTGGTACCATAGTTCACTTGAGATTAATGTGATTTCTAGCCCTACTTCCAGAACCAAACTCCAATCAACTATCATGTTCTACAATTGATTGTGAAGAAGTCATAGACTTTTTACAATCATCTATAAGGAAATCAAAGTCGGTTGTTGTAATACTCGTAATCGTAAAGTAAGGGTAAAGAAGTAAATTAATAAATATGACATAAAATTTAAATAATATATTTACGCGAAGGATTAGTATTGAATAAAATAATTCTTTTAAAAAAATATATATTTTGGGACGTTGACGTCATTAGAAGAAAAGAAAAGAAAAAAATAGTAGGAAAGAAAAAAAAAATTTCCTCACGTTCTGGACGTGTATAAAAGAAAGGTAAAGAAGAAAATAAAAAATATTATATTATTTTTCTAATATATATATATATATACATATATATATATATATATCCGTGTAACACATGGAAGTCCAGGTGTTGCATGTGAAGCAGCTGGTGATGTAAACAGTGATTAATAGTGATGAACAGTGATAAGGCAGCAACCACTAAAAATGTTTATAAATTGAGTTGTTTTCTTACGAAATTCGTTTAGTTTCTTTTAAATTACATGCTTTCTTTAAACACTTGGGAACTCAAAGAAATGTCAAAATAGAAAATTTTTGAACAAATTTACTGCGGAATTTCATAGAGAATCACAAGAAGCTATCAAAACATTAGAAGGTAATAATGTAATGTTTATTTTTGAATTTCTACATTTATCAAGTTTTTATAAATTCAAACTGGGAATTTTCAAAGTGTGTGGCTTATAACGAATTGAAGAATAAATTACAAAGTTAATATAAATACGATATCAGATGTTGACGATCTACAACCGGAGAAAATTTCTGAGGTAAATGGGAAATGCAATGAGGTGATCCACGGGTAGCTTTAAGAGCTACGTGGTGAGTTGGATTTACTTTAAGTAATCTAAATAAAAAATGGAAAATCTAGAGATAATATTAAAAATAAATTATTAGCTTATGTTTTGGTGATAGATAAAGATTTGGTTGTTAGATACGAGGTGAATATTGAACATGTAGAATAATATCATGTGAAAGAGATGTTTTTAGAATAATAAGTTGATTTAATAATAAATGCGATAACTGAAAATCTTGATGAGCTTTGGTTGAGGTTTTGATAAGAGTTTTGAGGAGATGAAATTTAGTGGATCTTGACAAGCTTTGATGGATGATTTGATGTGATTTGGGATGAAATTTTGTGGATATTGACAGCTTTGATGGATGATTGGATGTGATTTGGAATGAGAGGAATTTAGTGGTTATTTTTTTATATATATAATCTAAGAAAAATCAGGATAGCAAGTCTGAATACATGCTTGTTTTTATTTTATTATTTATGTGCATATTCATATCAGTTTTCATAGACATCTGAATGAGAATGAAAGAACCTGGAAGGTAGCCGGTTTAATGAGAATAAAAGAATCGGGAAGGCAACCGGTCTAAATGAGAATAAAAAAATATTTGAATTATTGTTGTGTTCTTTTTATATATCATTGTTCATGTGCATATGCATTTAATAATATAACCGAAAGAACCGGGAAGGGGCCGGTCTAATGGAACAACCATGACAGTCGGTATATGCTGGAAATAAAAGGGACACCGTGACAGCCAATATATGCTGGAAATAAATTTCGTGACAGCTAGGATAAGCTGTAAAGACCGGGAAGGGGCCGGTCTAAGATAATAACAATTTGTCGATAGGTGGGAAGACGTTCCCATCATAAGCATTCATGCATTGCATCCGTGTTAATTATTACTTGCATTATTGAAATGCTTATGTGTGAGATAGTATTGTGAATTTATTTATAGATGGATGAGTGTCCCAGAGAGACAGTTATAGTAAGAAAAAGAGGAAAAAACATAGAAATATGATAATATGGTGATTATTTAAATGTTAGACATTATAATATTATCCAGTTATGGTGAGAAAGAAACAAAGAATGATAAGAACTATCTAAATGGTGGACTTTATGATGTGAATCTCATTTCGAGGTAATTATGAGATAATTGATGGTTTTAAGGTGAACCAATGAATGAGAAGAAGAGATTGATAGAGAATGAATCTTATAACATATGTAGTGATAGTAGAAAGTTATCGTCAAGTTATGTGATATATAAATGATTAATATAAAAAGGGCTATTATGAAAACTGAATACTTTTAGTAAATTTAATTCACTGAGCTTGTAAAGCTCACCCCTCATTGTACAATGATTTCAGGTAGCAGGCATGACAAATAGTTTGATGAGTTGAGGTTCAGACGAAACCATTATCTGTAAGCCATGTACGTGTCAACATCCTCACACTAATGAGAAAAGAAAAGAAAATTTAATTGTAAATATTCATGCATTTTACTTTGTATCTAATGTTAAAAAATCAAATTGATGTAACTCCCCTGATGAGGGTTGAAGATTGATGTAAAATCTTCTATTGGAGTTATTTATTTTTGTTGTTGCATATATATGTGTCGTGCTGGGATTTTCAAAATGTGATGACACTGTCTCGAGGGTGGCCAACCCGAGATGGGTCGTTACAATTTTGGTATCAAAACATTAGGTTTTATGAGTTTGTAGACTGCATAAAAAGTAAGAAAGTGGAAGATTAAAATAAATTATAATTTAAATAGTCTGAGGATGACACGTGGACACCCTAGAGCTAGAGTTAGAGTTAGAGTTGTTAATTTGAGAGGGTGTGGTTTGCCCCCAATATTTTTGACAAGTCGAGGTTGAGTCTGAATCTATGGTCCCTAGAAAGGAACGTGTTGACAGTATAATTGATATTAATAAAGGTTTAAGAGAATCTGAAGTTGAAAGATATGAGCTAAGATAAGCTCTTACACATGCTCTTGAGAAAATAAAAGTAACAAATGATAGAGTTGATAGTCTATAGCATAGACTTGATGAACAGGCTAGAGTAGTGCCTGAGGTTATTATAAATCCAGTAATGATAGACGTTTAAAAAAAGGAAAAAAAAAGTGAGTTTATGCATGAGATGCAGAGAGATATATTAAGCCGAATACCTTGTTGTTTAAAGGATCTATGAATCCTTTTATGCTTGAGTTTCAGGAGAAATATGTAGAGAGATTATTTGGTATTTTACCAATGACTGACAAACAGATGGTTGTCTTTGCTTCGTTTGAATTAGAAGGAGAAGTTTTTGAATGATGAGAGGATACAGATGTTAATAGACCCTTAACCTGGAATAGGTTTAAGAAGGATTTCTTTGATAAATATTTTCTTTAGACCTTTAGAGCCCAACAAGATGAGATTTTATTTATTTGAGGCAAATGAATTGGTTGTGGCTCAGTATGATAGGAGATTTGTAGCTTTGTCGATGTTTGAACCGAAAATGGTATACCCAAAGGAGAAGAAGTGTAAGAAGTTCATAGATTAACTATGTTTTAAGATTTGATCAAAACTATATTACATGAGAGAAATGAATTATGTCATATTAGTGGATATATCATTTTAGATTGAGAGAGATGTGATGGAGATTAAGGGAAAGAGAAAGAGTGGTTAAAGAGGCTTAGATATGAAGGTTATAGAGGTGGTGATAGTATGAGTTTGTAGGGTGGGAGACCACCCAGAGGAGGCGTTCCTTGTCACAGGGAACTGAAATGCGGAGTCAGAGGCAAGTAGGATCTGTTGCTTGCGTAGCTCAGATTAATATCAGTGGGACCCTTAAATTTGAGAGACAGGTTATAGGAACCGAGAGTAAAGGCAGAGGAAGCAAGTATGCCACCAAAGGAAAGTGGTAATCTGATGTGGGATAAAGAGACAAAATTTTGTTATAGATATATTCAGATAAGATATTTATCTCAGAATTTTCAAAATTTGGAGTGCTTTCTGGGTAGAGAAGGTGGACATATCAATGTTGGCTGATGTTGATACAACCCATTCTTTTGCATTCAGTGTTCATATAAAGTTTATCAAAGTATGTATTAATCCTTTGATACAAAATATTTTTGTTGAAGTTCCCATTAGAGATAGAATGATAATCATAAAGGTTTACACGGGTTGTGTGATACCTATCGGTGATAGAAATCTGAAGCTGATATATTATCTTTGAATATGGTTAATTGTTTTAGAAAGAAGGTAGTGTTCAAAATATGGACATGAAAAGTTTAACTTTCAGAGAGAACATAAAATACTCTCGAACTCTAACTACTAGTAGATGGTTGAAGAAGGGTTGTAAGGAGTATTTGGCATATAAAATAGATTATAAAAAGGAAAATAGGAAGTTAGAATAAATCTTAATGGTGAAAGATTATTCTGATGAAATTCTTGATGAGTTGTCTAGGTTGCCTCCAAGTAGGGAGATCAAATTCTCTATTGATGTGATACCAGGATCATCACATATATTTAATAACACCCTACAGAGTGACACCCGAGGGCGTTAAGAGAATCGAAAGTTCAAAATTTTTTAGATAAACAATTTATCAGACCTAATGTATTTTGGGAGCCCCTGTGTTGTTCGTGAAGGAGGAATATGGAACAATAAGAGTGTGTATAGACTACCAATGGTTGAATAAGACATATATTTTTTACCAGGATAAATAAATTGTTTGAATAGTACAAAGAGTGAGAGTATTTTCTAAGATAAACCTGAGATCAGGTTATCAACAATTGAGGATAGAGAAAGAAGATGTGCTTAAGACTGCTTTTAGGGCCCGTTATGGTCATAAAGTTTTTGTGATGTTATTTGGATTGACTAATGTTCTAGAAATATTCATGGACTTGATGAATAGAGTGCTTAAATTATATCCTAACAAGTTTATAGTTGTATTTGACTTTCTGATATAATCTAAAAAGGAAAAACAACATGTGAAACATTAGATAGTGTGTTGGAGATTCTGAGGAGAGAGAAATTATATGCAAAATTTTCTAAGTGTGAGTGTTGACTGAATGAGATAATTGTTTTTTTTAAACATGTAATATCGAGAAATGACATAACAGTTGATCTACAAAAGGTAGAGGCAATGTTAAATTGGGAGAGACCAACTAATGCGACTGAGATTAGAATCTTCTTGGGGTTAACTGGTTATTATAGAAGATTCTTTCAGAAATTTTTGTAATGCTGTTGAATAGATTGACCAGGAAAGTAGTGAGATTTGTAGGGTGAAGGAAGTGTGAGAAAAAAAAAATTCCAATTACTAAAGGAGAAATTGACTACAGCTCCAATATTGGTGTTTTCTTCTGGTGATGAAGGATTTGTGGTGTATAATGATGTGTCACATCAATGGTTAGGATATGTGTAACATAGGAAAGCTATGGCTTATATTTCTAGGCAATTGGACATTCATGATAAAAAAAAAAATTTCCCTACTCATGAGTTGGAGTTTGCTGCTATAGTGTTTACTTTAAAGATTGGAGATATCATTTGTGTGGAGCCACTTGGGAGACATTCATTGATCATAAAAGTTTGACATACTTACCTACCCAGAGAGAGTTAAATTTGAGGCAAAGATGATAGATGGAGTTGGCTAGTAACGATGATTGTATAGTCCACTATCATCTAGAAAATGCGAAGGTGATAGATGATGCATTAAGTAGGAAGTCTACAAGAAGTTTAACTGCTATTGGAAGTCCTGATATTAAATTGATAACAGATTTAAAAGAGATAAGAATGAAGTTGAATAGCAGTGATAGAAGAACATGGTTAACAAATATGGTTGTATATCCATCCATAGTAAAATGCTTTAGAGATGCAAGGTAGAGAATAAGAGATAGAAAAGATTAAGTGTTGAATGCTTACTAGAAAGCATATGAGTTCAAAATTTTGAAATGAGGGTATTTTGGTACTAGAACATAGGATTTGTGTTCCCAATGATGCAGAGTTGAGAAAGAAGATATTGATAGAGGCATATGATGATGTATATTCGATGCGACCAAGTAACAATAAGAAGTATAGAGGATTGATACAAAAATTCTAATGGTCAGGATTGAAGAGGGATATAGCTGAGATTGTGAGGTCGTATGGAGTACCATGGATCATAGTGTCAAATATAGGTGCTAGATTTACAACTTGGTTTTTGAGAGACTTTCAGAAAGCCACGGGTACACAGTGGCAATTTAATATAATTTTTCATGCTCAGACTGGATTTTTAGATTACTAGAAGATGTGTTAAGGACAAATGTGATGAATTTCTCAGTAAATTGGGATGCTTACATGCCATTGATTGAAGTTGCTTATAATAATCGGTATCAAATTTTTATTGGGATGGCACCGATTGAGACATTGGATAGTAGGAGGTGTAGAACTCCTATATGTTGGGAAGAATGAGAGAGAAATATATCTGGTCCATCAATCATTGAGTTAACAGCTGAAATGATCAAATTGATTAGAGAGAACCGTAAAGAAGCACAGAGTAGATCAAATAGCTGTTAATCAGAAAAGTTGAGACTGAGGTAAGTGGGACCCTATAAGGTTGTTGAGAGGATTGGATTAGTTGTGAGTAGCCTAGAGTTGCCTCCAGAATTAAAACATTTATATAACGTATTTCATGTTTCACTTTTTTTTTAAAAAAAAGTTTACATGATAAATCTTATAATATTTCGAGCCAAGCTGTAGAAATTCAAAAAGATTTACTTTTATACAAGTACCAATGAGAATTTTAGACAGAAAAGAACAAGTCCTGTGAAATAAAATAATTGCATTAGTTCAAGTTCTGTGGTGGAATAAGGATGTTGAAATGATTATGGGAAAGCATTAGACAATTGTGAAGAAATACTATTCACATTTTTTTTAGAGTAAAGTAAAGAAATTTCGGGGACGAATTTTTTTTTAAGGTGGGTAGATTTGTAATTGTAACGACCCATCCCGAGCGGGCCCACTCAGGACGGTATCAATTACCTTTCGAAATCGAGCACCTGGACACACAAATATATACTATAACAGAACAACATCTAACATATATTAGTTAAGATCATACAGAGATTACAACTATAAGGTTGTAGCTTTACAAGGTGTCTAAAGAGACACAGCCAATCGGTTACAACTTCACACCTAATATACAATATAACACTAAAAAAAAATATTGACCGAGGATGCGACGCTCGTGGACCCACCTAAAACTTTATTGAACTTCAAAGCTTCACCACTTAAAATCCAAAATCACCTGAAAGGTTAGAAATAGGAAGGGGGGTGAGCTATAAGCTCAGCGAGTTCTTACACTACACAAAGTAATCACTTGTTAGAAAAAGTTGAGGGCATATTATTATTTCTTTTTCCTTTCTACTTTGTTTGTTCGTATACATAGTCATTTAGCACTTTGCAAAACAACAATCTTAGTAATCATAATACGGTCCTATAAGACCCACAACCAACTTGCAATCGCCATTCCATAGTCCATCAAAATATCACAATTTATCCATACAACCAAACATTTCATATGCCCCCTTACGGGCCAAATAATTCAAATTCGTGTATGATATGCCAATGCAGCATGATGCAATGAAATGTATCATCTCATAATCCATTATAATCCATTGGGGACGTCTCCCCACGTACCGGTACGTTTCACAAACAAAAATTTTCAGAACCCCCCTTGATCCGGGCCGGGTCCAATCATCCAAATATATTCGGTACCCTTTTTCACCCCTTGTGGGTAGGGACCTATCGTCCTCACACATCACTCCCCCCTCAATAACATACCGTAAATTTCAATGCATGATATGAAATGAAATCAAGTGATGAACATAATCAAATTCTCAACAATCCATACAATCACACAACATTCAGCACAAAGGTTTTGAAATCACTATCTCATCATTAATATATAATTTACTTATCTTACCACATAGTTATAAATATAATTATAATATCTAAATAGCGAATTACAACTCTTATGCAACCTTATTGTTTTGGTTTCCCCACTAACATTCATGCTTACCAAGAGTAGGGTAATACTCACCTTAAGCCAAACACTAGTCGTGGATCACTTCTTTACCTTTTCTACGATCATCCACCACACCTATTGAAATGTCATTATAACAATTAAGAAAAACCACATAAACAAAAAATCAATGAGCATAGTATTAAAAACTTAGATACTTAATAAGAAATCAATCATTCCATTTACTTACACATATAAATCAAAGAAAATACTACTAAAGTTTATTCTTCTCCTTAATCACCTATTTTCACTCTTTCCCTTCTTTCCTTCATTCTTTACTCTATACAACTCTCAATTCATATGAAATTAAATTTCAAGACACTAACTTAGAGTAATTACCAACAAATCCCAACTTATAAAAATTATTCATTCTAAATATAATTTCCCAATCAAGAAAAAGTCTCTTACTTAGAGGAATTTCTTTTAATTCCTAAAAGAGTTTCAAATTGACAGCCCATAGTATAATTCTCTAACAATATCCATCTCAACAATCATGTTATACAAGAATAAAACTTCACACTTTGTACATATAATCACCCTAAAAATCTTCAAACTTCACACACCCTTGTTACTTTCTTCCAAAATTCCATAATACAGAAATTTCCAGATTTCTTTCAAATTTTTCCCCAACTTCAAATATTTCAAACTAGACCAATTTAAATTCAAATCACCACAAATAAAGTTCTAGATAAACTTTAGGAAGTATAATTTAACTTAAAAATAGTTGGGACACAAAACTACCTCAAATTCTTGCTGAAACACAACTCACAAAACTGCCCAGAACACAAATTATTTCCAGAATTTCTGCACAATTCTCCCAACTTTGACAACTCATATATCACTCAATTTAAATCCAAAAGACCTCAAAAAAAATCCAAAAATCAACATCAAGAAGTCTACTTTAAGTTTGTAGTTGAACACGTTTCGAAATTACCTCAAAATCGGCACAAAAAAGCCAAGGTAACAAAACGGGATGTTCTTCCCCTGCTCGGAGCGTGGGGTCCACGCGCCACTGTAGGCCGCTCGTGGAGGCTCACCTCCCCGGCCGGAAGATAGCTGATGGTGGCAGAAGAGGGCTCCCAAAGTTTGAGGGCAAAAGGATCTTGGATGGTTGGGTTAAGGTTAGGTCAAAGTTTGGAAGAAAAAATGAGTTTTTGATAAAGAAAAAAAAATCTGGTGCTTTCCTTTCTTTCCTCTCTCTTTCTGCCGAGCTCTCAAATCGCTAAATGAGAGATTTGCTGATTTAGGTTAAATTTTAGCTTATATACTCCCTCAATGACTTGGCTTTTTTACCACTCTACCCTTCCCCTTCTTCTTTTATTAATTGACATGCCATTTCCTTTAATTTTTCTTCTAGTATTTAAACAATCCCAAAGTTTTAGTTTCTTACTAAGAGATCCCTAAAAAAAAAATTAAATTATAAAACAAGATTATAAAAACTTGAAAGAAATATCGGGTTCTACAATTCTCCCCTCCTAAAAAAAAATTTCGTCCTCGAAATTTTCAACTAACCTGGATTGACGAACAGATAAGGGTATTGGTTCTTTATTTCCACTTCGTTTTCCCAAGTAGCTTCTTCGACTCCTCTATTTCTCCAAAGCACTTTAACTAAGGGAATGACTTTGTTGCGAAGAACTTGATCCCTAGAGTCCAAGATTTTTACTAGAATCTCCATATATGAAAGGTTGTTTTGAACTTCTATGGATTGGAATGGAATGATGTGCGACTCATCCTGTACATATTTGCGCAAAGCTGACACATGGAAAACATCATGAAGCTGTGAAAGTTCTGGAGGTAAGGCTAATCGGTATGCTACAAGTCCAATCCTTTAAATGATCTCATAAGGTCCGATGTAATGAGGGCTTAATTTCCCTTTTCGCCCAAACCTCAAAACTCCCTTCCAAGGGGAAACTTTAAGATGCACACGATCACCAACTTGAAACTCCAACGGTCTCCTCCTCTTGTCTGCATAGCTTTTTTGTCTACTTTGAGCCGTCCTTAGGTGTTCTCGTATTTTCTTGATCCTCTTTGTGGTTATCTCTACCAATTCTGGTCCTAAGACACTTCTTTCCCCCACTTCTTCCCAACATATAGGAGTCCTACACCTCCTACCATATAATGCTTCGAAAGGTGTCATCCCAATGCTAGTCTGAAAACTATTATTATATGCAAACTCCATAAGGGGTAAGTACGCATCCCAACTAACCGAAAAGTTCATAGCACACGCTCGTAGCATATCTTCTAAGATTTGAATTGTTCTTTCTGACTGACCATCCGTTTGAGGGTGGAAAGCCGTGCTAAAATGTAACTGAGTACCCATAGCTTGCTGAAATCCCTTCCAAAATCTAGACGTAAACCGAGCATCACGATCCGATACAACACTTAATGGTACACCATGCAGTTTTACTATTTCAGCCACATACAACTCTGCTAATCTTTCAGGAGACCAAGTTATCTTGATGGGTAGAAAATGAACGGATTTAGATAATCGATCAACTATAACCCAAATGGCATCAAAACCTCTCTGAGTACGAGGAAGTCCTGTCACAAAATCCATAGTCACCCTCTCCCATGGCCACTCCGGTATAGGAAGAGGTTGCAGCAACCCTGCCGGATGTCTATGCTCAGTCTTCACCTGCTGGCATACTAAGCATCGAGAAACATAGTCTGCTACGTCTCTCTTTAAACCTGACCACCAGAAATTTTGCTTAAGCCCTCTATACATTTTATTACTCCCCGGGTGCATAGAATAAATAGTGTCGTGAGCTTCTTTTAGGATCTCCTTCCTTAACTCCACTTCACTTGGCACACAGATTCGATTTCCCATCATCACCATTCCATCCTCTCTCACCACAAAATCACTCCGCTTATTTTCTAAAACCTCCTTCTTAATAGCCATTAACACTGCATCCTTACCTTGAGCATCTAGTAGGCGACCTACTATTGATGATGTTACCACCATGATAGCTACTAACCCCCCAATGGTGTTGGCCTCAAGCTTCACTTCTAAGCTTCTTAATTCCTCAATTAACCCGGAATCATAAATCTTCAAAGTTGCCAACTTGCTACTGGATTTTCGACTTAATGCATCAGCTACCACGTTAGTCTTTCCAGGATGATAACTTATGGTACATTCATAGTCACTGATTAGTTCCATCCATCGCCTTTGTCTTAAGTTTAACTCCTTCTGGGTAGGCAGATACTTGAGGCTCTTGTGATCCGTAAAGATCTCACATCTTACTCCATAAAGATGATGTCTCCAAATTTTCAAGGCAAAGACTATCGCTGCCAACTCTAGGTCATGGGTGGGGTAGTTCCTTTCATGGTTCTTCAGTTGGTGTGAAGCATAAGCAACAACCTTCCCATGCTGCATTAGGACACAACCTAACCCTTGATGTGAAGCATCACTTTAAACTACAAACCCTTCATCACTCGAAGGATTAACACCAGTGCCATTGTCAGCTTTTCCTTCAACAATTGAAAACTTTGCTCACACTCTTCTGACCATATAAACTTTTCTCCCTTTCTTGTTAATTTGGTTAAAGGTACTGCAATCAGTGAGAAATCTTTGATAAATCTCCGATAATATCCCGCCAATCCCAAAAAGCTCCTAATCTCAGTCACATTTGTAGGTTTCTCCCAGTTTAGAACTGCTTCAACTTTCTGAGGGTCCACAGCCACTCCTGCTTCTGACACTACATGTCCTAAGAAGGTCACTTCTTTTAACCAAAACTCACATTTGTTAAACTTGGCATAAAGTTTCTCCTTCCTAAGAGTCTCTAGTACTATCTTCAAATGTCTGGCATGGTCTTCTTCACTCTTCGAATATACCAGAATATCATCAATGAAAACTACCACAAATTTGTCCAGGAATGGTTTAAATACTCTGTTCATCAAGTCCATGAAAGCTGCAGGGGCATTAGTCAATCCGAACGGCACAACCAGAAATTCATAGTGTCCATAACGGGTGCGGAAAGCAGTCTTTGGAACATCTGAATCTTTGATACGTAGTTGATGGTAACCCGATCTCAAGTCTATTTTTGAAAACACTCGAGCTCCTTGTAACTGTTCAAACAAATCATCAATTCTTGGTAACGGGTACTTGTTACGAATTGTCATCTTGTTTAGTTGTCTATAATCCACACACAATCTCAAAGTCCCATCTTTCTTCTTGACAAATAACACTGGAGCCCCCCAAGGTGATACGCTAGGACGAATGAGTTTCTTGTCTAACAACTCTTGAAGTTGGACCTTAAGTTCCTTTAATTCTGCCGGTGCCATTCGATAAGGGGGTATCGAAATAGGAGTAGAACTAGGTGTGAGATCAATAAGAAAATCAATTTCCCTAACAGGTGGTAAACCGGGCAACTCTTCAGGAAATACATCTGGAAATTCTCTAACTATAGATATTCCTCCCAATTCCACATCTTCCTCAGAAGAATTAATCACATAGGCTAAATAACATTCACATCCCTTCTTCAACAATCTCCTAGCTGAAAGGGCAGAAATGAGGCATTGTGAAAGTACCTTACGTTCTCCCTGAAAAGAAAATTCTTTTTCCCCCGGAACTCGAAACATTACCATTTTCCTGAAACAATCTACTGAGGCATGATACTTAGCTAACCAATCCATACCTAAGATCAAGTCAAAATCCTTCATCTTCAAGGGCAATAAATCAACCTGAAGTTCTCTATCCCCAATGTTTACAACACAGTCCCGGAACATCCATTGGATTTCCACCTTCTCTCCTATAGGAGTCTCAACAATCAAGATCTTATGCAAATGTGTTCTAGGTACATCAACATATATAAGAAAAGAAGTAGAAACAAAAGAATGTGTTGCACCAGGATCAATTAACATTCTAGCATTTCTACCCGAAAGAGAAATCATACCAGTCACCACGTCGGGTGTGGCCAGAGCATCCTGCTGAGTGATTGCATAAACACGACCTTGCCCTCTCTGACCTTGACTAGCATCCCCTCTGCTTGCTGTGACCCCTCGGCCGTGACTACCATTTCTACCACCTCCAGTCCCACTGCCTCGACCCACTTGGCCCTGTCTGGAGCCTCTAGCTGTACTTACACTACCAGTTGGCTTAAGTCTTGACCAACAGTTTGCTCCCACATGACCACCCTGACCACACACAAAGCATACCACACTTTTCAACACAGGACAATCCCTTTGAAGATGATCAGCTGATCCACAATGATGACAGAACTTAACATTACAATCTCTAGATAAGTGACCCATCTGACCACACCGAAAACATCCTTTAGTATTCATTCCTTACATTGTACTACTTCCTCTACCTTGTGCACTTCCTCCTCTGCCTTGATTTCTTAAAGGAAATGATTGTCCTGCAAATCTTTGCATTCCTCCCACTGAACTTTGTACTACAGATGCTGCTGGTTCACTCTGAAGACCTTGACTCATCTTCAATAACTTACCTCCCATACTTTGCCCTTCTTGGAAAACTGATCTACTCTGTTGAAAAGGATGACCACCTCGGAATTCCAACCCATAACTGCTTTCCCTAGCACTGTCTGACCTGCTCCTCTTTTGTCGATCCTGATGTCCTCTCAACTCCATTATATCTTTCTCTACAAGTAGTGCTTTATCAACTAGTTTTGTATAGTTTGAATGATCCAAATATGAAAGGCGAGTACAAATTTCATAATTTAAACCATCAAGGAATTTCTTACATTTTCTTCCTTCAGTGCTGACCAAGTCTGGTGCAAATCTAGACAGAGTAATAAATCTTGAATCATACTGAGTCACTGACATAGCACCCTGTTTCAGATAATTAAAGTCCTTCTCCATTTGAGCCTTAACAGATTCTGGGAAATGTTTGTCATAGAATACTTTCTTAAACTTCTCCCAAGTCAAAGGTTCATCAATGTCCCCTGATAATCTAGGAAGTATATCCTCCCACCAATTCGCTGCCTCTTCTTCTAACTTGAATGATGCAAACGCAACTTTTTGTCTGTCCGACACTGGTAGTACCCTAAACAGACGTTCCATCTTTTTAATCCATGCCTCGGCATCTAGAGGGTTTTCAACACTTCGAAAACTTGGTGGCATCAGCTTGATAAACCTATTAAATACATCCCCTTCCATTTCTTGCCTCAATCCATCCTCCCCTAATGTTTCATCATGTGCTACAGGAACATTTGCATGCTCATTTGGAAAATCTGGAGCTCGTCTGTTTTGTTCTTCCAATCTACGCTCTAGCTCCCCAATTCTACCCAATGCTTGGGCTAAAGCTTCCCTTAATTCATCCCTTTCTATAGCAGCATCTCTTACATTCTCACAAGCAGCACCGGTTGCACTACCAACATGTTCAACCTCAGGGACTTCAGGTTCAACATTTTGTTCCACCCTATGTAATGGGGGTCGTCCACGCCCCCGAGTTGGAGCACTACCCCTTCCTTGGGCACGCCCTCCTCCCCGAACTCTACCTCTCTTTGGTCCACGAGGCATCCTCGAATCCTACACAAAAGAACTCATTTAGAAACAAAAACACTGGACTTCTACAGTCTACAGAACCTTAAACCTAAAGCTCTGATACCAAAATTGTAACGACCCATCCCGAGCGGGCCCACTCAGGACGGTATCAATTACCTTTCGAAATCGAGCACCTGGACACACAAATATATACTATAACAGAACAACATCTAACATATATTAGTTAAGATCATACAGAGATTACAACTATAAGGTTGTAGCTTTACAAGGTGTCTAAAGAGACACAGCCAATCGGTTACAACTTCACACCTAATATACAATATAACACTAAAAAAAAAAGATTGACCGAGGATGCGACGCTCGTGGACCCACCTAAAACTTTATTGAACTTCAAAGCTTCACCACTTAAAATCCAAAATCACCTGAAAGGTTAGAAATAGGAAGGGGGTGAGCTATAAGCTCAGCGAGTTCTTACACTACACAAAGTAATCACTTGTTAGAAAAAGTTGAGGGCATATTATTATTTCTTTTTCCTTTCTACTTTGTTTGTTCGTATACATAGTCATTTAGCACTTTGCAAAACAACAATCTTAGTAATCATAATACGGTCCTATAAGACCCACAACCAACTTGCAATCGCCATTCCATAGTCCATCAAAATATCACAATTTATCCATACAACCAAACATTTCATATGCCCCCTTACGGGCCAAATAATTCAAATTCGTGTATGGTATGCCAATGCAGCATGATGCAATGAAATGTATC
This sequence comes from Bretschneidera sinensis, assembly GCA_023935145.1. NCBI lineage: Eukaryota > Viridiplantae > Streptophyta > Magnoliopsida > Brassicales > Akaniaceae > Bretschneidera > Bretschneidera sinensis. The sequence goes on along the minus strand of CM043703.1, from coordinate 57,561,275 downwards.
ATCTCATAATCCATTATAATCCATTGGGGACGTCTCCCCACGTACCGGTACGTTTCACAAACAAAAATTTTCAGAACCCCCCTTGATCCGGGCCGAGTCCAATCATCCAAATATATTCGGTACCCTTTTTCACCCCTTGTGGGTAGGGACCTATCGTCCTCACACATCACTCCCCCCTCAATAACATACCGTAAATTTCAATGCATGATATGAAATGAAATCAAGTGATGAACATAATCAAATTCTCAACAATCCATACAATCACACAACATTCAGCACAAAGGTTTTGAAATCACTATCTCATCATTAATATATAATTTACTTATCTTACCACATAGTTATAAATATAATTATTATATCTAAATAGCGAATTACAACTCTTATGCAACCTTATTGTTTTGGTTTCCCCACTAACATTCATGCTTACCAAGAGTAGGGTAATACTCACCTTAAGCCAAACACTAGTCGTGGATCACTTCTTTACCTTTTCTACGATCATCCACCACACCTATTGAAATGTCATTATAACAATTAAGACAAACTACATAAACAAAAAATCAATGAGCATAGTATTAAAAACTTAGATACTTAATAAGAAATCAATCATTCCATTTACTTACACATATAAATCAAAGAAAATACTACTAAAGTTCATTCTTCTCCTTAATCACCTATTTTCACTCTTTCCCTTCTTTCCTTCATTCTTTACTCTATACAACTCTCAATTCATATGAAATTAAATTTCAAGACACTAACTTAGAGTAATTACCAACAAATCCCAACTTATAAAAATTATTCATTCTAAATATAATTTCCCAATCAAGAAAAAGTCTCTTACTTAGAGGAATTTCTTTTAATTCCTAAAAGAGTTTCAAATTGACAGCCCATAGTATAATTCTCTAACAATATCCATCTCAACAATCATGTTATACAAGAATAAAACTTCACACTTTGTACATATAATCACCCTAAAAATCTTCAAACTTCACACACCCTTATTACTTTCTTCCAAAATTCCATAATACAGAAATTTCCAGATTTCTTTCAAATTTTTCCCCAACTTCAAATATTTCAAACTAGACCAATTTAAATTCAAATCACCACAAATAAAGTTCTAGATAAACTTTAGGAAGTATAATTTAACTTAAAAATAGTTGGGACACAAAACTACCTCAAATTCTTGCTGAAACACAACTCACAAAACTGCCCCGAACACAAATTATTTCCAGAATTTCTGCACAATTCTCCCAACTTTGACAACTCATATATCACTCAATTTAAATCCAAAAGACCTCAAAAAAAATCCAAAAATCAACATCAAGAGGTCTACTTTAAGTTTGTAGTTGAACACTTTTCGAAATTACCTCAAAATCGGCACAAAAAAGCCAAGGTAACAAAACGGGATGTTCTTCCCCTGCTCGGAGCGTGGGGTCCACGCGCCACTGTAGGCCGCTCGTGGAGGCTCACCTCCCCGGCCGGAAGATAGCTGATGGTGGCAGAAGAGGGCTCCCAAAGTTTGAGGGCAAAAGGATCTTGGATGGTTGGGTTAAGGTTAGGTCAAAGTTTGGAAGAAAAAATGAGTTTTTGATAAAGCAAAAAAAATCTGGTGCTTTCCTTTCTTTCCTCTCTCTTTCTGCCAAGCTCTCAAATTGCTAAATGAGAGATTTGCTGATTTAGGTTAAATTTTAGCTTATATACTCCCTCAATGACTTGGCTTTTTTACCACTCTACCCTTCCCCTTCTTCTTTTATTAATTGACATGCCATTTCCTTTAATTTTTCTTCTAGTATTTAAACAACCCCAAAGTTTTAGTTTCTTACTAAGAGATCCCTAAAAAAAAAACTAAATTATAAAACAAGATTATAAAAACTTGAAAGAAATATCGGGTTCTACAGTAATACCCGTAATCGTAAAGTAAGGGTAAAGAAGTAAATTAATAAATATGATATGAAATTTAAATAATATATTTACGCAAAGGATTAGTATTGAATAAAATAATTCTTTTAAAATTATATATATTTTTTGGGACATGAACATCATTAGAAGAAAAGAAAAGAAAAAAATAGAAGAAAAAAAATTTCCTCACGTTCTGGACGTGTCCAGAAGAAAGGTAAAGAAGAAAAGAAAAAATATATAATAATAAATATTATGTTATTTTTTTAATATATATATATATATATATATATATATGTATATATATCCGTGCAACACCTGGAAGTCCAGGTGTGGCATGTGAACAGTGATGAATAGTGATGAATAGTGATAAGGCGGCAACCACTAAAAATGTTTATAAATTGGGTTGTTTTCTTACGAAATTCGTTTAGTTTCTTTTAAATTACATGTTTTTTTTAAACACTTGGGAACTTAAAGAAATGTCGAAATGGAAAATTTTTGAAGAGATTTACTGCGGAATTTCATAGAGAATCACTAGAAGCTATCAGAAAAATATAAGGTAATAATGTAATGTTTATTTTTGAATTTTTGACATTTATGAAGTTTTTATAAATTCAAAGTGAGAATTTTCAAAGTGTGTGGTTTATAACGAATTGAAGAATAAATTATAAAGTTAATATAAATACGATGTCAGATGTTGACGATCTACAACCAAGGGAAATTTATGAGGTAAACAGGAAATGCAAGGAGGTGATCCACGGGTAGCTTTACGAGCTACGTGGTGAGTTGGATTTACTTTAAGTAATCTAAATAAAAAAATGAAAAACTAGGGATAATATTAAAAATAAATTATTAGCTTATGTTTTGGTGATAGATAAAGATTTGGTTGTTAGATATGATGTGAATATTGAACATGTAGAATAATATCATGTCAAAAGAGATATTTTTGGAATAATAAGTTAATTTAATAATAAAAACGATAAGTGAAAATCTTGATGAGCTTTGGTTGAGGTTTGGATAAGAGTTTTGAGGAGACAAAATTTAATGGATCTTGAGAAGCTTTGATGGATGATTTGATGTGATTTGGGATGAAATTTAGTGGATATTGACAACTTTGATGGATGATTGGATGTGATTTGGATTGAGAGGAATTTAGTGGTTATTTTTTTTTATATAAATAATCTAAGAAAAACCAGGATAGCAAGTCTGAATATATGCTTGTTTTTATTTTTTTTATTTATGTGCATATTCATATCAGTTTTCATAGACATCTGAATGAGAATGAAAGAACTGGGAAGGCAACCAGTTAATGAGAATAAAAGAATCAGGAAGGCAACCGGTCTAAATGAGAATAAAAAAATATTTGAATTATTGTTGTGTTTTTTTTATATATCATTGTTCATGTCCATATACATTTAATAATATAACCGAAAGAACCGGGAAGGGGCTGGTCTAATGGAACAACCGTGACAGCCGGTGTATGCTGGAAATAAAAGGGACACCGTGATAGCCAATATATGCTGGAAATAAATTCCGTGACAGCTGGGATAAGCTATAAAGAACCGGGAAGGGGCCGGTCTAAGATAATAACAACCTGTCGACAGGTAGGAAGATGTTCCCATCATAAGCATTCATGCATTGCAACTGTGTTAATTATTACTTGCATTATTAAAATGTTGATGTGTGATATATTATTGTGAATTTTTTTATAGATGGATGAGTGTCCCAGAGAGATAGTTACAGTAAGAAAAAGAGGAAAAAACATAGAAATATGATAATATAGTGATTATTTAAATGTTAGATATTATGATATTATCCTGGTATGGTGAGAAAGAAACAGAGAATGATAAGAACTATCTAAGTGGTGGACTTTATGATGTGAATTGATGTAACTCCCCTGATGATTATTGAGGATTGATGTAAAATCTTCTTTATTTTTGTTGTTGCATATATATGTGTCGTGCTGGGATTTTCAAAATGTGATGACACCGTCTTGGGGGTGGCCAACCCGGGATGGGTCATTACAATTGTGCCATCATTCCGAGCCTCACTAATTTAAATTTTGAAGGGATAGTTGACTGAGCAAGACCCACAGTTAACTGCATTATCGTGAATAACGGCTAGTTTTCAAAAGTTGAGGCGCATAACAGAGAACTAAATTTATCAAACGTCCATTTAATATCTCCAACGGATAGTAGGAGTTAGAACTATATATATCCATCATCTGTGAACATTTAAAGTTAACTAGAACAACTAAAATCATTCAAGAGCTCATTTATGGTTTCTTTGAGTTTTCAAATTTCTGAAATTGATCCATTGTTGAGTTAAGAGATTTCAAGAGAAATTTAAGTTTTAATCTTCATTAAAGATCTCTCTCTTACTGTACCACAATCAATCCTTTCATTCTCTCGTTGTAAAAGAGCTGGTGGTGAGTATTCTTGAGTGTTTAGCTATTAAACACTTGTGAGGATTTTTCTGGTGAAAGAAAATCTCTTGTAAGGGTTTGGGCAACACCTTAAAGTTGCTTGGTTTGTTTCTTTGCTTTTAATAATGAAGTGAACTCTTAAGAAGATTTCTTAGGAAGTGGACTAAGAACAAGGAGTAACTGAACCATTATAAATAAAGTTTGCAAGTTCTCCCCCTTACTCTCTTAAGTTCCAATAAGTTTTTATTTATTTTATTGTTTACTTACTTTAATTTAGATTGCTTGATTAACTTTTGCTTAATTTTTAATTAATCAAAAAAGTTTTAAACCAAATTCACCCTCTCTTGGATTGCCTTAATCAACATTTTTCATAGAGAAATATACAATAATAAAGTTCAAAACTTCACATTAGTAAAGGATGTATTTATAATTTTGACTTGATATATTTTAACTATCAAATATTTCCATATTAATAAAAATTATTATTAATTTTGAATAATTTATAACAACTCGGTAAGCTTTTTGAATATAAAGTTTTATTTATCTAATTAAATTTATAACTTTTTTAAAAGAAAATATTTCATTTCATTGAAGAAAATGCAAATCAGCCACAAGATCCAAGACTACAAAATCAGGTGGTTGACCTTTGATGCTCCCAAGCATAAGGAGCAGCCACTGATAAAGAAACTTTTGCAAAAGTATGACTATTTGAGCCACAAAATTACAAGACTTGAGGCGAAAAGATTAATCAAACCAAACCTCAAGCCGAGCCCAAGCTGAATTTTCTAAGCTCGAACTTGGCTTGATTTTAAACTTAAAATTTAATTTAATTTAATTTTTTAAGCTCAAACTTGACTATATTTTATATGTGATCATATGAATTTTTATATTGCACTTTTGTTAAATAATATACCTTGAGTTGGTCTAGAAGGTATTGCGTTGGATCATAATTAATTGAGTCAATTTAATTGGGTTTAATTTTAATGGGTTGTAGAGGATTAATAAGTGATTGGGCCTAAATCAAACCCATTAAAATTTCTTAGTAAACCCAAACTAAAGTTACCAGTAGAAATTTAGTCAAGTGGGCGAAAACCTCATTAAGTTGGTCCAATGGGAGCAAGGCTTAGGCATGGACCATGGGTGTGATTAATTCACATGTAATGAAAACAAAAATAAGAGAAAATGGGTTTACTTGACTAAAAACCTCATCAAATTGGTCCAATGGGAGCAAAGCTTAGGCATAGACGGTGGGTGTGATCAATTCACATTGGTTGGCAACAAAATCAAGAGAAAAGGGGCCCACCACTCAAAAAATATAATTGCTTGATCTTGAAATTTTTAGTTTTTACCAATTAAAGGAATTTCTCCATATAAATTAGATCTCACATCGAATCTAATAAAATCACAATTGTTTTTTCAATTCATAGGACACTTGGCATATAACTTTAAAATTAATATTGTTTTCTTTTATATTTGATACGTGGTCGTATAAATTTTTAGATTGTACTTTGGTAAAAATGTACCTTGAATAATATGCTTTAACTAAATTGATTTCTTTAAAATTGTTACTTAGAATAAAGTTAAATACTTAAGTATTAACATGAAAAGAATATCAAACAAAACCTATTTATATTAAATTATTTATTATCATTGACTTGCATGGGCTTCAATTAATTAAATTGAAATTAGCTCCCCACCACCAGGAGGGGTGGTCTCTTGTTATTATAAAAAAATTAATTAAATTAAAATCCAAAAAAATAAAAATTAAGTTAAATGCCCAATATAGGTGACCAAGTACTAAATTCAAGTATTCAAATTGAACCTAATTTGTACATAAATCAAACTTAAAATAGTAAAATAGATTTTAGTATTATTCTTTTCTTTTTCTAAAAAAAAGATAATGAGTTGACAAGAATCTGTTAGTTGGCCTGATTTGAACTGACCAATGACCCAAGACCTGCATGACCTAAAACCCGTGTGACCCATGATCTGAACAACCTGTGACCCGAACAGTCAAAAATCTGAACGATCCATGATCAGAACAATCTATGACCTGAACGACCTGTGATCAGAACAATTTATGGCCTGAACGACCTGTGACCCAAACGATTCGAAACCCGAAATGAGGCAACTCGAACCCGACCTAACCGATTGCCACCTCTACATGAAACCTTCCTCTTTTGGGATTTTTTAGTTTTGGATGATTTTTCACTTCTCCTTTTATCTTTCTTATGTGGTTAGAGTCTTCTTCTCCCCGTTTACACTATTTATTTTTCTTTTAACTTTTCTTTTAGAGGATTTCTTAGTTCTGCTAATTTTTTTTAATGAATTTTTCTTCATATATCAAGCATCCTAAGAACTTTTGTAATTGCTTTTGTCTTCAATCTTATCAAAAAATTGATAGATTTTTTCTAACACATGGGGCTGCATTTCAACTTTTCCTTCTTCTAGGGTTAATCTAAAAAAATCTATCTTCATTTTTTATAATTCTATTTTCTTTTAATATAGGATTATCATATGGTCTTTCAACCTTTCTATTACCTTCATAAGAAGTTTTCTATACTTATTTTTCGTTTTACTAAATATTTATTTATCATCTTCGTATACTACACAAAAGTCTTTAATGTCTCTAGATTTATTATACCTTCTCCTCTAAGTTATTTATAGATGTGAGATTTTGGCCCGAACCTGTTGGATCCGTTATCCATACCCATTAAACTATGGATATGGCATAGGTTTGACGATCCATGAAAAATTTACCCGTACTCGATTCAACCTGATAAATTGCGAATCGGGTCGTGTTTATCCGCAAGTTTATGAGTTGACTCGTGAAAAAGGATAAAAGTAATAAACCTGACTTTTTGCTGACATTTGAGTGAACATCATAAATTTAAATCTGCCAAACATGGTTGAAATCTACTAAAGTTGCATATACATAAGGGTTGTGACTTAATTGTTTAGGTTCATGTCTCTAAATGTAATGACTTTCTTAGTTAATTCATTCTCAAATAATTTAATTAGGAACATATTACTGTCATATCCAAATTTGTAATATACAAATCCTCGATACTTTAAAAAAGTCTCAAGATTGTGACAAGGTGACAAACACATTTTTTGTCTTTTGTACCAAAAATTAAGGTGGTGCCTCATTAGAAGAAACAGGCAAACAACTACATAGGACGTGACCCCAACCGTCAATAATTATTTCTTAGTATGATTTATGAAAATCACCTAAGCAAGTTGTGAGATTTGCCAATGAAGCATACATATTTCATTGTATTAGATTGCTCGATGATTTGGTCACTTGCTGCACAAAATATAAAAACATTTTGGAAAGAATTTTGAGCAAAATGAGAGACCCAGAGTGAAAAATCTGATTCAAGTATTTTATTTTATATTAAAAAGATATATGGGTCACTCGTCGGTTCATTCGAGTCAAAAATGGGTGTAGAAAAATAGACCCATGTAAAATTGGGTATTTTTTAATTCGTGTCTATTGAACCCACAACTCATGATGGCTTATCCGCACCCATCCTAGCTCGCCCATTATGGATACATAGTTATTTGTGGTGCATTACACAAACCAAAAGGCATACCTTTCCATTCATGAGGAGAGCTAAAATTAGTTAATGGAATTGACTTTTCTTCCATTTTTATTTGTCAATACCAAAGATTGCAATCAAACTTACACAATATATTAGCACTTTAGATACTATTCAATAACACCTCTTTGTTAGGCAGATAATATCCATAAAGCCTAGTTGCTTGATTAAATGCTTTATAATTTATCACCATTCATGTTTTTCCTCTCTTAATTTCAGAATGATTTCTTACTATGAATGGATGAGAACTGTGTGGTGATGTAGATGGTTGTGTTAAACTTTTACTTAGGAGTTCATCTATTTGCTCTTTGAATTCTTTAATATTCTTTGGTCTATAAGTGGGTTTTACCCTAATTACATTTTTTTTGTATCTATTAATTCTATTTTTACTTTAGCTTTGTCTAAGTGCCATAATTTTAATGGATAATCGTTAAAGTTTTAGTTTATTTTTAGAATTATTTCTTCTAAAGACAAACTTTTTTCTTTTCAAATTTTCTTGAATGTAATGATCTTAATTTCTTTTATCCATTCCTCAAGCTTATTTCTTCATCACTTTCTTCTATTTTTTCTTACTTACTATCCTCACCCTGATTCCATATAGTGCACTCTGATATAGTTTTCATACATAGTGGAGATAATGTTGTTGTTTTTTCATTCACATGTTGTGGTTTGAATTCAATAAGACATTTTTGTCCAGCCTTCTTAAGTATACGAATATGAACAAGAGGTGTTTCTAATTAAATATAATCATAGTGTTGAACTAATGGTAAACACATCATATGTTTTAGGAAATTATTTGCAATGACCAAGTCTCCATCTAGACTAGGGAAATTCTATAGTTGTTCAATAACAAAGATATGGCCTTCTAAACATATAGGGTCATTTATGTAAAGTATTATTTTTCAAGGGTTTTAGTTTCTTTCATGACTTTTTCTATTTTATTAGTTTCCTCCTTTAGGCATTTATAGTTAGTTTGTTTTTGGCATTCTTGTAGCCAACCTTGATGATGGAGATTTCCTTTTCTTTTCCATTTAGGTATCCAATTGTACTCTTGTATTACTGCTACCTTTTCTCGCACATGTAGCTTAACTTCTTTATACCCAATTTTAGAAATCTAATTCCGTTCGAATATTAGAACGAACCACGCATGGAGCCTGATGATGAGACTTTGGTCCCAAAACGCTTGAGGCCTATGAATAAATTGTAGGAATTCAATTTTGAACAAGAACTAATCACATAACTCAAGATGAACCTGAACCGAAGGAAAAAAGTGATAAAATAAAAAATAAGGACAAGCCTATTGGCTTAGGCCCATGGATTTATTAGCTCATTCAGACAACTAATTGACTATTATGGTTTGTCGATCGATAATTGTGGGATATGAGATGGTACCTCATGGTCACCACTCAAGTTTAGATATAAGCATATTGCAAGGGAAAAATCGAAAGGATAATCTGAATGCACAACCAAAGGGACATAACTTCTCTTTAATGGATTATCCAAAAGGTTTTGAGGTATGGGCCTATGACACAAGGTCATTGGTGGATAATCACGTCAATAAGTCACCACTTGATTTTAAGGACTAAGAAACCTTTTAGCCACTGGTCAATTATGGGTCAAGATTCGTAGGTTTGGGGATTGGGTATGTGGTGGTAAGGTCACAATAGAGCACCCCAAACATGCCTAGACCTCGAAGGTTCTAACCCTTACTCTTGTATTTCAAATGGATTATTTTTATATCATTAATTATTGTGATCAAGCAAGCACACAATGATATGGAAGCACACACGAGATATTGACACACAATAGCAAGATAAACCATCCATCTACAACAGTTAAAGTGCAAAAAAAGTAAAATGCGATTACATCAAAATCTTAGAAAATAAAAAGTGCCTAACCACGACTTACATCCCCAAAAGCGATAGAGGAAAGTAAATAACGGAAGAATATGAATGATAAAAATTGCCTAACCGCGACATTGAATTCTTAACAATATAACTATATCGACCCATACCGGGTCGACTCTACTCGAGATAAAATTGTCAACTTTAAGCACTGAGCACTAACCTGACATATCACAATGAAAGCTCAATGAATACAACATACATTCAAGATAATACAAATTCAATTATAATATTGATTTTATGTATATGTCTCTAGGATATTTTACAACTTCAGACTCGAAACAATGTCGAGGATGTCATTCTTGGACTATCTACGATGAATCATCTCGCCACTCTCAGAATGATCCTTTCCAAACATGCAACTCGCATATGGGGAAAAATAAAATAAGAGGGGGTGAGCTTAAAAGCTTAGTGAAATTCACATCACTAAGAGTAACCGATTTTTAAAGTTTATTTTACAAAGCCTTATTATTTAATCGATCATCTCTATATAGCTACAATTCTTAACTTATCAATTTCTCTTTTCCATTCTCATATTATCAAAAAGCTTCACCACACATGATAGAGACCACAATACAAACTCCACACAATCTCAGTCATAAACATTACATCGTTCACAATCCATTCTCATCATCACAACATCACAATAAATCTTAATGTACATAAATCACCACATCACAACAATCATCGATATGAAATGGAATGTATGCGCACAATCACATCTCAACTCTATCTTCCATCCCACATATCCACCCATCTCATTATCACTATCATTTTCATCAATTCAATCATCTCAATCATTTCATGAATTTTAAGGGGACGTCTCCCTATGTGTCAACACCTACTCTCGGACTAGCCATGGCTATGGCCATACACACTCTCGCCATACACACTCTCGGACCATACTTCCTTTCAGTGGTCCTATAATTCATACACAATCAACACATAAGCAAGAACAAAGACAACCACATCACAATAATCTCCAAAATTTTCATATACACATCAACGCGAAAGTACACGTCACCCTTACAACTATCCTGTACATCTCAATCACAAATTATTTAAACAATAATATTATATAATTCATGCATACATAACTTTAACATAACTACATATACACACATTCACCCAACACATTCAATCTATAGTCATATCAATGTTCTTAACATTTCATATTCATTAATTTATTCAAGTCTTAGAGTTCTTAATTCCTTCTCGAGTAATAGAAGTAATATGAACTCACATCGATTCCATGCTAAAGTAAACCCAAAGGTTAAGCTCACTTTTCTCCAAGAATTTAATCAAAAGTTTTATCATTTCAGTTCTCTACAAAAATGAAATCATGAATGAAACAACCCAAATTTAATCTCGAGAAATATAAATCATGTTTGATCTACTAACTAGATTTTATCTAAAATTTAAATCCATAAAGTTAGTTCAATTAATCACCCCTTAATCCTCATCTTTATTTTCTTAAAAAATATGCTAAATCCAAATCCACCTTTGCTTCTAAAAGAATCACATAACTCATGATCACATTTTTCGATTCTCACCAAGAAGGAATTTCCCAAACCAACCTCAATTTTAAGCCACGATTCACAAATTCTTTCCCACTTCATTTCCTTATTCACCAACCCTAGTCTTTCTTATTCCCAGTCTTACCCAAATTTTCCAAAAGTGAAGTTTATGCCTCAAATATAACAGTCTTTGTTTCAGCAAATACTTCCAAGTTAAATTATGAAAAGGTTAGGGTTTCAATATATATATATATATATATATATATATATAGACACACACACACATTTAAGGCTCTTTTCCAAAATTTCTTGTACTAAATGTAGAAGAATTTCAACAAAGTTCAAGTTTTTTTTTAAGGAAACTTCCAAATTTATGAAAATTGATCCAAATCCAAACTAAATCCATACTCCACTAGGTCTAAAATCACATAACTTACATTACCCACAACCAACTCATGGATCTAAACTATATATATAATAAATAAAAAAAATCATAGAAAAACATCAAAGTAACTGAAGTTTGGATGGAAGAATACCTTAATTTGAACATTTTCTGCAAAACCTTATTCCATCTCTCTCTCGCTCTCTCTCTCTCTCTCTCTCTTCTTTCTTTCTTTCTTTCTTTCTTTCTTTCTTCCTTTCTTTCTTGAAATTTCTAGTCTCCATTAGCTGGAGAAAATATTTGCTGCCGATATAGGCGATTACTTTCTTCTTCTTCTTTTCATGGGTTAAGCTAAGGCTCAACATTTTTTTTTATATATTCTCTCTTTAGTTATTACTCCTCCAATTAAAAATCTTCTCCTTCCCAAAATATTTTCCTTTACTTAAATTATTCTCTTCTCTTTTCTTTTTTCTTAGAATATTTCAAGAATATCCATTCCACACTTATACTTCATAAAATTTTCCTTGTCCTCTCTTTCTAATCCCTTCTTCTGGAGTGTCCCAAGAATATCTCATCTTATATCTATCTACACTTGTATTTATCTCTTTAGCATTTGTTTTGATACCAATGTACATATGTTATTTGAAATTTATTCTCTTCTAAATAAAATAATAAAATTTATTTGTTTTATTAAGGCATAATATATAAAATAACCTAAATTTCATTAATTAGGAAATCTAGGAATTATATTTCTATCATTCTTTAAAAATTTTGAACCCGAAATTCATCATAAGACTTAACTAGTATAAGTATGAAAAAATTCAGCGTAATTAGAACAAGATTATTTCTTATATTGTAATCGCATTATGTCGTATAATTCAACATCCACCAAAATCTTATTCATTCCCCGAGTGGTACTTCACGTAACGACTCATCCTCGGGTGGGCCCTACCCAAGGAGGTATCATCACCTTTCAGCTCCGAGCACCCCGATCTGTATGCAAACATACAAAATTTACAAGACAAACACCATTCTTTCAAGCATCACCAAATTACAAAAGACATTTATCTATACATTTAATACACTTTTCAAAATATTAAACTAAGTCTTAAGATTCTATAGAAGGTACAAAAGGAAAGGGGAAACTTTCTCAATTTACCCCTAAAGTACACTTTTACAAAACTAGACTAAGACTAAACTTCAACCTTCAAGGAAACCCAAGAGGTGAGGATGCCGTAGACGAGGACCTTACTACGATCTTTTTTTAAACTTTGATCAAAGTCTTCTGGTATTTTCCTGAAATGTTAGTAAAAATAAATGAATAAGCTAAAAAGCTCAATGAGAAACACTTTACGAATAGTAATCGTATTAAAGGAATTTAGTATTTTAATTATAAGTATAGCATATAAATTATTAAGTTTGCTAAGTACAAGTAATATCATTCATGAATTTTCTCCAATTATTCTCTCAATTCTTAATAAGAAGAAAAATATCATCAATATAATGATTCATTAACATTCTCATGATAAATTTCAAACATGCAGTCCTTATCACATTGCACATCACATGAAATCAATAATATATACAAGAAACCTAAATCTCAGTACTTTTCTATCACCACAAAAAAAACATTCATTCCCTTCATCGGCCCCAACACATCATATACCCCCCATGGGTCAATTACAACACATGCCCCTCATGGGCTAATCATCATGATGTATCCATAAAAATGCAATGCACAATCATATCATTGCCCCTCACTGGGCTAATCTCATAATAATGGGGACGTGTCCCCACGTGCCGGTATGTCAAATCATCATATCATATCAGAATAGATTCCTCTTCATCCATTTTTCGGTGGGGTCCTATTTGTCCAATATCCTTCGATACCCTTACACCCCTTGTGGGAAAGGACTTACCGTCCTCACGCATCACTCGCCCCTTAATAACATACCGTCAAACAATTTTTATCATGCAAAATGGATTCATGATGAAATGGTTGCAATCAATCATATCACTAATTCGAAACAATCCGAACAATGATTTTCAACACAAGTTTCCACATCACACATTCTCAACATAACTAGAACAAATCTACTTCTAAACTCAACTATTATACTTTTGTATCTCAACCTATAAGATTCTTATAACACTAAGCTTTAATGTTTTCATACCAAGTTTTTATATACTTACTCTTCATATAATTCTAGTATTTGTACTTTTCAAAGTAAATCATACTTTCATTCTTTGTTTCTATTGTAAAATTTAATATGCTTACTAAAGGTAAGGTGTACTCACCTTTTAGAACCAAGCTTAGTCCCAAACCACTTCTTTGTCTATTGATCGATCTTCAATTTATCATAACGAAACGTCATTTGATTACAACAACCAAAACATAAGTAATTAGACATCATTTACTCAAATCAAAGGTCTAAAATCCTCAACTAACTCATTGAGTCATCCTCTAGAACTTGGAATTTAAAAGGAGTAAGAATCTAAAGCATAAATCCTCAACTAACTCATTGAGTCATCCTCTAGAACTTGGAATTTAAAAGGAGTAAGAATCTAAAGCATAAAAACCTGAAAATAGGACTACACAATCGAAAGCGAAGATCTCTGAAGACAGCACAATCGACTGTCCAAGCCTACAGTCGATTGTGTTAGAGACCTGATGTAATACCCGTAATCGTAAAATAAGGGTAGATAAGTAATTCAATAAATATTATATGAAATTAAAATAATATTATTTTTACGCGAAGGATTTCGTATTGAATAAAATAATTTTTAAAAAAAAATAGACGCATGAAGCGTAATTACAAAGAAAAATAAAAAGAGAAAAAAATTATTATATGTTTAGAGATATCTTCGTAGAAAAAAAAGAGTTAAATTTCTGTAAATAAAAAGTAAATATTTCCCGGCAAAAAGAACAATAGAAAGGTTCCTATCTACCTGTCAAGTCCATGTGTCGACCTATGGAGTTTGGTCTTATTGTTACAAGGAAAAAAAAAGAAAAAAGATATGGTAGAAAACGTGGCAGCAACAAGGAAGGCATTTTGCATGGCTTACAAGTGTATTTTTTAGCTGTGCATGCTTCCAGCAAAGACAAAATGTGGAAGGCTTTGAGATGGCTTAAGATGCTGAGATTTTGTAAAAAGAAGGAGCTTCCATTTCATGTGTTCTTTTATATATATATATAATTATATACTTAACGTAATTTATATATAAACCTACAAAATTTCGTTTAGTTTCTTTTAAATTTCTTTATTTCTTTAAACATTTAGAGACCCAAAGAAAAGTTAAAATAGCAAAATTTTGAAGAGGTTTACGGTGAAATTTCATAAAGAATCACGAAAAGCTGTCAGAAAAATAGAAGGTAATATCGTAGTGTTTATTTTTGAATTTTTAGCATTAATTTTCCCGAATTCAAAGGGAGTGATTTATAACGAATTGAAGAATAAATTATAAATTTAATATAAATATGATGTCATGGGTTGACGATCTACAATCGGGGGATTTTTTAGAGGAACGGGAAAGGCACGGAAGTGATCCACAAGTAGCTTTAAGTGCTACGTGGTGAGTTGGATTTACTTTAAGTAGTCTAAAAAAATGAAATATCTAGTGATAATATTAAATTTAATTATTAGCATATGTTTTGGTGGTAAATATATATTGGTTGGTAGATATATTATGAAGATTGGACACGCAGAAAAATTATTGTGTGGGAAGAAATATTATTAGAATAATGAGTTGATTTAATAACGATGGTGATAAATAAATTCTTAACGAGTTTTGGTTGATGTTTTTATACGAATTATGAGAAGACGAAATTTAGTGGATCGTGACAAGCTTTGATGGATGATTTAATGTGATTTGGGAAGAAATTTAGTGGATATTGACAGCTTTGAAGGATGATTGGATATGATTTGGAATGAGAGAAATTTAGTGGATATTTTTTTTTGTTTATATATAATTTCAGAAAAATCAGGATAACAAGTCTGAATACATGCTTGCTTTTATTTTATTATTTATGTGCATATTTTATATCATTATTCATGTGCATATGCATTTAATAATATAACCGAAAGAACCAAGAGGGGCCGGTCTAATGGAACAACCGTGACAGCCGGTATATGCTGGAAATAAAAGGGATACCGTGATAGTCGGTATATGCTAGAAATAAATTCCGTGACAGCTTAGATAAGCCATAAAGAACCAGGAAGGGGCCGATCTAAGATAATAATAACCTGTCGACAGTGGGAAGACGTTCCCGTCATAAGTAATCATGCATTGCATCTATGTTAATTATTGCTTGCATTATTGAAATGCTGATGTGTGGTATATTATTGTGAATTTATTTATAGATGGATGAGTCTCCTAGAGAGAGACTATTACAGTGAGAAAAAGAGAAAAAGACATAGAAATATGATAATATGGTGATTATTTAAATGTTAGACATTATGCTATTATCCAATTATGGTGAGAAAGAAACAGAGAATGATAAGAACCATATAAATGGTGGACTTTATGATGTGAACCTCATTCGAGGTAATTATGAGATAATTGATGGTTTTAAGGTGAACCAATGAATGAGAAAAAAAGATTGATAGAGAATGAATCTTATGATATGTGTAGTGATAGTAGAAAGTTATCATCAAGTTATGTAAAATATAAATGATTAAATATGAAAAGAGCTATTATGCAAACTGAATACTTTTAGTAAATTTAATTCATTGAGCTTGTGAAGCTCGCCCCTCATTGTACAATGATTTCAGGTAGTAGGCATGACAAATAGTTTGATGAGTTGAGGTTCAGACAAAACCATTATCTGTAAGCCATGTACGTGTCAACATCCTCAGACTAATGAGAAAAGAAAATAAAAATTTATTTGTAAATATTCATGCATTTTACGTTGTATAGAATGTTTAAATATCATATTGATGTAACTCCCCTATTGAGGGTTGAGGATTTATGACGTAAAAATTTCTTTTGGTGTTGTTTATTTTCTTTGTTGCATATATGTGTCGTGCTGGGATTTTCAAAATGTGATGACACCGTCTCGGGGGTGGCCAACCCGGGATGGGTTATTACAATTTTGGTATCAGAGCATTAGGTTTTAGATTCTGTAGACTGCATAAAAAGAAAGAAAGTGGAAGACTAAAATAAATTATATTTTAATGAACAATCTAAGGATGACACATGGACGTGCTAGAGTTAGAGTTAGAATTGTTGATTTGAGAGGGTGTGGTAGGCCCCCAATATTTTTTTTTTGACAAGTCGAGGTTGAGTCTAAATCTGTAGTTCCTAAATTGGAACGTGTTGCCAATATAATTGATATTAGTAAATGTGTGAGATAATCTGAAGTTGAAAAAGATAAGCTAAGATAAGCTTTTACACATGCTCTTGAGAAAATGAATGTAACAGATGATGGAGTCGATAGTCTATAGCATAGACTTAATGAACAAGCTAGGGCAGTGCCTGAGGTTGTTGTAACCCAGTAATGATAGACGTTTAAAAAGGAGGAAAGTTAAGTTTATGCATGAGATGCAGGGAGATTGTTAAGTTGAATGCTTTGTTGTTTAAATGATTTATAAACCCTTTTAAAGCCTGAGTTTTGGGAGAAACATGTAGATAAATTATTTAGTATTTTACCAGTAACTAACAGACATATGGTTGGCTTTACTTCGTTTGAGTTAAAAGGATAAGTTTTAGAATGATGAGAGGATATTTTTTCACAGGATAAATCCAGATATTGATAGACCCTTAACCTGGAATAGGTTTAAGGAAGATTTTCTTGATAAATACATTCCTTAGACCTTTAGAGCCCAACAAGATAGAGATTTTATTTATTTGGGGTAAATGTGTTGACTGTGGTTCAGTATGATCGCAGATTTGTGGCTTTGTCAAGGTTTGTACCGGAAATGGTTTACCCAGAGGAGAAGAAGTGTAAGAGGTTCATAGATGAACTATATTTTAAAATTTGATCAACACTATCTTACATGAGGCTTATGATTTATGTCAGATTAGTGTATATAACACTTCAGATTAAGAAGCATGTGATGAAAATCAGAGGTAGGAGGAACCGATGGAAGAGGTCTAGATTTGAGGGACCCAAAGGTGGTACCAGTATGAATGTGCAGGGTGGGAGACCACCTAGAGGAGGCATTCCTTGTCATAGGGAATTGTAGTATGGAGTCAGAGGCAAACATGATCTGTTGATTGTATAGCTCATATTAATATTAGTGGGACCCTCAAATTTAGGAGATGGGTTATGGAAACTGTGAGTCATGGCAGAGAAAGTAAGTATGCCATCAAGGGAAGGTAGTAATCTGATGTAAGATTGAGAGACATAAGTTTGTTATAGATATATTTAGATAACATATTTATCTCAAAAATTGTTCTAATTTGAGGTGCTTTGTATATAGAGATGGTGGACATATCAATGTTGGTTGATCTTGGTGCAACTCATTCTTTTGCATCCAATATTCATACGAAGTCTATTGAAGTATGTATTAGTCCTTTTATGCAAAATATTTTTGTTGAAATTCCCACTAGAGATGGAGTGATAATCATAAATGTTTATATGTATTGTGTGATCCGTTTTAGTGATAGAGAATCTGGAGTTGATTTGTTATCTTTGAATATAATATTATTTTGAAAATGAATTGGTTGTCAACATATTACGCTTGGGTTGATCATTCTAGAAAGAAGGGTTATAAGAATTATTTGGCATACATAATTGATTCTAAAAAGGAAAATAGAAAGTTAGAATAAATCTTAATGGTGAAAGATTATTCTAATGAAATTCTTGATGAGTTGTCTAGGTTGCCTCCAAGTAAGGAGATCAAATTCTCTATGGATGTGATGCCAAGATCATCAAAAATATTTACTAGCACCCTACAAGAGTGACACCCATTGAATTAAAATAATTGAAAGTTCAAGAATTTTTAAATAAACAATTTATCAGATTTAATGTATTTGGGGAGCCCATATGTTGTTCGTGAAGAAGGAAGATGGAATGATAAGAGTGTGTATAGACTACAAATAGTTGAATAAGAGCAAATATCTTTTATCCAGGACAAATGAATTGTTTGAGCAGTGCAAGGAGTGAGAGTGTTTTCTAAGATAAACTTGAGATCAAGTTATCACCAATTGAGGATAGAGAAGGGAGACATGCCTAAGACTGCTTTTAGGACATGTTATACTCATATAATTTTTGTGATGTCATTTGGATTAATTAATGTTCCAGAAACATTCATGGACTTGACGAATAAAACATCTGAACCATTTCTTGACAATCTTGTGGTTGTGTTTAGTAATGACATTCTGATATATTCTAAGAAGGAAGAACAACATGTGAAACATTAGACAGTGGGTTGGAGATTCTGATGAGAGAGAAATTATATGCAAAGATCTTTAGGTGTGAGTGTTGGCTGAATAAAATAACTTTCTAGGAACATGTAATATCGAGAAATGACATAACAGTTGATCCACAAAAAGAAGAGGCAATGTTAAGTTGGGAGAGACCAACTAATGAGACTGAGATTAGAATCTTCTTAGGGTTAGCTTGTTATTATAAAAAATTCTTCAAAATTTTTTCTATTAATATAATACTGTTGAATAAATTGACCAGGAAAGAGGTGAGATTGGTATAGTGAGGGAAGTGCAAGAAAAATTTCCAATTTCTAAAAAAGAAATCGATTACAGCACTAGTATTGGTGTTTCCTTCTGGTGATGAAGAATTTGTGGTGGATAGTGATACGTCACATCAATAATTTGGATATGCGTAACATAGGAAAGCTGTGGCCTATTCTTCTAGGCAATGGAAGATTCATGATAGAAATTTCTCTACTCATGACTTAGAGTTGGCTGTTATAGTGTTTACTTTAAAGATTGGAGACATCATCTGTATGGAGCCACTTGTGAGAAATTCATGAGTTATAAGAGTTTGACATACTTACCTACCCAGAGAGAGTTGAATTTGAAACAAAGATGGTGGATGGAGTTGATTAGTGAATATGATTGTACAATTCACTATCATCTAGAAAATATGAAGGTGATAGTTGATGCATTGAGTAAAATGTCTACAAGAAGTTTAACTGCTATTGAGAGTCTTGATATCGAATTAAAGATAGATTTAAGAGAGATGAGAATGAAGTTGAATATCAATTATAGAGGATCATGGTTAGCGAATATGGTTGTACAACCATTCATAGTAAAATGCTTTAGAGATGCAAGGTAGAGATGAAGAGATAAAAAAGATTAAGCATTGAGTGCTTACCAGAAAGCAATATTAGTTCAAAATTTGAAATGAGGGTATTTTGGTATTGGAACATGGAAATTGTGTTCCCAAAAATGCGAAGTTGAGAAAAGAGATAATGAGAGAGGTATATTCGATGCAACCAAGTAACAATAAGATGTGTAAAGGATAGGGACAAAATTTCTGGTGGTCAGGATTGAAAAGAGATGTAGTTGAGATTGTGAGGTTGTATGGAGCACTAATAGAAATACTAGATTTACATCTTGGTTTTTGGAGAGACTTTCAAAAAGCCACGGGTATACAGTTGTAATTTAATATAATTTTTCATGCTCTGATAGAAAAGATTATTAGAGTACTAGAAGATAAGTTAAGGGCAAATGTGATGAGTTCTCAGTAAGTTGGGATGCTTGCATGCCATCGATTGAAGTTGTTTATAATAATTAGTATCAAACTAATATTTGGATGGCACCGATTTAGACATTGTATGGTAGGAGGTGTAGAATTCCTATATGTTGGGAAGAAGTGGGAAAGAGAAATATATCTGGTCCATCAATTATTGAGTTAACAGCTGAGAGGATCAAATTGGTTAGAGAGAACAATAAAGCAACACAGAGTAAACCGAATAGATGTTAATAATAAAAGAAGATCTCTTGAATTTCAAATAGGTGATTGGATGTAATTAAAAATATCTCCATGAAAAGGTGTGCTAAGGATCAAAAAGAAAGAAAAGTGAGTCTGAGGTAAGTGGGACCCTATGAGGTTGTTGAGAAAGTTGGACTAGTTGAGAATAGTCTGGTTTTGCCTCCAGTGTTGAAGCAGTAACATAGCGTATTTCATGTTTCACTTTTAAGATAGTGTTTAAATGATGAATATTATAATATGTCGAGCTAAGCTATAGAAAATCAGAAAGATTGGGCGTACATACAAGTACAAGTGAGGATGTTAGACAAAAGAAAAAATATTGTATAATAAAATAATTGCAGTAGTTCAAGTTCGGGGGCGGAATAAAGATGTTGAAGAGATTACATGAAAGTGTGAGACAAGTATGAAGGAGTAGTGTTCACATTTGTTTATGGAGTAAAGTAAGGAAATTTTGAGGACGAAATTTTTGTAAGGTGGGTAGAATTGTAATACCCGTAATCATAAAATAAGGGTAAATAAATAATTTAATAAATATGATATGAAATTAAAATAATATTATTTTTTACGCGAAGAATTTCGTATTGAATAAAATAATACTTAAAAAAATAGACGCATGGAGCGTAATTACAAAGAAAAATTAAAAAGAGAAAAAAATTTATTATACGTTTAGAGGTATCTTCGTAGAAAAAAAAAAGAGTTAAATTTCTGTAAATGAAAAGTAAATATTGCCCGAAAAAAAGTACAAAAGAAAGGTTCCTATCTACCTATCATGGCAACGTGTCGATCTATGGAGTTTGGTCTTATTGTTACAAGGAAAAAAAAAAAGAAATGGCAGAAAACATGGCAGCAAACAAGGAAGGCATTTTGCATGGTTAACAAGTGTATTTTTTAGCTGTGCATGCCTCCAGCAAAGACAAAACGTGGAAGGCTTTGAGATGGCTTAAGATGCTAAGATTTTGTAAAAAGAACGAACTGCCATTTCATGTGTTCTTATATATATATATATATATATAATTATATATACTTAACGTAATTTATACATAAACCTACAAAATTTCGTTTAATTTCTTTAAAATTTTTTTTTTCTTTAAACATTTGGAGACCCAAAGAAAAGTTAAAATAGCAAAATTTTGAAGGAGTTCACGGCAGCATTTCACAAAGAATCACGAAAAGCTATCAGAAAAATAGAAGGTAATATCGTAGTGTTTATTTTTGAATTTTTAGCATTAATTTTCCCGAATTCAAAGTGAAAATTTTCAAAGGGAGTGGTTTATAATGAACTGAAGAATAAATTAGAAATTTAATATAAATATGATGTCAGGTGTTGACGATCTATAATCGGGAGAATTTTTGAGAGGAACAGGAAAGGCAAGGAAGTGATCCATGAGTAGCTTTAAGTGCTACGTGGTGAGTTGGATTTACTTTAAGGAGTCTAAAAAAAATCAAATTTCTAGTGATAATATTAAATTAATTATTAGCATATGTTTTGGTGGTAAATAAATATTTAGTTGATAGATATTTTTGGACATGTAGAAAAATTATTATGTGAGAAGAAATATTATTAGAATAATGAGTTGATTTAATAATGATGGTGATAAATAAATTCTTAATAAGTTTTGGTTGATGTTTTTATACGAATTATGAGAAGACGAAATTTAGTGGATCTTGACAAGCTTTGATGGATGATTTAATGTGATTTGGGAAGAAATTTAGTGGATATTGATAGCTTTGAAGGATGATTGGATGTGATTTGGGATGAGAGGAATTTAGCAGATATTTTTTTTGTTTATATATAATTTGAGAAAAATCAGGATAGCAAGTCTGAATACATGCTTGCTTTATTTTATTATTTATGTGCATATTTCATATCATTATTCATATGCATATGCATTTAATAATATAATCAAAAGAACCGGGAAGGCCGATCTAACGGAACAACCGTGACAGCCGATATATGCTGGAAATAAAAGGGATACCGTGACAGTCGGTATATGCTGGAAATAAATTCTGTGACAGCTGGGATAAGCTGTAAAGAACCGGGACTGGTCTAAGATAATAATAACCTGTTGACAAGTGGGAAGACGTTCCCATCATAAGCATTCATGCATTGCATCCGTGTTAGTTATTGCTTGCATTATTGAAATACTGATGTGTGGTATATTATTGTGAATTTATTTATAGATGGATAAGTCTCCCACAGAGAGACAGTTACAGTGAGAAAAAGAGAAAAAGACATAGACATATGATAATATGGTTATTATTTAAATGTTAGACATTATGCTATTATTCAGTTATGGTGAGAAAGAAACAGAGAATGATAAGAACCATCTAAATGGTGGACTTTATGATGTGAACCTCATTTCGAGGTAATTATGAGATAATTGATGGTTTTAAGGTGAACCAATGAATGAGAAAAAGAGATTGATAGATAATGAATCTTATGACATGTGTAGTGATTGTAGAAAGTTATCATCAAGTTATGTAAAATATAAATGATTAAATTTGAAAAGAGCTATTATGCAAACTGAATACTTTTAGTAAATTTAATTCACTGAGCTTGTGAAGCTCACCCCTCATTGTACAATGATTTCAAGTAGCAGGCATGACAAATAGTTTGATGAGTTGAGGTTCAGACGAAACCATTATCTGTAAGTCATGTACGTGTCAACATCCTCAAACTAATGAGAAAAGAAAATAAAAATTTATTTGTAAATATTCATGCATTTTACGTTGTATAGAATGTTTAAATATCAGATTGATGTAACTCCCCTATTGAGGGTTGAGGATTTATGATGTAAAAATTTCTTTTAGTGTGGTTTATTTTCTTTGTTGCATATATGTGTCATGCTGGGATTTTCAAAATGTGATGACACCGTCTCGGGGGTGGCCAACCCGGGATGGATCGTTACACTTGAGGTCTCACCCTCTTGCACTGTCGACTGTGCAAATCGTCACAATCAACTGTCCTAAGGCCTGGAGCCTAGAAAATGCACGAAAATCAATCTTTTTCCTTCCTAAGACCATTTGATCCTTCATAAAAGTCCTTCAACCTTTTAAAAACACAAATATCTAAAGCTCTTAGTTGAATCTTTATAATACACACAATAAAATTCTAAACTTGGAAGTCTTAAATCACCCAACCAAGCACAAACCCATTTTCTTGAAACCAAAATCTTTTTCTTCAACATAGTTTTCTTCAAAATCATACTTCCAAGAACTTAAATCTTTAATTTAATCAACATACTTAGCAATTAAAGTAAAGCAAAACAAGTTCTTACTTAATCCTTGCCAAAATCTCTCCCATTTTTTCCTTTTTTCCTCTCATTCTTCCCTTTTATCTTTTATCTTCTTTTCTCTCTTTCTCTCATCTCCTCTCGGCAATTCTAGAGAGTTCCAGCACAAAATATTGGTCTCTCAATCCCTCACCCCTATTTATACTAAATCTCTTCCTTAATTGCACATTCATCATTCAAGTTTTCCTTTCTTCTGGTAACTACCCCAAAATTCTTTAGAAACTTGACTCTTCCCTAAAGACAAGTTTTTTATTACCAACCTTACTTTATTTACTTGTTCTCAAGTTCCACACGTTCAAGTACAAATTAAATTTCAACTCAAAATTGAACAAGCATGTTAAAACGCGTCGAAAAGAATTCACATGATTAAAATATTCAAAATTGAGGTACCGAGCTCTACATTTCATACAATGGTTAGAAAAACACTTATGAACTCATTCATAACTGTAACTATTCATTAACATTTTTGAAACCAACAAATAATTAAATAAGTAAACTCGATTTGATTCTCAAGAGTCATTTACTGTAATTTTTGTTATTGAACCAATTTATCTTGGTTAATTCTTCTTAGTTCAATTCATTGAGTCATCGAACTATCCTCATCAACTCACATATACTTAACATTTTTACTAGTGGTCCTTTTAGTCTTCCATTAAGTCCATGTTGGTATTTGTCTAAAGTTTAAACAAGGTTGGAAGAGGTTCAACATTTGTCACTAGTACCTCAGCACACAGCAAGGCAAAAAGGTCCAACACTAGTGTGCGCCGCGGCTCAGCTCTTTCCAGGCCGCGGTGCCCAGTATGGAGGAGGCCCATGTAACGACCCATCCCAGGTTGGCCACCCCTGGACGGTGTCATCACATTTTGAAAATCCAAGCACGACACATATATGCAACAATAAATATAATACTACCAGATTTTTTTTTTCTCTTTCCTTTAACAAGAGAGGTAAACAAATTTGATATTCACTTAAACATAAAAATACATAAATGCATGAATATTTACAATAAATTTTTTACAAGTCTTTAACTCGATTGTCTGAGGATATTGACACGTACTTGGCTTATAGAAAAAGATCTCGTCTGATTCTCAACCCACCAGACTATTTATCTTGATTGCTACCTGAAATCATTGAACAGTGAGGAGTGAGCTTCACAAGCTCAGCGAATTAAATTTACTGAAAGTATTCCAAATTCCATCAATAATCCTTAAATATTAAAATTTATTTTTCGCATAACCTGCTGACAACTTTCTACTATCAATCTCTTCTTCTCAATCATTGGTTCACCTTAAGACTATCAATTATTTCCTAATTACCTCGTAATGAGGTTCATATCAAAAAGTCCATCATTTAGATAAGTCTTGTCACTGTATTTTTATATGAAACTCAACCTTCTATAATTAAATTCACAAAAAGTATCACATCTCAGCATCTCGAAAATCTCATCATTATAGCTGTCTCTTTTTATGAGACCCAACCATCTATAATTTAATTCACAATTAATATACCACAACTCAGCATCTCACACATCTCATCATTATAACTGTCTCTTTTTATGAGACCCAGCCATCTATAATTTAATTCACAATTAATATACCACATCTCAGCATTTCAAATAATGCAATGATAATTAAAACAGATGCAGATGCATGAATGATTATGATGGGAACGTCTTCCCACCTGTCGACAGGTTATTATTATCTTAGACCGGTTGCCCTCCCGGTTCTTTTATTCTCATCAGACCGGCTGCCTTCCTGGTTAATTCCAGCATATACCGGCTGTCACGGTTTTCACTTTTCATCCTAGCATATACTGGCTGTCACGATTTTTATTTTTCATCCCAGGATATACCGGCTGTCACGGTTATTTCATTAGACCAGCTGCCTTCCCGGTTCTTTCGGTTATATTATTTAATGCATATGTGCATGAACAATGATATGAAACAGTAATATAAACAGAAAATATAAAAACAATATAAAGATTCCAACCACTTAATTTGACTATCCTAATTATCCACAAATTTTATCTAACAAAGTTTCTTTAAAATTTCTTACATCCAATCATCCAGATTTTTTATCAAATTATAAAAATTCCACAAGATTCTTTTCTTCCCAAATCACATCAAATAATTCATTAAAGTCTGTCCAGATCCACTAAATTTCATCTCAACTTGTCCATCATAATTTGTCAAGATCCACTAAAATTCATCTTAAATCATCCATAAAAATTTAACAAGATCCACTAAAATTCATCTCGTCATAATTCGTATTAAAACATCTATATATCTCATCAATAATTTATTTATTGCTTTTATCCTCAAATAAACTTATGATTTTCAAAAATATCATTTCTCACCGAAAAATATTTCTACCTGGCTAAATTTCCTATCATACCCATAAATCAATTTTTCATCTATCACCCTAGCATACTTTAATAATTAATTTTAATAATATCACAAAATAATTGATTTTTATTTAGACTACTAAGAGTAAATCCAACTCACCACGTAGAACTTTAAAGCTACTCGTGGGCCACCTCTTTGCCTTTCCCGATCTTCCTCGAATTTTCTCCCGATTGTTGACTACCAACACTTGACATAATATTGGAATTTAAATTTCTTATTATTTCTTCTTTTCTCCATAAACTACACAGTTTGAAAATTTTCTATTTTAACCTCCTAAAACTTTCATAAATGATAAAATAACATTACCTTATTACCTTATGCTATTTTGATAGCTTCCCGAAATATTTTTGAAAATACCCTCAAAATTTTGTTCCTTCCACCTTTCTTTAAACTCCCAAGTGTTTTAAGAACACAGATGAAATATTTGAAACTATAGGAAAATTTCTTCGTGTAATTACACGAACCCATATCCCATATTTATAGGGGAGCTCGGCTGAAAATCAGCAGCCCCCCCTCCCTCTTCCTCAAGTCTTCATAAGATACCAATTTAATAAAAAAAACAAACATAATGATAAAAATATCATCATTATGTTTTGTTCTCCACTTCCCATTAAACAACAAAAACCAATATATAAACTATCCCACTTGGAATTGTTCTCTCGGTGGCAGTAGGTATGCTGCCCCGAGTTACTGTTCAAAGTTGACTATTTTTTTTTTTTTTTTACTTTTCAACCTTGGTCTCTAGAAATCTTTATTCAGCCATTCAGGGATTTAACTATTTGTCATATTGATAAAAATATACACTTACCCAACTTTTAAAATACGGATATTACAATTCTACCCACCTTAAAAAATTTCGTCCCCGAAATTTCCTTGTTGAAATCAAGTAAAGAGTTGGGGATAATCCTTCCTCATTATTGCTTCATGTTCCCACGTGACTTCTTCAACATCTTTATTGCGCCATAATACTTGAATCAAAGGAATAACTTTATTGCGTAAGACTTGCTCTTTTCTGTCTAGGATTCCGACTGGGGCTAGCATAATAGTCAAGTCCTTCTGAATTTGTATCACTTGATTCGTGATATCATGGGACTCATCGTGCAAGTACTTCCTCAGTAGCGACACATGAAAAACATTATGTAATTGCCTTAATTCCAGAGGCAAATTCAAACGATATGCTACAGGTCCAATTCTTTCGATCACCTCATAGGGCCCCATAAAGCTCGGGCTCAACTTTCCCTTCTTCTTAAATCTCAACACTCCCTTCCACGGAGATATCTTCAAGAATACCCAATCACCAACTTGGAATTCAAGAGGTCGTCTTCTTTTGTCAGCATATCATTTCTATCTGCTCTGAGCTGCTCTGAGATTCTCTCTAACCAGTTTGATTCTTTCAGTAGTCAAGTCTATCATTTCTGGGCCATATATCTTTCTCTCTCCAACTTCTTCCCAGCATACTGGAGTTCTACACCTCCTTCCATACAAAGCTTCGAAGGGTGCCATCCCAATACTAGTTTGATACTGATTATTGTATGCAAACTCTATCAAAGGCAAGTAAGCATCCCAGCTTACTGAGAAGCTCAATACACTTACCCTCAGCATATCTTCTAGTATTCTGATGATTCTCTCTGTCTGTCCATCTGTTTGTGGGTGAAAAGCTGTACTAAACTGTAATTGTGTACCCATAGCTTCTTGAAAACCCCTCCAAAATCTAGAAGTAAATCTAGAATCTCTATCAGACACAATAGTCAAGGGCACTCCATGTAATTTCACTATCTCTGCCACATACAACTCAGCCAACTTTTCTGGACTCCAGGTAGTTTTAATAGGAAGAAAATGTGAAGATTTAGAAAGTCTATCCACTATAACCCACACAGCATCATGCCCTCTCTGGGTATGGGGAAAACCAGAGACAAAATCCATACTTACATTTTCCCATGGCCACTCAGGTATCGGAAGAGGTTGTAATAAACCTGCTGGATGTCTATTCTCAGATTTTACCTGTTGACAAGTCAAACATCTAGCAATGTATTCTGCTACATCCCTCTTCATCCCTGACCACCAATAATTCTGTTTTAGCCCCCTGTACATCTTATTATTTCCCGGGTGCATGGAATATATCGAATCATGAGCCTCCTTTAGTATTTCTTTTCTCATCTCCTCATCATTGGGAACACAAATTCTTTGTCCCGATACTACCATACCATCTTCTCTGATTCTAAACTCGGTTGGCTTCCCGCTCAACACTTCCTGTCTGATTTTCTCTATTCCCTCATCTTTACTCTGTAGCTGTAATAAACGATCAATAATAGGAGATTAAACTACCATATTTGCCATTAATGCTCCTTTATCACTGACACTCAATTGCATCCTCATTCCTCTTAATTCTATCATCAGGCTAGTATCATGACTCCCAAAAGCAGCTAATTTCCCTGTAGCTTTTCTACTCAATGCATCTGCTACTACATTAGCCTTTCCTGGATGATAACGAATTGTACAATCATAATCACAAATTAATTCCATCCATCTCCTCTGCCTTAAATTCAACTCCTTCTGGGTTGGTAAATGCGTCAAACTTTTATGATCAGTAAAAATTTCACACTTGGCTCCATATAAATGGTGTCTCCAAATCTTTAAAGCAAAGACTATGGCAGCCAATTCTAAATCATGGGTCGGGTAATTTCTCTCATGATTCTTCAGTTGCCTAGATGCATAAGCTATAACTTTCCCATATTGCATCAACACACATCCCAACCCCTGATGCGACGCATCACTATAGACCACAAATCCTTCATCACCAGATGGAAGCACTAATACTGGGGCAGTAGTCAGTTTTTCTTTCAACAGTTGAAAACTTCTCTCACACTCCTCTGACCACTTAAACTTTTCATCTTTCCTGGTCAATTTAGTCAAAGGTCTAGCAATCATAGAAAATTTTTGAATAAATCTCCTATAATAACCAGCCAATCCCAAAAAGCTTCTAATTTCAGTTACATTTGTGGGTCTCTCCCAAGTCAACACTGCTTCTACTTTTTGTGGGTCAACTGCTATTCCCTCTCCCGACACAACATGCCCCAAGAAGGATATTTCATTCAACCAAAGCTCACATTTAGAGAATTTCGCATATAATTTCTCCTTCCTCAAAATCTCCAACACTATCTCCAAATGTCGCATATGCTCCTCTTCATTCTTAGAATATACTAAAATATCATCAATAAACACAATTACAAATCTGTCCAAGAATGGTTTAAACACCTGGTTCATAAGATCCATAAATGCCGCAGGAGCATTGGTCAACCCAAAAGACATCACCAAGAACTCAAAATGACCATAGCGTGTCCTAAAAGCAGTTTTAGGCACGTCCCCTTCTTTTATCCTCAATTGATGATATCCCGACCTTAGGTCTATCTTAGAGAACACTCTAGCTCCCTGTAATTGTACGAATAGGTCATCTATCCTGGGTAAAGGATATCTATTTTTTATTGTGATCTTATTTAATTGTCTATAATCAATACACAACCTCAATGTCCCATCCTTCTTCTTGACAAATAACACAGGGACTCCCCAGGGTGATGTACTAGGTTGGATAAACTGTTTATCTAGTAACTCCTGAAGCTGAATTTTAAACTCTCTCAATTCAGCTGGTGCCATTCTATAGGGTGCTATGGATATGGGTGTTGATCCTGGAATCACTTCAATAGAAAATTCGATCTCCCTATTGGAAGGCAATCCAGACAACTCCTCAGGGAATACATTAGAAAAATCTTTTACCACAGAGATTTCTTCTAACTGTCTACCCTCTTTGCTAGAATCCACCACATATGCTAAATACCCCTCACAACCCTTCCCCAACCATTTACTAGCAGTTAAGGCAGAAATCAGACAATTAACAAGTATTTTATGTTCTCCCTGAAAATTAAACTCCTCCTGCCCGGGTATCCTGAACACCACATTTTTCTTAAAACAATCTACCCATGCATGACATGCAGATAGCCAATTCATCCCTAGAATCACATCAAAATCTGTCATGTCTAAAGGTAATAAATCAACCTCAAATTCTCGGTCAGCAATATTAATCACACAACTTTGATAAATTGTTCTGATAATAACCCTATCTCCAGTAGGAACCTCAACAATAATGGCATGCATCAAAGGACTAGCACTGACATCAATAGATTTCATATAACTACTAGATGCAAAAGAATGGGTTGCACCAGGATCAATCAATAATCTAGCAGCCCTACCAAGGATAGATATCATACCCATAACAACATCAGGAGTGGCTTGTGCATCCTGCTGGGTCAATGCATAGACTCTGCCATCTCTGGAATAAATCTGACTGCCACGTCCTCGCTCTGCTACAGATCCTCGACCTCTGCCCCGAACACTTCCTGATCCGCTGCCTCTCTCCATCGGTCTTCTCCCGACACTTCCAATGCTTGCTTCAACTGACTTCCCCGCTGGACAATCTGCAGTAACATGTCCTCCCTCACCACATACAAAGCATATTTGTGTAGGGCAGTTCCGAGATAAATGCCCCATCTGATTACATTTAAAGCAAACCCTTGACTCCCGATCATAAATCAGATTTCCACTTCCCCTTGGTGGCATATTCATTCCTCTACCATAACTCCCAATTCCCATAGCCTGTCTCCCAAATCGAGGGGTCCCACTAGTATTACTCTGAGCTACTGAAGTAACAGATCTTGCTTGCCTCTGAGTCTGCCCTACCGTTCCTTGTGACAAAGAACGCCCCCTCTGGGGTGGTCTCCCACCCTGTACAGCCATACTGCTACCACCTCTAGATCCCTCAAATCTAGTTCTCTTCAACCAATCCCTCCTACATTTAAACTCTATTAAATCTTTCTCAATCTGCAATGCTTTATCTACCAGTACAACATAATTTCCTATGCCCATGTAAGAGAGTTTAAAACGAATTTCATAGTGTAATCCGTCTAAAAATATCTTGCATTTTCTTTCCTCCGTATTCACGAACTCGGGTACAAATCTTGACAGGGCTACAAATTTACTATCATATTCAACCACCGATAAATTTCCCTGTTTTAGGTGGATAAATTCTCTTTCTTGTTGTGCCCGAAAAGAATCTGGAAAATACTTTGCAAAGAATTCATCCTTAAATTTATTACAAGTCAAAGGTTGATCTATTCGTGTACTCATTCTGGGCAAAATATCCTTCCACCATTGAGAAGCCTCACCCTCCAGCATAAACGAAGCAAAGGCAACCTTCTGTTTATCAGACACTGGTAAGACCTCAAAATATTTCTCCACATACTCAATCCACTGTTCAGCTTCCACCGGATTTACAGATCCTTTAAATGACTGAGGTTTAAACTTAAGAAACCTCACAAAACAATCCCCTTGCATTTCATTGACAAATACCCCTCCATCAGGAACCTCTTGCCTCACTACCTCTGGTTCTCTTCCATTCCTTTCCTCTAATCTTCTTTGCAAATTAGCAGCCCGTTCTTCGGCTGCATTAATTCTCTCTAAAGCACGGTTAAGAGCATCTTGCAATTCATCATTTCTACTTTTAGATACTTCCCCAGCTCTACTCGTACCAGCTGCACTATCACCATGTTCCCTTGCGGGAACCACCGACTCGACTTCTTCCTCTACTTCAGTCCTCCTAAAAATTGGGGGTCTACAACGTCCCCTCTGATTTTGAACTCTACCTCTAGTTCTCGCACGACCACGTGTCATCCTCAGACTCTGCATTTAAGAATATTATTTATTTAGATCTTCCACTTTTTAGGTTCTCATGCAGTCTACAGAATCTTAAAACCTAATGCTCTGATACTAAAATTGTAACGACCCATCCCAGGTTGGCCACCCCTGGACGGTGTCATCACATTTTGAAAATCCAAGCACGACACATATATGCAACAATAAATATAATACTACCAGATTTTTTTTTTCCTCTTTCCTTTAACAGGAGAGGTAAACAAATCTGATATTCACTTAAACATAAAAATACATAAATGCATGAATATTCACAATAATTTTTTACAAGTCTTTAACTCGATTGTCTGAGGATATTGACACGTACTTGGCTTATAGAAAAAGATCTTGTCTGATTCTCAACCCACTAGACTATTTATCTTGATTGCTACCTGAAATCATTGAACAGTGAGGAGTGAGCTTCACATGCTCAGCGAATTAAATTTACTGAAAGTATTCCAAATTCCATCAATAATCCTTTAATATTAAAATTTATTTTTCGCATAACCTGATGACAACTTTCTACTATCAATCTCTTCTTCTCAATCATTGGTTCACCTTAAGACTATCAATTATTTTCTAATTACCTCGTAATGAGGTTCATATCAAAAAGTCCATCATTTAGATAAGTCTTATCACTGTCTTTTTATATGAAACTCAACCTTCTATAATTAAATTCACAAAAAGTATCACATTTCAGCATCTCGAAAATCTCATCATTATAGCTGTCTCTTTTTATGAGACCCAACCATCTATAATTTAATTCACAATTAATATACCACAACTCAGCATCTCACACATCTTATCATTATAACTGTCTCTTTTTATGAGACCCAGCCATCTATAATTTAATTCACAATTAATATACCACATCTCAACATTTCAAATAATGCAATGATAATTAAAACAGGTGCAGATGCATGAATGATTATGATGGAAACATCTTCCCACCTGTCGACAGGTTATTATTATCTTAGACAGGTTTCCCTCCCGGTTCTTTTATTCTCATCAGACCGGCTGCCTTCCCGGTTAATTCCAGCATATACCGGCTGTCACGGTTTTCACTTTTCATCCCAGCATATACCGGCTGTCACAGTTTTTATTTTTCATCCCAACATATACCGACTGTCACGGTTATTTCATTAGACCGGCTGCCTTCCCGGTTCTTTCGGTTATATTATTTAATGCATATGTGCATGAACAATGATATGAAACAGTAATATAAACAGAAAATATAAAAACAATATAAAGATTCCAACCACTTAATTTGACTATCCTAATTATCCACAAATTTTATCTAACAAAGTTTCTTTAAAATTTCTTATATCCAATCATCCAGATTTTTTTATCAAATTATAAAAATTCCACAAGATTCTTTTCTTCCCAAATCACATCAAATAATTCATTAAATTCTGTCCAGATCCACTAAATTTCATCTCAACTTGTCCATCAGAATTTGTCAAGATCCACTAAAATTCATCTTAAATAATCCATAAAAATTTAACAAGATCCACTAAAATTCATCTCGTCATAATTCGTATTAAAACATCTATATATCTCATCAATAATTTATTTATTGCTTTTATCCTCAAATAAACTTATGATTTTCAAAAATATCATTTCTCACCGAAAAATATTTCTACCTGGCCAAATTTCCTATCATACCCA
This sequence comes from Bretschneidera sinensis, assembly GCA_023935145.1. Classification (NCBI taxonomy): domain Eukaryota; kingdom Viridiplantae; phylum Streptophyta; class Magnoliopsida; order Brassicales; family Akaniaceae; genus Bretschneidera; species Bretschneidera sinensis. Next base: position 57,527,549 of record CM043703.1, on the reverse strand, counting down.
TAAATCAATTTTTCATCTATCACCCTAGCATACTTTAATAATTAATTTTAATAATATCACCAAATAATTGATTTTTATTTAGACTACTAAGAGTAAATCCAACTCACCACGTAGCACTTTAAAGCTACTCGTGGGCCACCTCTTTGCCTTTCCCGATCTTCCTCGAATTTTCTCATGATTGTTGACTACCAACACCTGACATAATATTGGAATTTAAATTTCTTCTTTTCTCCATAAACTACATAGTTTGAAAATTTTCTATTTTAACCTCCTGAAACTTTCATAAATGATAAAATAGCATTACCTTATTACCTTCTGCTATTTTGATAACTTCCCGAAATATTTTTGAAAATACCCTCAAAATTTTGTTCCTTCCACCTTTCTTTAAACTCCCAAGTGTTTTAAGAACATAGATGAAATATTTGAAACTATAGGAAAATTTCTTCGTGTAATTACACGAACCCATATCCCATATTTATAGGGGAGCTCGGCTAAAAATCAGCAGCCCCCCCCTCCCTCTTCCTCAAGTCTTCATAAGATGCCAATTTAATAAAAAAAACAAACATAATGATAAAAATATCATCTTTATGTTTTGTTCTCCACTTCCCATTAAACAACAAAAACCAATATATAAACTATCCCACTTGGAATTGTTCTCTCGGTGGCAGTAGGTATGCTGCCCCGAGTTACTGTTCCAAGTTGATTTTTTTTTTTTCTTTTCAACCTTGGTCTCTAGAAATCTTCATTAAGCCATTCAGGGATTTAACTCTTTGTCATATTGATAAAAATATACACTTACCCAACTTTTAAAATACGGATATTACAACACAGCACCAAGTGTGCACTGCGGCTCAGACTCCCCCAGGCCGCAGCACCCAGAAAGGTGATAAGAGGATATGCTTCAGCCCTTCTTCAGGCCGTGGCTTGCCCTGTTCTAGGCCGCGGCTTGAAGGCACACTGATGCACACTGATTCAGCAATTCAAAGGGTATATAAGGCATGTTTAAAACATAGAGCTTTATTAAGGATTGATGAAGGGCCATGGTTAATTGGTCATCAAGATCTAAGGGTGGATATTAACCCTCAAGATTGGTCAAAAAGTTGGTGTACTATATAAAGGGTCACCTAGCTTCAATCTAAAACATATAACACATTGTGACATATAAGTGATCATCATACAAGAGAGTTAAAGTGCAAGTGTGAGAGTGCAAAGACACAAAAAATGGAGAGGCTCTAGAATATATCTCAAAAGAAAGGCTGGTTGTAAAGAGATAAGTAGTATAGATTGTGGGTAGAGTGCTTTTGTAATAGTTCTATCACTTTCTTTCTTCTCTTCTTTTGTTCTTCAAGAACCTATGAGTTCTTGGAAGGGTGTTACTGATTGTAAAGAACTTCATTGATAAGATAGTGCAGAGAGCTCGGAGGAGCTCATGGGGATGTTCGTCAACAAATTTTTTGTGTTCTTTTCTTTCTTACTTTGATTGGTTGCTGTTTCTTTTCTTATATAAGTCACTCTAGACTTGGGTGTTTGGAAGATCACCTCCTGAAAATTATCCAAGGTGGTTCCCCAATAGTGGTATCAGTGCTAGAGGAGATACCACAACAGTGGTATCAGAGCTTGCACAGCTGGGTATCGGAGCAAGAACAAAAGGTATCGAAGCAAGACTCCAAGAATCAAAGAACAAACTTCTTGGGTGATTCAAGAACGGAGTAAAGATCAAGATCAGATCATGTTCTTGAGTGTGATTCAAGAATGATGTTGAGATCAATCTTTGATCATGTTCTTGAGGTTTAGAAGAAGTTGGAAAGCATTTGTGGGTGCTGCAGAAATCTGGGATCATCTCTGCAAGATGGGTTCAAATTTCATTGTTGAGAAGTTTGATGGAAAGGGAGATTTATCCCTATGGAAGCGGAAGATCAAGGCTATTCTTATGCAACAGAAGATGGACTTGGCTATTGGAGAAGATGATGCTTTTCCATTAAGTATCACGGAGGATCAACGGATTGAGATGAAGAAGATGGCATACAACACCATTTTCTTGCACACGTCGGATAGTGTCACAAGGGAGTGCGGAGACTCGGAAGATCCTGCTGTCATATGAAAGAAATTAGATGAGTTGTTTCTTACCAAAACTCTCCCTAACAAGATTTATCTTCCTAAAAGAATCTTTGCTTTTAAAATGGATCCTAATAAAGAGTTGCAAGATAATCTTGATGTCTTTAATAAACTATTTCAAGATTTGGCTAGTTTTAGTATTAAATTCCCAGGTGAAAAATTGGTTGTTATGTTATTAAATTCTCTTCCTGATTGTTTTGATAGTTTAATTAATGCAATTGAATATGGAAAATATATACTAACCAAAGAAATTGTGGTCAATGCTATAAGGGCTCATGATTTCAAAGCCAAGAGTAGGGAGGCATCAAGTGGGGAAGGGCTGTTCTTAAGAGGAAGGCCAGCAACTCGGAATGGCAGTAGCATTCATGGCAACTACCAGGAGAAATCAAGAGGTAGAGGGCAGAGCCATGGGAGATCGCATTCCAAACCGAAGTTTGGAGGAAGGCGATGCTTCTACTGCAACAAGGAGGGTCACTTCAAGAAAGATTGCAAGAAGAGGTTGTGGGATGAGAGAGGGAGAAGCTATACCAACAATGGAGAGGCTTTGGTTGCCAAAGGAGAATAGCAAGATGATGTTCTTATTGTGTGCTCAAATGTGAGCAAGAGACAAGGCAACGAGAAATGGATTCTGGATTCTGGTTGCACTTATCACATGTGCCCTCACAAGGAATGGTTTAAGAATTTCAAGGAGATCAATGATGGAAGGGTTTTCTTCGGGAATGACAATTCTTGCCAAGTGAAGGGGATAGGAGACATCCATTTGAGGATGTTTGATGTAGTCACAAGGCTGCTGCGAAATGTAAGGTATCTCCTGAACTTAAGGAGGAATTTGATCTCATTGGGGCAGCTGGATTCCATGGGGTATACATACAAAGCTAAGGGAGGAAAGATCAAGGTAACCAAGGGTTCTGTGATAGTGATCAAAGCAGCAATCAAAGATGGACTTTATGAGATGATCGGAGAGACAGAAATCAAAGATCAAGCAACAAGCTTGATGGTTGAGATGGATAAGGCAGCACTTTGGCACAATCGCTTGGGACATATGAGCGAAAAGGGGCTGCAAGTTCTCAGCAAGAATGGTCTACTTGGTGGTGACAAAGTAGAGAAACTAGATTTTTATGAGAGTTGTATTCTTGGGAAGCAACATCAAGTCAGCTTCAAAACCGGAGTGCACAAGTCTAAAAAGATTCTTGACTACATCCATGCAGATCTTTGGGGACCAGCAAGGACACCAACACAGGAAGGTAATCATTAATTTCTGTCTTTAATTGATGATTATTCAATAATGGTTTGTGTTTATTTGCTTAAAAATAAATCAGATGCTTTGAATAAATTTGTGGTGTGGAAAAAGTTGCTGGAGACTCAAATGGGCAGGGTAGTTAAGGTGTTAAGAACCGATAATGGCTTAGAAGTTTTTAATAAGGATTTTGATAAATTCTGTGAATTAAATGGCATTCTAAGACACAGATTGGTTGTGAAAACCCCTCAGAAAAATGGAGTTGCTGAGAGAATGAATAGAACCCTTATGGAAAAGGTTAGGTGCATGTTAATTGCATCCGGTTTACCAAAATATTTTTGGGGAGCAGCTGTGTCTACAGCTGCATACTTGGTTAATAGATCACCCTCTAGGGGTTTAGACCTTAAGACTCCCATGGAGATGTGGAGTGGAAAACCCCCTGAGTTGAACAACTTAGGACTTTTGGATGTGCTACATACGCACATCGAAAGGATGATAAACTTAACCCAAGGTCTAGAAAATGTGTGTTTCTAGGGTATGGTGATGGGGTTAAGGGGTATAGGTTGTGGTCCTTAGAACTAAAAGGAATGAAACTCATAATAAGTAGGGATGATATTTTTAATGAATTGTTATTTCCCTACTTTGAGAAAACTAACCCTGCAGGGGCTAATGAGCAAACCAGTCCAGAATTTATGGAGCATCGCATCAAGGAGAATTCAGTTCAGGTAGAGCAAATAAAGCAAGAGGGTTCAGACCAGGTAGAGCCCATTGATGAAGGCCATGCTCAGGACACTCAAGAGAAGGCTGAAGTAGAAGAGGTTGATGCAGCAAGTCAGAATGACTATCAACTCACAAGGGACCAGGAAAGGAGGGTGGTTAGACCACCTTTGAGATATGGTTTTACGGATGATAATGTAGCAGCTCCTTGGACAGAAGTAGGGATGGTTGAACCAGAAACTTACATGGATGCCATGGAGTGTAAGGATTCGTCAAAGTGGCAGCTAGCTATGGAGGAAGAAATGGATTCTTTGAGGAAGAACAACTCTTGGGTATTGGTGCCCAAACCAGAAAAACAGAGAGTTGTGGATTGTAAATGAATCTACAAGATCAAAGAAGGGAACACTCCAGGGGATGAAGTCTGGCATAAAGCTAGGCTAGTGGCGAAGGGATTCACATAAAGAGAAGGTATAGACTTCACCGAAATATTCTCACCAGTAGTGAAATACAAGACGATCAGGATAGTGTTAGCATTGGTGGTCCAATTCAAATGGGAAATAGAGCAAATGGATGTGAAGACAGCGTTCTTACATGGAGAGCTTGATGAGACCATTCACATGAGGCAACTTGAAGGCTATGAGGAAAAAAAGCAGGGAGATTTGGTGTGCCAACTAAAGAAATTTCTCTATGGCTTGAAGCAATCACCTCGACAAATGGAATAAGAGGTTCGATTCCTTTGTAACCGGCCTGGGTTTCATGAGGAGCTACTATGATTCGTGCTTGTATTACAAGGGCCACAAGGTGGAGGAAGTGGTGATCATCCTGATCTATGTTAATGATGTGTTGCTGGTTGGGAGCAGCATGGAGAGGATAAGAAAATTGAAGACTCAACTTAGTGAGGAGTTTGAGATGAAGGATCTTGGTCATGCATAAAAGATCCTTGGGATGTGTATCATCCGGGAATGGAAGAGAAACATATTGAACATCTCTCAAACTTTCTATATAGAGAAGATGATATTTAAGTTCTCTATGGAAGATAGCAAACCAGTGAAGGTTTCCCTAGTTGGTCATTTCAAGTTCTCCAGCGATCAATGTCCAAGATCGAATGAGGAGAAGAAGGAAATGGAAAAGGTCCCCTACTCGAGTGCGATTGGTTCTGTAATGTTCACCATGGTAAGCACTAGACCTGATATTGCTCATGCAATAAGTGTTCTCAGTAGGTTTATGAGTAATCCCGAAAAGGAGCATTGACTTGGGATGAAGTGGCTGCTGAGGTACTTGAAGGGAAGCCCAGATGTGGGGCTGGTTTATAAGAAGAAGGGTAAGTCCATCTACCTTGAAGGTTATGCTGAGTCGGACTATGGAGGAGACCGGGATAAAAGGAGATCAATTACTTCCTATTTCTTTAACTTAAACGGATGTTGTGTAAGTTAGAAGGCTCAGTTGTAGCCGGTGGTAGCACTTTCAACAATCGAGGCTGAGTACATAGCGGCTACGAAAGCCATCAAAGAGGCTATGTGGTGCAAAGGGTTGCTGGAAGAGTTGAAGGTACTAGAGGAGCAGGTTGTGGTGTATTCGGATAGCCAAAGTGCATTGCATTTGTGCAAGAATCTGGTGTTCCATGAGAGGGCAAAGCACATGGATGTTCGGTACCATTTCATTCGAGAAAATGTTACGGAATGATGCATTCATGTGAACAAGGTGGCCACGGAAGAAAACCATACGGATTTAGGTACTAAGGTTCTACCTCTAAGTAAGTTCAATCATTGTCTTGGACTACTTAGGATTGGAGAGGGTTGATATGATGACTCAAGATGAGTTTGGATCCTGAGTTCTCTGTACAATGGGTTCGGGTTTAAACGCTTAGACAAAGGTAGAGATTGTTGGTATTTTTCTAAGGTTTAAACAAGGTTGGAAGAGGTTCAGTATTTGTCATTGGCGCCTCAGCACACTAGGTGTGCGCCTCAACACACAGCAAGGCAAAAGGATCCAGCACCAGTGTGTGCTGTGGCCTAGCTCTTTCCAGGCTGCGGCGCCCAGCATGGAGGAGGCCTAGCACTAGGTGTACGCCGTGGCTCAGACTCCCCCAGTCCGCGGCGCCCAGAAAGGTGATAAGAGGAGATGCTTCAACCCTACTTCAGGCAGCAGCTTGCCCTGTTCTAGGCTGCGACTTGAAGACACACTAGTGCACACTAATTTAGCAATTCAAAGGATGCATGAGGCATGTTTAAAACACACAGATTTACTAGGGATTGATGAAGGGCTATGGTTAATTGGTCATCAAGATCTAAGGGTGGATATTAACCCTCAAGATTGGTCAAGAAGTTGGTGCACTATATAAAGGGTCACCTAGCTTCAATCTAAAACATATAACACATTGTGACATACAAGTGATCATCATACAAGACAATTAAAGTGCAAGTGTGAGAGTGCAAAGACACAAAACGCAGAAAGCCCGGAGGAGCTCACGGGGATGTAGGCACATTGCCGAACCTTGTCAACAAATTTCTTGTGTTCTTTTCTTTCTTGCTTTAATTGGTTGCTGTCTCTTTTCTTATACAAGTCACTCTAGACTTGGGTGTTTGGAAGATCACCTCCTGGGCATTATCCAAGGTGGTTTCCCAATAGTCCATGTGATAATATCTATAAAAAATTTCAGTAAAAAAGTAGATCATCATCAACAACTTTCAAAAAACTAATTTCATGCTATCCCATGCTCCTCTATAGATCCTTTTACATCTCTATCTCAACTTAATACTTAAAGGACTCAACTTTTTTTACAACTTTGCTAGCACTTCTCTCGTAGTTACACCTTACCACAAAAGGTTGTTCACCAACTATTCACTTATTTCCATCATTCAATAGTTCTAAGTACGGATTTTTTCTAAGTACTATAATTCTCAAGATCTTTCAACTCTTCTTCGTAAGTCCTCAAACTCGGCTTGTTTTGTCTTAGTCCGCTAATCAACTTTTTTAATCACTGTTCTCACAGATTTAACCTAGCTAAGGTAGCAATCCAATTAATAAATCTCAAATCAAACATTTTCTTGCATCCTCAAGTCAATTTAGTCTATTATATGATTTATCATTTCCGATTCAAAAGTCTCTTAATTTTAAATTTCCACATTATTACACCCAAACTAAATATTAACAATTCCAACTTTAGTGTGTGTCAGTTTACTAAGGGAATACATATAGTCTACCATTATAGTTACAACAATTATAAACCTTACCAAACTTCACTACTCCATCTTGATTAGTTTCTTCTTTTAGTTAAAGAAATATTTATTGATCCATTTAATATTATTTGTCATTCATTGTATTGAGCCATTTGTTTCTCATGCATAAATAACAATCCAATTCAATAGGTCACTTCTTCAATCTCTTCCTCTATAATTTCTCTTACATTAGATGATCATTCACATTGAAATAATATTAGTACCACCAATTATTATTTCTACAGTTCTCATAATTAACCTAACTTACCCACCAAATACAATCTCTCAAGCTAGAAATCCTCTCTTGACCTCCAAACTCAAACTATGTCATATTTAACATATGATATTATATTTAAGAATTCAAGAATTAGTAACTATCTCTCTAAGTTTGTCTTCTTAATCTTCTCCTTTTGTTCCTCAAAGTTTCTAATAATTCAATTTAACTCTTAGACAATCATGATGATGCTAATATACAAGATCACAAAATATGTAATGATCCCCAAATTATCCGTTTATTCACCAAAATAGTAAAGCTATAGTATAAACTAATTTCTCCTTAACCCGACTTTTCATCATCAAGTTCATTAAATTATATTCTAGTCATTTATTTATCCACATCCATCTCTTAACCATAATTGTGACACTCAAACTACCTTATTGGCCTTAACTATGCTTCAAACTTTCATTTATTTATTTTTTAATTATCCTTTCAAATTATTGATTTGCCACTCTCTTTCTACTAATCACGATATTTTCACCACTAAAACTTATCAATCTATCTTTTACAGTTTAACTTACATAATCTTATTCATTGAGAAATCAAATCTTCTAGAAAACCACTCAAAATCTGACTTATGCCTTTCTCTACTAAACACTATATGTATCCACTATCATTCTCAGAACCCAGCAATCCCGTTAGTAAAGCATGTTATTTATACTAACTCGTAATTATAGATTCTAATTTGATCATTTTGATAATTTTTTTTTTTCAAATAGATACAATTACTAAAATTACTGCATAACTCTTTAAACCCTTCGAACTAACTTATTCTTGTCATCTTAGGTAACCTTGTTGACCATCCAAATTTTTAACTACTAGACTAAACGAGACATTAAAATTTTTCTTCAATTATCTATTAAAGCCACATAACATTGAATAGGTTCATAATCTTTGATGAAATCTTTAACTTCAACGTATATGCATAATCTCCTACATAAAGTCCCATATGCAATATTTCATTCACCATAGTTAATAGACTCCAAATTTCCCCTCGATAAATCTTCAATTTTCCAATCATCACATTCTAAATTGTCAAGATCAAATTTACAAACCCATTAATCATAATTTTGCCAATCGAAATTTCCTTTACTCCATTTTAAACTTTACCATTCTAATGCTTCAAACTTGATTCAAGAACTCACAATTTTAATTTTTTTTTTCTAATTGTCCCCTTTACTTATCTGTTTCATCCATTTCTATTTCTCTCTAATATACTTTAAAATTTTCATCAAATCCTTAAACTAATTAATGTCCTCTCATCCATTTTATCAAGTCCAATGACTAGTAATTGCCCAAGCTTGTCATTAATAAATTATTAAAATCATAATCTACTTACCTTGATCTAAACTCTATACTAACAACTCACATCACTAGTCTTTACCCAAACAACCTCATAGTATCGTATCCAATACATACCTCTCATCATGACAACTGCTCCAACATTCAAGTATTTCACTAGACTCTTGAAATTCAATACTACACCCATTATTATTTCAAGTTTAAATTTATAATCTCTTTAATTAGGCATAGATTTCATATTTTCATTAGTCACTTTTCTTTTCTTTTGTCCCAACCATTCCATGATCGAGTCACCTAACCAACTTTATTTTAAAAAATATATTTCACACACTTTGTATCATACCAACTCATCATTGCTCTTCTTTTAATAGCTCCAAGTAGGTACTTTCTATATTATTCTCTAAGTACAACAGAATTTCAAAACTCAATCAAATACACTAGTCATTTGCTTACCCGTCTCTAAATTCTTGAATTAATTTTCTTTATTCTAAAAGAAACCCACCATTTTCTCTAATTAATCTCATATCACAATTCAATTTTAGTTAGGTTTCAAGACACTATTCTCTAACAAATCCTTCATAACTGTTTTCATCCTCAAAACATTTCCAATTGATTTTTTTATAATCGATTCCCTACTAAAATCACATACTCCATTCAAACTACATGTATTACTCTGTTTACACCAATAAAAATATTAGTTACTATCAACAATGTCTTATTCACTTAATCTACTATTTATCCCAAAAATTTGCTTTTATCCCCTTCCACACTTATTTGTCCATTAAAGCTTTACCAAAATGAATGTCCTTCATCATTCTCCAAATTTTTTTTCTATTTCATATTCTAAGATTAAGAATCCTAGTAAAATGTCAAGAGGAATCCTACATAAATTTTGGCAGGGTCTCCCTTACTTTTCAAACTTTCCCAAATTTTCTATTAGCCACAAATAACCTGCAAATAATTTACAAAGCACTCATATCCATCTACCTCATTATATTTGATCAAACACACCTATTCGCCTCAAACAAAGAATTTACATTGCTTACACAAATCAAAATATCTATATTCTATATTAACAAACCGAATTATACTTAAGGAACTTAATCTCAATAGAAACCATATATATTTTATCTCCTCTAATTAATTATTAATCCCTCATTTATAAAATTAAAAAATTATTAATTCTCAAATAATAATATAGTAATTACTCAATTCCATGAATTTACCAATTCGGTACACCACTAAGAATCACTTATTCACTCATATAATGAATTCTTGCATATGTATATATGAAACATTTACCCTTATTTCCATACATCATTCTACTCCCGTGTGTTGACAATAACCGATCCACTTCCCATTTATATTTAAATCCTTTAATTATCTATTATTGAACCTCCTTAATTTCTTAACATATGCTACATTGAAATTCACTTACCAAAAAGAATTACATCACTCCCTTCATGTACATAGATATCAACATATTAAAGACTAATCTGTTTACCAAAAATTTAAATAATTATATATCATTTCATTTATAAAGAGGAAGAGGTCAAAGATTCACATGCCAATCAAATAATCCACCCTCATGATGAAATTTAAACACTTATATCTATTATTCCTATTAAAGACATTGCCATGAAACTAACAAGCTTGTTTAGAACAACAAAACTCATCCAATAGCAAACATAAAAATCAATTTAGTACGAACTTCAAGACCCTCTACCACAAAACCACTATTAAACTAGCTAGGACTTCTAAATGGCATCCTCTAATCCTATACAACTAACTCCTTGCAAACACCCAATGCACAATGCTTATGCAAGTGGAGTCTACAAAACCTTAAACCTATGCTCTAACACCAAAAATGTAACGACCCATCCCGGGTGAGCCCTACCCGATATGAAATCGTCAACTATAAGTATTGAGCACCAACCTGATATATCACAATGACAATTTATCACAACGCAAGTTAAATTAATACAACATACATTCAAGATTATACAAATTCAATTACAAGACTGATTTTATGCATGCATCTTTAGAAAAATTTATAACTTCAAACTCGAAATAATGTTGAGGATGTCATTCTTGGACTACCTACGATGGAGTCATCTCGCCATCTCTCAGAATGATCATTTCAAAACTTGTAACTCACATATTGGGGAAAAATAAAGTGCGAGGGGGTGAGCTTAAAAGCTTAGTAAAATTCACATTACTAAAAGTAAACAATTTTTAAGGTTTTATTTTCTAAGCCTTGTTATTTAACCAGTTTACAACCTATGTACATATCTATATATTTACATTTATTAACTTATCAATTTCACTCTTCCATTCTCATATTATAAGAAGGCATCACCACACATTATATAGAGCATAACACAAACTCCACACAATTTCAGTCATAAACATTACATCGCTCACAATTCATTCTCATCAGCACCACATTACAATAAATCTTAATGTATGTAAATCACCACATCACAGCAATTATCATGATATGAAATGAAATCGTGTGCAAAGCCAAATCTCAACTCCATCCTCCATCTCACATCTCTGCCCATCTCATTATCACTATCATTTTCATTAATTCAATCATCTTAATATTTTCATGAATTTTAAAGTGACATCTCCCCATATACCGGCACCTGCTCTTGGGTGAGCCATAGTTATGGTTCTACTCTCTCTTGGAATACACTCCCCTTATGCGGTCTTACAACGCACACACAAGCAAGAACATAGACAACCATATCACAACAATCTAAAAAATTTCATACACAAATCAACTTGAAAATACATGTCACCCTTATAACTATCCTTTATACCTCAATCACAAAACATTTGAACAATAACAATATATAATTCAGGCATACATAATTTTAACATAACTACATATATACACATTAACCTACCACATTCAATCTATAGTTATATCAATGTTCTCAAACTTTCATATTAGTTAATTTATTCAAGTTTTAGAGTTCTTAGTTCTTTCTCGAGTTCTAGAAATAAAATGAACTCACCTCAATTCCATGCTAGAGTAAACCCAAAAGTTGAGTTCACCTTTCTCCAAGAATTTAATCAAAACTTTTATCATGTCAATTCTATACAAAAATGAAATCATGACCGAAACAACCCAAATTTAAACTCAAGAAATATAAATCATATTTGATCAACTCACTAGATTTAAACCAAAATTTAAATCCATAAAGATAGTTCAATTAGTCACCTGTTAATCCACATTTTTATTTTCTTGAAAAAATTATAACTCAAATCTATCTTTGCTTCTAAAAGAATCACATAACTCATGATTAAAATTTTCAATTCTCACCAAGAAGGAATTTCCTAAACCAACTTCAATTTTAATCCATGATTTATAAATCCTTTCCCACTTCATTTCCTCTTTCACAAACCCTAGTCTTCCTTATGCCTACTTATACCCAAAATTTCCATTTTTCCAAAAGTCAAGTTTATGCCTAATTAAAATGTAAAAGACGTTGTTTCACAAAATACTTCTAAATTAAACTACGAAAAGGTTAGGGTTTCACAATAGAGACAAAATAATAATATAAAAATTTACTCAAAGGTCTTTTCCAAATTTCCTTGTACTAAATATAGAAGAATTTCAACAAAAGTTAAGGTTTTTCTAAAAGAAATTTCCAAATTTATGAAAATTGATCCAAATCCATACTCAACTAGGTCTAAAATCACATACCTTACATTACCCATAGCCAACTTATGGATCTAAATTATATATGTGTATATACATATATAAGAAATGAAAAAAAAATCATAGAAAAACATCAAAATAACTAAAGTTGGGATGGAAGAATACCTTAATTTGAAATTTTCCTTCAAAATATTCTTTTATCTCCCTCTTTTTGTTTATCTTTCTCTTTTTATCTTTTTTTCTCTCTTTCTTCACTTCTTTCTCGAAATTTCAGGTCTCTTTTTTACTTAGAGAAAATTATTTGCCGCTGATATAGGTGGTTTCCTTCTCTCTTTATTTCATGGGTTAGGCTAAGGCCCAATAATTTTTTTTATATATACACTTTTTAATTATTACTCCTCAAATTAAATATCTTCTCATTCTCAAAATATTTTCCTCTACTTAAATTATTCTTTTTCCTCTCTTTTTTCCGTAGAATATTTCAAAATTATCCTTTCTACAAGTACACTTTCAAAATTTTCCTTGTTCTTTTTTTCTAATACCCTCTTTTAGAATGTTCAAAGAATATCTCATCTTATATCTATCTACATTTGTATTTTTCTCTTTAGCATCTGTTTTGATACCAATGTACATATATTATCTGAAATTTATTCTCTTCTAAATAAAATAATAAATTGTTTGAGTAATAAATTTATCATGCAATTTTTTATTAAGGAAAAATATATAAAATAATCTAAATTTCGTTAATTATGAAATCCAAGTATTACAAAAACTTGAATGAAAACAAGTAAATAAATGAGTGCAGATATGGAAAGAAATAAAATAAAGGCAATAGAGAATAGGAGTGAAGGTGTTTGAATTGAATGATTCATCAATCATTAAACACTATGAAAACAACTATCAATCTCAAGAAATCATCATAATGACACAAATAGCATAAATAACCACATGATAATGAAGTTAAACAAGCATAACAAACAAGTACACATGAGTCTAGATCAAAGAAGCAAGTAAATTTTATCACTCAAAAAGTAAATATAACTCATGATTTAAGAGAAAAAAATAGTAGCTACTTCTTCACATAAAATGAAGATATAAAACACATGTGAGCATAGCCAAGAGAGATTTGAAGATATAAGAGCAAGCATGGCATCTCATTGAAGATATTTCGAACAAACTTTGAGCTTATAGAATTACTCCCCAAGTCGCCACAGAGGAAACATTTTTCAAATTAGCCTATGGAATTGAGGCCTCAACACCACTTGAGGTAGGTATCCCCTCGAATCAAGCACAAGACTTTAATTAGCAAGAAAACGAAGATGAGTTGAGGATGAAACTCGACCTCATAGATGAGGTTCGAGAGAACACCTTGCTTTGATCACGAGTTACCAATAAAAAGGAGATAAAATTCTATTATGCAAGGATAAGAGGAAAGACCTTTCAGAAAGATGATATCATACTTAGATATCGACCCTAGGAAACTTAAAAAAATTGGCTCAAAACTAGGAAAGACCATATCGAATCACACCACATGTGGAACACTTTCAAGTTTTGGATTAATATTTCTATGTTATTCCCTCCTCAAAAGGTAAAGAGATCGCTTTACAAAAGGTTAGCAATATAATTATACTCTTCCGCATAAATAACATTATGATTGATTATTTCGAACTACCATGAAACTAAATCGTTCTACATGTCATATAAATTTACGTTATCAAAGTATGTTTTAGGATTTTCGCATGACACATAAATTCGAGGTTTTTGCATCTACTTAAAATTGTAATTGAATTCACATATCACGTACAAAAATATATTTTAGATTATTTGCATGCTCACATGTCATTTAGATTAGTTCTTGCACAATTTCATGTTAATTAAATCTGATTGAAATAATTAAAAATGGAAATTTTTGTTGAAAAATGGAAAAAGGCAAAACCAACATCAGTGTGGCTGATCGACCCTGTATAGTTTAGGATTGAGTCCTGCTTGGACCTGATCGACTGACTTGATATCGAATTCCAATTTTTAATTTTCTTTTATATTATATGTTCTTATGTTTTTACGTACTAAAGTGTTTCTTTTGTTGACAGATGAATTTTCTTATTTTATTCTCTTTAATACGTATTTTATTGACATCTATATTGGCTCCACACATAATTGATATTTCTTGTTTGATTACTACAACTGTTGGATGCAAAATTGTTTGATATAAACCGTGAGTGAGATTGCTTGCATGATTAGTGTGTAGTAAGAATAATTTATTTAATTGTTAAATAATTTCTTAAGAGTATGAGTGCTAAATTTCAACCTGAGCAAGAGGGGAAACCTTATATCCTTCCTCTCTCATACCCTAATCTCTTGCCTCAAATCTCTTGCAAACCAATGATAAGGGATTTGGCCTCTTAAAGTCAAATGGTGACTCCAAATTTACCCGTTGTCTTTGCTTTGTTCTTAGATAACATGTCCCTCGAAAAATATCTCTCAAAAGGCCTAACGCCACAAATAGTGATAAGGCAAGCATATAAGTCTAATACATAAAAAAATTCCCTCCTTGGGGTCCCCTTTACTAGTCATAAATGGTTGTGTTAGACCTAGTAGGTTATAATCCTTCCATATAACAACCCACTTTGATCCACACTGTAAAATCTTCACTTTAAAGAGTAAGTGTAATTTCATAATTTTGTAATTAAAAAACGATAAGAAGAACTTTGGAGCCTTCATGATTTCGTGAAGATATTCTTATATTGTTAATTTATAATAATAAATAATAATAAAACTTTATTAAAAATAATAAATAAATAAATAAAATTAAAACGGCAAAACGATAAGTTCATCGAATGTGAACTTTTGATGAAATTTTTATAATTAATAATTAAATCATAATAAAATAATATTTATATATACTAAAAAAAACAGCGTAAACAATGACAAACATGAGTTCACATGAAGGAATGTGAACTTCATATGAATTTTTTAATTTAATAATAAAATAATATTTAAAAAAGAAACTTAAGAACATAAGTTCGTGCTTATGTTCATTATAAAATTAAAACGGCAAAAAGATAAGTTCATCGAATGTGAACTTTTGATGAAGTTTTTATAATTAATAATTAAATTATAATAAAATAATATTTATATATTTTTATAAAAAAACAGCGTAAACAATGACAAACATGAGTTCATGTGAAGGGATGTGAACTTCATATGAATTTTTTAATTTAATAATAAAATAATATTAAAAAAAAAAACTTAAGAACATAAGTTCGTGCTTATGTTCATTTTCTCTATATGCTTATGTTTCCCGTTTGTTTGGTTTCTTTCTTAATTTCTTAACTCAAATTCTCTCTTGCAAAATTTATAAATAAATTTCTCCAATATTTTAGATAATAGCAGTTATCCAACTTTAATACAAAGAGTTCATCACATGTGAGTAAGTTTTGAAAATCTATATTTCAATTTTATATTATAATGAAACATTTAGCTCTAGAATTAATTGTTTCATGTATTTAGACATAAATTTTAATTATTAAATTATCAGAGTTGTTAAAAATATGCATACAATGGATGAATTTTGTTATTTAAGCTTGAAAATTCCATTTTTATATATTAAAATGTTATTTTACGTATAATATATTAAAAGTTTTTAGATTAGTTATTCAAGAATTTATGGTGTAATTAAAGGTATTGCGAGGTTAAAAAATTGAAATTTTCTTATAAATATATTAATTGAAATTAGACTATTTATACACACACACACACATGTATTTAACCATTATAAGGGTTTAAATAAAATTATAAGATAATAATATTGGTTAGTGTATTTTTGTAAGGTGGAGATATTGTAGGAAGAACAGTCCAACTAATCCTGCTTTGTGAAAAAGTATCTTGAGTGGGTATTGTTGATGTAAGCTTTTACTACCAAACTGTATATAAAATTGCATTACTTTTTATGTGGTAAAAAATGTTCTATATTTGGAATTATGAATTATTTGAGAAAAGATACAACTATATATTTGGAATTGTTTGTGAAAAATATGAATTATTACTTCTGATTTAATATGTTTGATCATTTTTTTTTTATGATTTACAAGAAAAGTTGAAATTGTTGAATTAAAAATGTTTATGTGAAAGTGTGATTATTATTTATGAGAAAGAGTTGAGAATGAAATTGTTATTGAAATGATGAGAATGGTCTTAATGCTTATGTTATAATAATACATAGAAGTGTTTTGTTGGATGGGGACATTTATTATATTATATTACATACGTATCCTACTGGATGGAGACAATTATCATATATATCTTACTGGATGGGGATTACAGGATGATAACACACACACACACACACACACACATATATATATATATATATATATATATATATATATATATATATTAAATTCTATGTATATTTGCTCTTTGGAAACCAGCCCAAAAAAAGACATGATTTGATTTCTTATGAGATTTGGGATGATGAAAAGAATTGTTTAATGACTTTCAACATTAATTTATGATGAATTGTTTTGAAATGGTGATTAATGATTTTTGTTTGGATTAAATGTAAATTTTATGTTTTAAATGTTTCCCAAACATGTTTATATGTTTTATATATCAAATGTGATTTCTTGATGTATGAGAATTAAATTTTGGTTGTTTAAACTCATATCGGCTTTAAAAGCTGACTGGTCATTTTCTTATTTAAATTGCCAGGTTTTGAGGAGTGTTAGACGTCATTTTTCCTATCAGATGCGTCTTCTGGTTTAGGTGGTATCTTTGGAATCCTATCCTCAGGCCATTGGTTGTTGTAATTATTTTCTGGTGATATTTTAAAGATTTAATAAATTTTATGTGGTTGATAATACATATCTCATCCATAAATAATGAAAAGATAAAATTTGAGGTTTTTATTGTGATAATAGTAGAAGATGAAATGAGAAAATGAATTTATAGTAAAATAAGGTAAATAATTTGATTGCATGTCCTTGACTCATAAGGGTAGTCTTATGGGTTTGGTTCGTGACAATTTTTGGTATTAGAGCTATATATTTTAAGATTTTTTAGACTTAGAAAATAAGATTTTGAAGAAATTATATAAGTAGTAATAAATACTTTTTTTATGCCTATAGGATTTCTGAAAATGCCACCTAGAGGACGTGGTCGAAGTAGAGGAAGAGTTCAGGTGGAGGTAGAGGTCGAGGTCGAGGTTGTGGTCATGGTAGAATTCCTTAAGTTGAAGTCCATGTTAGTGACTCAGTTTCTGAACATGTGACACCTATAGAGCATATTCCTTTTAGAGGGAATGAGATATCTAGTCATCCTCTTGTGGTTGGTGTTCTAGTGACTTCTACACAGACTAGACAGGTTAGTCCTGCTTTGGTGACTAGGGTATTTGAAACTTTTGCTCGGATGTCTGAGGAGCAGCATAATGCTCAGCAGAGAGATGTAGCTAGTGGATCTGAGGGGGAGACCTGTATTCCAGCTAGAGGAATAGTCTTAGCAGTTAGTACTTCATTTTGAGGTTAGAAGTAAAACTTTTGAGCAGTTTAGGAAGTTGAATCCACCCTTGTTTCCTGGTTCCACTTATCCTACTCTGTATAAAGAGTGGATTAATTGTTTGGATAATATTTATTCAGTTATGGATATTACTGATGAGCAAAAGATCACCTTTGCAGTATTCTTATTTATAGAGGAGGCCCGTCATTGGTGGGATTCAATACGTATGCTTTCACAGGCTCAAACTTTGGATGGATTTGTCGAAATTTTCTTTAAGGAGCATTTTCCTACTACTTATACGTAACGACCCATCCTCTGGTAGGCCCTACTCGAGGAGGCATCATCACCTTTCATTTTTTAGTGCCCCAACCTATATGCAAACACATAAAACTCACAACTTGATTTGTAATATTTTCAAACATCACAAATTCATACAAATACAAATCGTTTCAAAATAAGGAAATTCAAAGTTTTATAGCTTATAATGGTACAATTTAAAGGAAAACTTTTCCCCACAACAACTAGACTATTTTATAAAAAAATCCTTAAACTTATATCAAATAAATAAATAAATAAAAATTCAAAGGACAAGGATGCCGTATACAACTCCCTTCAACTCTGGCCATAAAATAGCTAGTGCTACCTGAAATTTTAGTAAAAATAAATGAGTGAACTAAAAAGCTCAGTGAGAACACATTAATAGAAATAATCCTAATAAAAAGCTTTTCAGTTTTTATTTACAACCTTTATCATATAGGTTATGTAACGACCCATCCCGACCGGGCCCACTCAGGACAGTATCAATTACCTTTCGAAATCGAGCACCTGGACACACAAATATATACTACAACAGAACAACATCTAATATATATTAGTTAAGATCATACAGAGATTACAACTATAAGGTTGTAGCTTTACAAGATGTCTAAAGAGACACGGCCAACCGATTACAACTTCACACCTAATATACAATATAACACTAAAAAAAATTGACCGAGGATGCAACACTCATGGACCCATCTAAAACTTCGTTGAACTTCAAAGCTTCACCACTTGAAATCTTAAATCACCTGGAAGCTTACCTAAAAGGTTATAAATAGGAAGGGGGGTGAGCTATAAAGCTCAGCGAGTTCTTACACTACACAAAGTAATCACTTGTTAGAAAAAGTTTAGGGCTTATTATTATTTCTTTTTCCTTTCTACTTTGTTTGTTCGTATACATAGTCATTTAGCACTTTGCCAAACAACAATCTTAGTAATCATAAAACGGTCCTATAAGACCCACAACCAACTTGCAATCGCCATTCCATAGTCCATCAAAATATCACAATTTATCCATACAACCAAACATTTCATATTCCCCTTTACGGGCCAAGTAATTCAAATTCATGTATGATATGCCAATGCAGCATGATGCAATGAAATGTATCATCTCATAATCAATCATAATCCATCGGGGACATCTCCCCACGTACCGGTACGTTTCACAAACAATAAATTTTCAGAACCCCCCTTGATCTGGGCCGGGTCCAATCATCCAACTATATTCGGTACCCTTTTTCACCCCTTGTGGGTAGGGAACTATCATCCTCACACATCACTCCCCCCTCAATAACATAACGTAAATTTCAATGCATGATATGAAATGAAATCAAGTGATGAACATCATCAAATTCTCAACAATCCATACAATCACACAACATTTAACACAAGGTTTTGAAGTCACTATCTCATCATTAATATATAATTAACTTATCTTACCATATAGTTATAAATATAATTATTATATCTAAATAGCAAATTACAATTCTTATGTAACCTTATTGTTTTGGTTTTCCTCACTAACATTCATGCTTACCAAGAGTAAGGTAATACTCACCTTAAGCCAAACACTAGTCGTGGATCACTTCTTTACCTTTACTACGATCATCCACCACACCTATTGAAATGCCATGTTAACAATTAAAGCAAACTACATAAACAAATAGCCAATGATCATAGTATTAAAGACTTAGACACTTAATAAGAAATCAATCCGTTTACTTACACATATAAATCAAAGAAAATGCTACTAAAGTTCATTCTTCTCCTTAATCACCTATTTTCACTCTTTCTCTTCTTTCCTTCATTCTTTACTCCATAAAACTCTCAATTCATATAGACTTAAATTTCAAGACACTAACTTAGGGTAATTACCAAGAAATCCCAACTTGTAAAAAGTATTCATTCTAAATATAATTTCCCAATCCAGAAAAAGTCTCTTACTTAGAGGATTTCTTTTAACTCCAAAAAGGGTTTCAAATTTACAGCCCATAGTAAAATTCTCTAACAATACCCATCTCAAAAATCATGTTATACAAGAATAAAACTTCAAAATTTGTACATAAAATCATCCTAAAAATCTTCAAACTTCACACACTCTTATTACTTTCTTCCAAAGTTCCATAATACAGAAATTTCCAGATTTCTCTCAAATTTTCTCCCAACTTCAAATATTTCAAACTAAACCAATTTAAATTCAAATCATCCCAAATAAAGTTCTAGATAAACTTTAAGAAGTATAATTTAACTTAAAAATATTTGGGACACAAAAATACCTCAAATTCTTTCTGAAAAACAGCTCACAAAACTGCCCAGAACACAAATTATTTCCAGAATTTCTGCACAATTCTCCCAACTTCAAATATTTCAAACTAAACTAATTTAAATTCAAATCATCCCAAATAAAGTTCTAGATAAACTTTAGGAAGTATAATTTAACTTAAAAATAGTTTGGACACAAAACTACCTCAAATTCTTGCTCAAAAACAGCTCACAAAACTGCCCAGAACACAAATTATTTCCAGAATTTCTGCACAAATCTCCCAACTTAGAAAACTCATAAATCCCTCAATTTAAATCCAAAAGACCTCAAACAGAAGCCAAAAATCAACATCAAGAATTCTAATTTAAGTTTGTAGTTGAACACGTTTTGAAATTACCTCAAAATCTGCATGAAAAAGCCAAGGGAACAAAATGGGCTATTCCTCCCCTGCTCAGAGCGGGGGGTCCATGCGCCACTGTAGCCTGGTCGTGGAGGCTCACCTCCCTGGCTCGAAGATAGCTGATGGTGGCAGAAGAAGGTTTTTAAAGTTTGGGGGCAAACAGATCTTGAATGGTTAGGTTAAGGCTAGGTCAAAATTTGGAAGAAATGGGTTTTGAGAAGGAAAAAATCTGGAGCTTTTCTTTCTTTCCTCTCTACTTCAGCCGAAATTGCAAATTGCCAAATGAGAGATTTGCCATTCTAGGTCAACTTTTAGCTTATATACTCCCTCTAAGTCTTGGCTTTTTACCACTCTACCCTTCCCCTTCTTCTTTTATTAATTTACATGCCATTTCCTTTAATTTTCCTTCTAGTATTTAAACAACCCCAAAGTTTTTGTTTCTTACTAGGAGTCGCACTTAAAAGAAAGAAAAAAAAATGAATTTTAAAACAAGATTATGAAAGCTTAAAAGAAATATCGGGTTTTACAGGTTAGTTATTTCTTAGTTACATGTCATAAAATTCTTACTTTTTCCCCAATTTTGTTTCTTATTTTCTTGACAGAAACTGTCTTTTAAATTAGAGTTTATCAAAATTTCCTTTCTTAGTTTATTTTCTAGCATATCATTCCTATCACATATAACACAACACAATGTCTATCAACATATGATAATTTTTCATCTTGACACTTTCCTATTATCACAACCACATACATGCTCTTCATTTGGCTCAACATATCGCATCCCCTTCATGGGCCAATTATAACACACACACCTCATGGGCCAACCACTACACACGTCCCTCATGAGCCAATCACAATACACTCTCCTCATGGGCCAATCATTCTCATGCATCCATGAAATGCAATGTTGTGCAATGTAATGAAATGTAAAATGTGCACATCATATCAATGCCCCTCACTAGGCTAATCTAATCATCACTGGGACGTCTTCCCACGTACCGGTACATCCAATCATGATAGTATCAAATCTTCAAAACCCCATTGATTCAGGTCGGGTCCTACTTGTCCAAATACGTTCGGTACCCTTACTCCCCTTGTGGGAAGGGACCTACCGACCTCACCTATCACTCGCCCCTTAATAAAATACCGTCAAGCAATTGTTATAATGCAAATGCATTCATAATGAAATGATATGCAAACAAACATTTGCCAATCAATTACATCACAATTCCATAGCAATCGTCTTCAATACAATCACACACATCAAGATTTCTCAAGCACAACCTATAATACCCGTAATCGTAAAGTAAGAGTAAAAAAATAATTTAATAAACATGACATGAAATTAAACTTATATATTTACACGAAGAATTTAGTGTTGAATAAAATAATTCTTTCGGAAAAAAATGGACGTCTAGGAGGTCGTAAAGAAAGAAAACAAAATGTTTTCAAAAAAATATATTATTAAATTATATAATAAAAAAATCTAGACGTCCTTGGACGTCCAGCAAAAAGGAAAATAAAAAAAATATATATAATAATAATAAAAATAATATATAGTATATAGTATATTATATTTAAAAAAAACAACACCTGGCAGCAAGTGGCAGCACTTGCTGCCAAGTGTAGCCAGGGAGGTTGCATGCCCTCCACAAATGCATGGGCATGGAAGATGTCTTGGAGGGAGGGGGACTGCAGACACATAAAATTTTTGTATATATATTATATTAAGTAAACATAAATTTATAATTACAACTTTGGTTTAGTTCTTTCAAATTACTATATTTCTTTAAACATTTGGGGAACCAAAGAAAAGTCGAAAGAGTGAAATTTTAAAGGGGTTTACTGCAGAATTTCATAGAGAATCACGAGAAGCTATCAGAAAAATAGAAGTAATAATATAGTGTTTATTTTGAATTTCTGACATTTATGAAGTTTCTCTGAATTCAAAGTAGGAATTTTCAAAGTGTGTGGTTTATAACAAATTGAAGAATAAATTATAAATTTAATATAAATACTATGTCAGGTGTTGACGATCTACAACTACGAGAAATTTCTGAGAGAAACGAGAAATGCAAGGAGGTGATCTATAGGTAGCTTTATGAGCTACATGGTGGTTGGATTTACTTTAAGTAATCTAAATAAAAATGAAAAATCTATGGATAATATTAAAATAAATTATTAGTTTATGTTTTGGTGATAGATAAAGATTTGGTTGATAGATATGATATGAATATCGGACATATAGAATAGTATGATGTGAAAAGAGATATTTTTGGAATAATAAGTTGATTTAATAATAAAAGCGATAAATGAAATTCTTGATGAGCTATGGTTGATATTTTGATACGAATTTTGAGGAGATGAATTTTAGTGGATCTTGATAAGCTTTGATAGATGAATTGATGTGATTTGGGATGAAATTTAGTGGATATTGATAGCTTTGATGGATGATTGGTTGTGATTTGGGATGAGAGGAATTTAGTGGATATTTTTGTTTATATATAATTTGAGAAAATTAAAAATAGCAAGTCTGAATACATGTTTGTTTTTATTTTATTATTTATGTGCATATTTCATATCATTGTTCATGTGCATATGCATTTAATAATATAACCGAAAGAACCGGGAAGGGGCCGGTCTAATGGAACAACCATGATAGCTGGTATATGTTGGAAATAAAAGGGACACCGTGACAGCTGGTATATGCTGGAAATGAATTCCGTGACAGCCGGGATAAGCTGTAAAGAACCGAGAAGGGGCTGGTCTAAGATAATAACAACCGGTCGACAGGTGGGAAGACATTCCCATCATAATCATTCATGCATTGCATCTGTTTTGATTATTGCTTGCATTATTGAAATACTAATATGTGATGTATAAACTGTCAATTTAATTATAGATGCTTGAGTCTTATAGAAAGAGTCAGTTATGTTGATAAGATTTTTTTGAAATGCTGAGGTGTAATTGGGAATATAATTAATGATGGTTGAGTCTCACTGAAAGAGTCAGTTATGGTGATAAGATTATTGAAATGCTAAGGTATGGTGTATTATTGTGAATATAATTATAGATGGATGAGTCTTCCAAAGAGAGACAGTTACCGTGAGAAAAAGAGAAAATGATATAGAAAAATGATAATATGGAAATTTTTAAATGTTAGACATTATGCTATTATCTACTTATAGGATAAATAAATGATTAAATATTAATGGACTATTTTGGAATACTTTTAGTAAATTTAATTCACTAAGCTTGTGAAGCTCACCCCTCATTGTACAATGATTTCAGGTGACAGACATGATAAATAGTTTGGTGAGTTGAGGTTCAGAAGAAATCACTTTCAATAAGTCACGTACGTGCTAACATCCTCAGACTGATGAGAAAAAAAATTAAAAATAAAAATTATTTGTAAATATTCATGCGTTTTACATTGTATAGAATGTTTAAATGTTAGATTGATGTAACTCCCCTGTTAAGGGTTGAGGATTTATGAAAATTTTTCTATTGGTGTTATTTATTTTTATTGTTGCATATATATGTCATGTTGAGATTTCAAGATATGATGACACCGTTTCGGGGGTGGCCAACCCAGGATGGGTCGTTACAATTTTGGTATCAGAGTTTTAGGTTTTATGATTCTGTAGACTGCATACAAAGTAAGAAAGTGGAAAATTAAAATAAATTATATTTTAACGAACAGTCAAGGGATGACACACTAGAGCTAGAGGTAGAGTTGTTGATTTGAGAGGGCGTGGTAGACCCCCAATATTTTTGACAAGTCGAGGTTGAGTCTGAATCTGTGGTTCCTAGAAGGGAACATGTTAATAGTATGATTGATATTAGTACTATAATGGATATTAGTAAAGGTGTAAGAGAATCTAAAGTTGAAAGAGATGAGCTATGATAAGCTCTTACACATGCTCTTGAGAAAATGAATGTATCAGATGCTAGAGTTGATAGCTTATAGCATAGACTTGATGAACAGGCTAGAACAGTGCCTAAGGTTATCAATCCAGTAATGATAGACGTTTAAAAAGGGAAAGGTGAGTGCATGCATAAGATACAGGGAGATATATTAAGTTAAATGCCTTGTAATTTAAAGGATCTATGAATGCTTTTAAGCCTGAGTTTTTGGAAGAAACATGTAAAGAGGTTATTTGGTACTTTACCAATGACTGTTGGGCAGATGGTTGCCATTGCTTTGTTTGAACTAGAATGAGAAGTTTTAGAATGATGAGAGGATATTCTTCCCAGGGTAAGTGCAGATGTTGTTAGACCCTTAACCTGAAATAGGTTGAAGGAAGTTTTTCTTAATAGATACTTTCCTTAGACTTTAGAGCCAACAAGATAGAAATTTTATTTATTTGGGGTAAATATTTTGACTGTGGCTCAGTATGATAGTGGATGTGTGGTCTTGTCAATGATTGTACCAAAAATGGTAGACCTAGAGGAGAAGAAGTGTAAGAGGTTCAAAGATAAACTATGTTTTAAGATTTGATCAAAACTATCTTACATAAGGCATATGGATTATGTCAGATTGGTGGATACAAATCACTTTAGATTGAGAAATAGGTTATGAAAATTAGAGGTAGGAGGAATTTGCAGAAGATGTCTAGATTTAAGGAACTCAGAGGTGGTATTAGTATGAGTGTGTAGGGTGGGAGACCACCTAGAGGAGGCATTCCTTGTCACAAGGAACTAAAGTACATAATCAGAAGCAAGCAGGATCTGTTACTTCTGTAGCTAAGAATACTATCGGTGGGACCCATAGATTAGGAAGATAGGTTATGAGAATGGGGAGTCATGGTAGAGGAAGTAAGTATGCCACCAAGGGGAAGTGGTAATCTGATGTATGATCATGAGACAAAAGTCTACCATAGATATAATCCGATAAGATATTTATCCCATAATTGTTCTAATTTAAGGTGTTTTGTATATATAAAAGTGGACATATCAATGTTGGGTGATCTTAGCGCAACCCATTCTTTTGCATCCGATATTCATATGAAGTTTATTGAAGTATGTATTAGTCCTTTGATGTAAAATATTTTTGTTGAAGTTCCCACTAAAGATGGAGTGATAATTATAAATGTTTACAAGGGTTGTGTGATTCATATTAGTGATAGAGAATCTAAAGATGATTTATTATCTTTGAATATGGTTGATTGTTCCAGAAAGAAGGTAGTGTTCAAGATATGGGCATGAGGAGTGTAACTTTCAGAGAGATCATAGAATACTCTTGAACTATCTTATTTTGCTCTGACCACCAGGAGATGGTTGAAGAAGGGTTTTGAGGAGTGTTTGACATACATAATGGATTGTAAAATGGAAAGTATGAAGTTAGAATAAATCTAATTGGTGAAAGATTTTTCTACTGAAATTCTTGATGAGTTATCTAGGTTGTCTCCAAGTAGAGAGATTAAATTCTCTATTGATGTGATACCAGGATCATCACATATATCTATAGCACTCTACAGAATGATACTCGCTGAGTTAAGAGAGTTGGAAGTTCAAGAATTTTTAGATAAACAATTTATCAGACCTAACATATTTGGGAAACCCATGTGTTGTTCGTGAAGAAGGAAGAGGGAACTATAAGAGTATGTATAGACTACAGATAATTGAAAAAGAACAAATAATTTTTACCCAGGATAAATGAATTGTTTAAGAAGTTGCTAGGAGTGAGAGTGTTTTCTAAGATAAACCTGAGATCAGGTTATCACCAATTAAAGATAAAGAAAGGAGATGTGTCTAAGACTGCTTTTAGGCACGTTATGGTCTTAAGCTTCTCATGATGTCATTTGGATTGACTAATGTTCCAGAAACATTCAAGGACTTGATGAATAGAGTTTTTAAACTATATCTTAATAAGTTTATGGTTGTATTTGATATTCTAATATATTCTAAGAAGGAAGAACAACACGTGAAACATTAGGCAGTGCGTTAGAGATTTTAAGGAGAGAGAAATTATATGCAAGGTTTTCTAAGTGTGAGTGTTGGCTAAATGGAATAACCTTCCTAGAACATGTAATATTGGGAAATGGTATAATAGTTGATCCATAAAAGGTAGATGCAATGTTAAGTTGGGAGAAATCAACTAATGTGATTGGGATTAGAATCTTCTTGGGGTTAGCTGGTTGTTATAGAAGATTCTTTCAGATTTATTTCTATTGTTATAATACTGTTGAATAGACTGACTTGGAAAGATGTAAAATTGGTATAGTGAGGAAAGTGTAAAAAAAAAAATCCAATTAATAAAGGAGAAATTGACTACAACTCCAGTATTGGTGTTTCCTTCTGGTAATGAAGGATTTATGGTTTATAGTAATACGTCACATCAATGATTGGAATACGTGTAACACAGGAAAGCTGTGGCCCATGCTTCTAGGTAATTCAGAAATCATGAGGAAAATTGCTCTACCCATAGCTTAGAGTTGACTGCCATAGTGATTAATTTAAAGATTTGAGACATCATTTGTATGGAGCCACTTGTGAAATATTAATGGGTTATAAGAGTTTGACATACTTACTTGCCCAGAGAGAGTTGAATTTGAGGCAAGGATGGGGGATGGAGTTGATTAGTAACTATGATTGTACAATTCACTATCATCTAAAAATACGAAGGTGATAGCTGATGCATTGAGTAGAAATTCTACAAGAAGGTTAACTGCTATGGGGTCCTGATGTGAAATTGATGATAGATTTAAAAGAGATAAGAATGAAGTTGAATAGTAGTGATAGAAGATCATGGTTAACGAATATGGTTGTACAGCCATCCATAGTAAAATACTTTAGAGATGCAAGGTAGAGATGAAGAAATATAAAAGATTAAGCATTAAGTGCTTACTATAAAGCAATATGAGTTCAAAATTTTGAAATGATGGTATCCTGGTATTGAAAAATACAATTTGTGTTCCCAATAATGCAGAATTGAGATAGGAAATAACGAGAAATGCACATGATGATGTAGATTCGATGTAATTAAGTAACAATAAGAAGTATCGAGGATTGAGACAGAAATTATGATGGTCAGGATTGAAGAGGGATGTAGCTGAGATTGTGAGGTTGTATGGAGTACCATTGAGCATAGTATCAAATAAAGATGCTAGATTTACATCTTGGTATTTGGATAGGCTTTTAGAAAGCCACAGCTACACAGTGGAAATTTAATATAATTTTTCATACTCAGACTGGATTTTTAGAGTACTAGATGATATGTTAAGGACAAATGTGGTGAATTTCTCAGTAAGTTGGGATGCTTACATGCCATTGATTGAAGTTGCTTATAATAATCAGTATCAAATTTGTATTAGGATGGCACCGATTGAGATATTGTATGGTAGGAGGTGTAGAACTCTTATATGTTGGGATAAAATGAGAGAGAGAAATATATCTAGTCCATCAATCATTGAGTTAATAGCTGAAAGGATCAAATTGGTTAGAGAGAACCCTAAAGCAACACAGAGTAGATCGAATAGCTGTTAATAAGAAAAATTTAGTCTGAGGTAAGTAGGACCCTACGAGGTTGTTGAGAGGGTTAGACTAGTTGTGAGTAGCTTGGAGTTGCCCCCAGATTTAAAACATTTATATAATGTATTTCATGTTTCACTTTTAAGAAAGTATTTACATGATGAATATTATAATATTTCAAGTTAAGCTGTAGAAATTCAGAAAGTTTGGGCTTATATACAAGTACCAGTGATAATTTTAGACAAAAAAGAATAAGTCTTGTATGATAAAGTAATTTCATTAGTAATGTTTTGTGGTGAAATAAGGATATTGAATAAATTATGTGAAAGTGTGAGACAATTATGAAGAAGTATTATTCACATTTTGTTTATGGAGTAAAGTAAGGAAATTTCGGGAACGAAATTTTTGTAAGATGGATAGAATTGTAATACCCGTAATCGTAAAGTAAAGGTAAAGAAGTAATTTAATAAATATGACATGAAATTAAAATAATATATTTACGCAAAGAATTTAATATTGAAAAAAATAATTCTTTCGAAACAAACGGACGTCTAGGACGTCGTAAAGAAAGAAAACAAAATGTTTTCAAAAAAATTATTAAATTAAATAAATAAAATAAAAAAATCTGGACGTCCAGCAAAAAGGAAAAGAAAAAATATAATAATAATAGAAATAATATGTATATACATATATTATATTATATTAAAAAAAAAACATATGGCAGCAGGTGGCATCACCTACTGCCAAGTGTAGCAAGGGAGGCTACATGCCCTCCATAAATGCATGGGCGTGGAAGATGTCTTGGAGGGAGGGGGGCTGCTGACACATGAAATTTTTGTATATATATTATATTAAGTATACATAAATTTATAATTACAACTTTGGTTTAGTTCTTTTAAATTATTGTATTTTTTTAAACATTTGGGGAACCAAAGAAAAGTCGAAAGAGCAAAATTTTAAAGAGTTTACTGCGGAATTTCATAGAGAATCACGAGAAGCTATCAGAAAAATAGAAAGTAATAACATAGTGTTTATTTTTTAATTTCTGACATTTATGAAGTTTTCCTTAATTCAAAGTGGGAATTTTCAAAGAGTGTGGTTTATAACGCATTGAAGAATAAATTATAAATTTAATATAAATACGATGTCAGGTGTTGACGATCTACAACTGGGAGAAATTTCTGAGAAACGAGAAATGCAAGGAGGTAATCTATGGGTAGCTTTAAGAGCTACGTGGTGAGTTAGATTTACTTTAAGTAATCTAGATAAAAATGAAAAATTTAGGGATAATTTTAAAATAAATTATTAGCTTATGTTTTGGTGATAGATAAAGATTTGGTTGATAGATATGATATGAATATTGGACATGTAGAATAGTATGATGTGAAAAGAGATATTTTTGGAATAATAAGTTGATTTAATAATAAAAGTGATAAGTAAAATTTTTGATGAGCTATGATTGATATTTTGATACGAATTTTGAGGAGATGAATTTTAGTGGATCTTGACAAGCTTTGATGGATGAAGTGATGTGATTTGGGATGAAATTTAGTGGATATTGATAGCTTTAATGGATGATTGGATGTGATTTGGGATGAGAGGAATTTAGTGGATATTTTTGTTTATATATAATTTGAGAAAAATCAGGATAGCAAGTCTGAATACATGCTTGTTTTTATTTTATTATTTATATGCATATTTCACATCATTGTTCATGTGCATATGCATTTAATAATATAACCGAAACAATCAAGAAGGGGCCGGTCTAATGGAACAACCGTGACAGCCGGTATGTGCTGGAAATAAAAGGGACACTGTGACAGCCGGTATATGCTGGAAATGATTCCGTGACAACCGAGATAAGCTGTAAAGAACCGGGAAGGGGCTAGTCTAAGATAATAACAACCTGTCGGTAGGTGGGAAGACGTTCCCATTACAATTATTCATGCATTGCATCTGTTTTGATTATTGCTTGCATTATTGAAATACTGATTTGTGATGTATAAATTATGAATTTAATTATAGATGGTTGAGTCTCATAGAAAGAGTCAGATATGGTGATAAGATTTTTTTGAAATGCTGAGGTGTGGTGTATTATTAGGAATATAATTAATGATGGTTGAGTCTTACTGAAAGAGACAGCTATGGTGATAAGATTATTGAAATGCTAAGGTATAGTGTATTATTGTGAATATAATAATAGATGGATGAGTCTCTTAGAGAGAGACAGTTACCGTGAGAAAAAGAGAAAATGATATAGAAAAGTGATAATATGGAAATTTTTAAATGTTAGACATTATGCTATTATCTAGTTATAGGATAAATAAATGATTAAATATTAATGGGTTATTTTGGAATACTTTTAGTAAATTTAATTCATTGAGCTTGTGAAGCTCACCCCTCATTGTACAATGATTTCAGGTGGCATGCATGATAAATAGTTTGGTGAGTTGAGGTTCAGAAAAAAAATCACTTTCTGTATGTCACGTACGTGCCAACATCCTCAGACTGATGAGAAAAAAAATTAAAAATTAAAAATATTTGTAAATATTCATGCATTTTACGTTGTATAGAATGTTTAAATGTTATATTGATGTAACTCCCCTGTTGACGGTTGAGGATTTATGAAAATTTTTCTATTGGTGTTATTTACTTTTATTGTTGCATATATGTGTCGTGCTGAGTTTTCAAAATGTGATGGCACCGTTTCGGGGGTGGCCAACCTGGGATGGGTCGTTACACCACATTAAATCATTTCTTAACTTATACTATATATATATATATATATATATATATATATATATATATATATATATCAGTACATTTTTATATAACTTCCAACACATTATTCTTTATTATTTTCCGTACTCGTAATCTTTTATACTTATATCACTTAAAATCTACTATTTATGATTTTTATCCTCATTCATGTTTTTTGTATTTTTATTTCTATTTTCCCAATCTAATATGCTTACTATCTTGATCTTTAATGGTATCCACCTCCTAAACCTAGGACCCAAACAACATCTAACCCCAATTAATATCATTCAATAACAAAATACTTGGAACCCCAAGGTATTTACAAACTTTAAATATCAAGAGCGCACTTCGCAGGAAACCAAAATCAAGGAAATCGTGCCTTTAAACCCTTTTTCAAATCATTTACTTTGAAACTTAAAAACAATTCAATTTTCATGAGTACTAACACTTTTAAAGGTTTTTTAATCATACTTCAAATGTATATAAACATTAAAATCACTTCGGAGGTTTTCATATTCAAATATTAAAGAAAAAGTCATTTTTTTCAAAAATCAGCATGATCTAGTCGATTGGGTACTTGATCTAGTCGACTGGGAACACGTCCGGAAGCTTCTGCCACTTCACCCAGTCAACTGCCACTTGATCCAATTGATTGGGTCCTTTAGAAACAACATAAAAATCTCATCCATTCGACTGGTCTCCCGACCTAGTCGATCGGGTCACCTGATTCCAACAAAAATCACTCTGAAAACTTAAGTTTTCCCCCAAAACTCTTCTTGATCTCTATAGATCC
Organism: Bretschneidera sinensis; assembly: GCA_023935145.1. Classification (NCBI taxonomy): domain Eukaryota; kingdom Viridiplantae; phylum Streptophyta; class Magnoliopsida; order Brassicales; family Akaniaceae; genus Bretschneidera; species Bretschneidera sinensis. Next base: position 57,495,510 of record CM043703.1, on the reverse strand, counting down.
TTTCAATTATTCAAAGATACAAGTTTCTATTAGTTATATTAACCAAAAATCAACATTACTCACACCAAAAATTGCATTCCAAACCTGAAAATCACAATTTTGGTTCAAAACCCCATTTTTTAGACAAACCCTTTTTTCTTCAAACTTTTTCCTTAAAAATTTCTTCAAATCACACTTCAAAAACTCAAATCTTTATCTTAAAAACCAAACTTGATAACAAGAAATAAAGAAGAACAAGATCTTTACCCTGCTTTTGCAAAAACTTTCCTTCTTTTCCCTTTTCTTCTTCTCTTTCTCCTCTTTCACTCTTGTCTCTTCTTTTCTCTCTTTTCTTTTCTTTTCTCTCTTTCTCGTTGGTTACAGAGAAATCCAACACAAAGTACTGGATTCTCTCCCCATCTCCCCCTATTTATAGACAATTTCTATATAAATTGAAAAACTACCCCTCCCATTCTAGAACTCTCTCCCAATTCACCCTAACGCATCTTAAAACTCTAAAAGTTTCCCCTTAGCAAAATTTATTACTAAAAACTCAATTTTTCTACCTATTTTTAAGTTTCACAAGCCTTAATAAAAACTTAGGACTCAAATTGAGCAATCATGCACCTTTACACGTCGAAATACGAACCCCGAAATTAAAATAATCAAATTAAAGTACCAGGCTCTACATTATAAAGCTGAGAAGCGTCGAGAGTTTGTAGAGCTTCATTAGACTCCATAGATGAGACTAGTTTAGTTTAAAGCTAGATTTATGGATTTGTCAATATATGCTTCATCATTGGTGAGTATTGAGCATGATAAAATTCAGGAGTTTCTAGATAAAATTCATTGGAAGATTCGATCCAAAATTTTTATTTTGAATTTTACTTCATTTTCTTAGTTAATAGATAAGGCTTTGATTGCTAAGAGAGATTAGTTGGAATTTAAGAGCCTGAGAGATCAAATGAGGTAATTTGGTGGACTCAGGTAATCATTTGGTGTACCTCAGTCGATGAGAGCAAAGGCTAGATTTCTCCCTTATAGTGTGCCTAGTAGTAGTCATTCTTCTGGTATATATCCATAATTTTAAGGTTGCGTCATAGATACAGGGAAGGCCTAGTGGGATGATTTCTTCCTTTAGGTATGCAGTTGGTTTTCGATATGGAATATCTAGTCATGTTGCTTCAGAGTGTGGCTATGTTGAGTTGATATGTTATACTTGTGGTGGTAGAGGTCATATGGCACGTGAATATAATCAGCATGTGACACTTGGTTCTAGTACAGTAAACACATGAGGTACTAAGGGCAGTCAACAAGGTTCATGATCTGTAAGAGCCAGGGGTGGTAATAGGGGACTACAGAGTGGAGGTAAAGGTGGTGGTGGTAGTTACTAGAAATTTGGGAATAGACATGGAAAGGGTCGAGGACAGTCTAGCCAAAGAGAAGCATCAATAAGTGAGTTTAGAGTTTAGAGCTCAGGGTAGAATATATTCACTAACTCAACAAGATGTTCAGATAGCTCCAAACATGGTGATAAGTGTGATTTTAGTATTTGGTTTAGATGCTAGAATTTTAATTGATTTGAGATCTACACACTCATTTATTTCAATATCATTTGTTATGCATGCTGATAGACCTAAATCATCTCTTGAGTGTATTTTATCGATAGAAAATCCTATTGGGAATAGTGTAAAGGTGGTTGATATATATAGAGATTGTGTATTGAAATTAGTTGGGAACTAATTCTATGTGGATTTAATTCCTCTAGAAATCTTGGGTTTTGATGTAATTTTGGGTATGAATTGGTTTGAAAAACATTATACTTGTGTGGATTGTTTTAGAAAAACATTTATTTTTTTAATCCTTAGGAAGGATGAATTTAAGTTTTGTGGAAATAGAAAAATAATTCCTACAAGCATTATATCAGCTTTAAAAGCACGAAAGACGCTTAATAAGGTTTCTAGTGGTTATCAAGCTTTTATGGTTGATTATAAGAAGGATATGCCAAAGCTTGAAGATATTCTTATAGTTAATGAGTTTCCATATGTATTTCTAGAAGATTTGCCAAGGTTGCCACCAGATAGAGAGATTGAATTTGTGATAGATTTAGTACCTAATATTAATCTTATTTCTATTACACCATACTATATGGCCCCAGCTGAGCTTAAGGAACTTAAGATTTAATTACAGGAGTTAATAGATAAAAGGGTTTATTAGATCTAGTTTATCACCTTGGAGTTCTCTTGTTCTATTTGTGAAAAATAAGAATGGGACTATGAGGTTATGTATTGATTACAGGCAATTAAATCGGGTGACTGTGAAAATAAAATATCACTTGCATAGGATTAATGACTTATTTGATCAATTTTAAGGTTTTTGTGTATTTTATAAAATTGACTTGAGGTCAAAGTATCATAAATTAAAAATCAAGGACTCTTATGTTTCAAAGGCTACATTTTGTACTAGCTATGGTCATTATAAATTTTTGGTTATGTCTTTTGGTTGACAAATGCAGCTGCAACTTTTATGGATATGATGAATATGGTGTTTAAACATTTCCTTGACTGTTTTGTTGTGGTATTTATTGATGATATTTTTGTGTATTCTATAAGTAAGGAAGAACATAGGAAACATTTGTGTTGACCCTTATTTGATTTTAATTCTGACAAAACAATGCTTTAACTATGCTAACAATTTTATCTAAGTGTTTTTCATTAAGCTTAAGCATTTAACTCAAGGACAAGACATATTTCAAGCATAAAGAATAAAAGATTGCACTTGAGAGACATTCAAAAGAAGATCGAAGACTAAGTTTAGATTCTAAGGTAGTTTACCGTCACATACAAATCACTCATTTAGTTTCTTAGCTTGATCTTGGCTCAAAAACTCTTTTTTGAAAATGTTTTGGTCAATTGAAGACTCATTTCTGTCAAAAATTGACTTAAAAGTCTAAGTTTTCTAAAACTAACAGTCGACAGTGGATTTTAGATAGTCGACTGTCAAGTCTCTACAGCTGATCATTTTAAGAACTAAAATGGACAGTCGACTGTGAAAGAGACATAAAGTTTCACAATCGACTGCCCATTTAGATAGTCGACTGTCTAACTCTTTGTAAACTGCCCATTTTAAAAACAAAATGGATAGTTGATTGTAGATCAAAGGACAGTCGACTATCCAAATCATTTTAAGCCCAAAATTTCAAATTCAAGAGAGGACAGTTAACTGTTCATTTTTCACAGTCGATTGTCCTATCGAGAATAACGACTAGTTTTCAAAATTTGGACGCGGGAATTAAGCAATTAATGCTCTAAACCTTTCAAATTTGTGTCTAGCGGCCATATAAGGCCAAGACTATAAAAACCTCTCATCAATGAGTATTTAAACAACAAGAAAGAACATTCAATTTCTAAATCAGCTCATTAATACTCTTGAAAGCTTTAAAAAATTCTTTTGAGCCATTTATCAATCTTTATTCTTAAAAGAGAGATCATCTTCATCTTGTAAAGCATTTATTGTTGTCTCTCTTGTTTTCCTTTACATTAAATATCAATCATTGTAAAAAGAAAGAGTTGGTATAGCTCTTAGAGTGTTTAGGATTAAACACTTCCTTGTAACTTCCTTGTGGAAGAGAGTGCTTGTAATGTTTGTGCAACACCTGTGAAGTTGCTTGACTATAATTAGTGAATTGCTTTAAGGAGGTTCCTTAAAGAGAGTGGATATAGGGTTGGAGAGATTCTGATTTTGCTGAACCACTATAAATGAAGTTTGCATATTCTCTTCCTTTACTCCTTTATTTTTAAGCATTTTTTTTATTGTGTGCTTTGCTTGAGTAAATTGTTCAAAACTTGTGTGTTAATTACAAAAAAGTTTTTAAAACCCAATTCACCACCTTCCTAGGTTTATACCTCAGTCTACAATTGGTATCAGAGCCACATACTCAATTTTAGGGTTTAAATCCTTGAGTTGATCCAATGGCTTCAAATAGTTATACCGAAGGTCATTCCTATACTAGACCTCCTTTGTTTAATGGCACAAATTATAGTTATAAGAAATATAGAATAAAATATTTGTTGAAGGACAAGATTATATAATTTGTGAAGAATCATTAAAGACAGACCTAGAATTCCTATAAAGAAAATAACTATTAGAGAAATCAATCATACAATGCCTAAATTCAAATCGGAGTTTAGTGAAGAGGATTATAGAATGATGTCTCTAAATAGTAGAGCTACTAGTATGTTACATTGTGCTTTGGACATTAATGAGTACAATAAAATTTATACATGTGTTTCGACTAAGGAGATATGGGACAAACTTCAAATTACTTATGAGGGCACTAGCGAAGTTAAAAAATAAAAAATTTATATGCTAGTGTTCGAGTATGAATCTTTTAAAATGTCTCCTAACGAAATAATTTCTGAAATGCATTCCTGTTTCATCACTATTGTTAATGGTTTAAAGCTTCTTGGTAGGAACATTGAGGAGTTTGAACTAACAAGGAAGATATTAAGGTCTTTGTCATCAACTTGGAAAGCAAAGAAGACGGCCATAACGGAGGCCAAAGATCTCGACAAACTTGATGTCAAAACGCTTCTCGGATCATTATTGACACACAAGATGGAAGAAATGAATCCCAGTGCCAATGATGATGAGATGAAGAAAAAGAAAATGATTGCTCACAAAACTTTAACAAGCAAGAAAGATGAAGAAAAGAAAGAAGAGAATGAGAGTAGTAAAGAAGATGGTGAAATGGCTCTAATCACCAAAAAGTTTCATAAGTCCTTAAAGAAGAGCAAAAAACCTTACACAAAAGATTCCACTCAAAAAAGAGAACCTATTGTATGTTATGGTTGCATAAAGCCCGGACACATTAAAGCCGATTATCCAACAACAAACAAACCATACAAGAGCTTCAAAAAAAAAGCTATGGTTGCAACCACTTAGAGTGATGATGAAGAAGAAGAATTTTCGGACAACGATGTTGGATATGAAGAAATTTCCAATCTTTACTTAATGGCAATTGCTGATGAAAATGAGGTAACAAATTCTCCCTCCACTAATAATAATAATATTGTTAGTAGTAGTGAAGAATTGATTGAAGTAATTAATGAAATGCCTGAAGAATTAAAAAAAAAATGATTCTAGGAATATTGCTCTTAAGAAGGAAGTCTCATCTCTCTTTGAAGAGATGGAAAGTCTAAAGGAAGAAAAAGAAAAACTATCTTCCATGCTCTATAACTCATCACAAGATTTTTTGAAAAATGAAAATGATGGTCTAAGAAAGAAAGTGATGGAGTTGAATAACACTATATCTAGGTTTATTCTTGGAAAAGAAAATCTAGATGAAGTTCTATCTTGCGAAAGAATGAATGGAGAAAAATATGGTTTGGGTTATTCTCCATTAGGCAAACAAAAATCAAAAGAGACTTTTTTTATGAAAGTAATATGTGTGGATGAACCCTCCACCTCTAAGGGTACTTGCAAGGTTAAGAGCTTTCGTTCAAAGAATGCTAATAAACATGAGAATGTAAATTTCAATTCAAATTCAAAAAATTCTAAAGCATATGCTAGAGATAGAAATCCTAGAAATACATATCCATATATGTATGCTCATCCTAGAAATGCAAATGCTAGGAATACACATTCAAGATATACAAATGCTAGGAATACACATTCAAGGTATGCACATGCTAGGAATGCACACCATAGAAATTACTATCATGCATATCCTAGAGATAACATGTATGTTCATAACTCTCATGCTAAAAACATGTATCCTAGGAATGTTCATCCAATGAATAATAGGTATACATATTCAAGACATCTTAGGGACTTCTATAACTATTATCCTAGGATTAAGCATCATCAACATGTCTACAATTATAAAGCACCTCATAATGTTAAGAAAGTATGGGTCTTTAAAGGAGCTGTATTTTCTAGGACTAACCCCAAAGGATCCAAGAAATTTTGGGTACTTAAAAGTGCAATTGTATATCCATGTGTAATGTAGATGTGTCTCCACACCAAAGAAAAAGGTAACTATTGGTACTTTGATAGTGGATACTCAAAGCACATGACTGGTGATCAAAGTATGTTCAAAGAGCTAACTCTAAGGGATGACAGACACGTCAGCATTGGAGAAAACACCAAGATGAAGATTATCGGGCATAGCAAAATGGGTAAAGACATCAAGAGTAACAAGATTAAGTTTGTTGGCCAGAGACATGACAATATCTATCTAGTTGATTTAAAATTTTTACATTCAGAAAGTGAAAAAAGTTTCCCTGCTTTTAATGAAAACCCATAGCTATAGCATAGAAGGTTTGGCCATGTGAACATGGATTCACTCAAAATTCTTTTAAGAAAGATTTAGTTATTGAACTTCTCTAAATCAAATTTGAAAAAGACAAAGTTTGTGATGCTTGTCAAATAGGAAAACAAACAATAGTATCTTTTAAATCTAAAAAGGTAATTTCAACCTCTAGACCATTAGAATTTCAACATATGGACTTGTTTGGTCCAATAAGTACTATTAGTCTAGGTGGCCATCAATATGATCTTGTTATTGTTGATGATTATTCAAGATATGCATTTGTTATTTTTATTGCTTATAAGGATGAAACTTATAAAGGTTTCGTGAACTTCTTAAGAAGGTTCAAAGTGAAAAAAGAATTTCTATCTCAAGTATTATAAGTGATCATGGAAAATAATTTGAAAATCAAAATTTTGTGATGAAAATAGAATTGATCACAATTTTTTTGCCTCTAGAACTCCTCAACAAAATGGTATTGTTGAGAGGAAAATAGAGTTCTAGAAGAATTTGCTAGAAACATGCTTTGTGAAAATAGTTTACCAAAATATTTTTGGGTGGAAGCTGTAAATACTTCTTGCTATGTTTTAAATAGAGTAATTAGGCTTATGCTTGATAAAACTCCATATGAACTATAGAAGAGTAGAAAGCCTAATATAATTTATTTCCATGTTTTCGGTTGCAAGTGCTTCATCTTAAACAACAATAAAACTAATTTTGATATTCTTAGGATATTCAACCTCTAGTAAAGCTTATAAAGTCTTTAACAAAAGAATGCTAGTGGTTAAAGAATTCGTACATGTTGCTTTTGATGAATCTAACCTAATTAGTAGTAGAATAGTATCCCTTGATGATGATGTAGGTTTTACTCCAAAAGTAGATGCATCAACTCCCACTTTTGACCCTAAGGAAAGTCAAACTCAAACAAATTAAGAGTTAGATGATCCCAATCTTGATCAACCCTCTACAAGTCAGTAAGGAGATGGACTTCCCAAAGGTTAGAGGTATGTGAATTATCGTCCAATCGATCAAGTGATTGGTGATTCTTCACAAGGGGTAAAAACTAGATCTTATATGAGAAATATTTGCAACTGTGTAGCTTATTTATCCCAAGTAGAACCTAAGAATTTTGTAGAAACCGAAAAAGATACTGATTGGATAAATGCTACGCAAGAAGAGTTAAATCGGTTTGAAAGAAATAAAGTGTTGACTCTAATTCCTAGACCAAATAATCATATCATCATAGGAACTAAGTGGGTATATAGAAACAAAATGGATGAAAATGGAATTGTAACTAGGAACAAGGCTAGACTAGTTGCTAAGGGTTATAATCAAGAAGAAGGAATAGACTTTGATGAGACCTATGTTCCTGCAGCTAGATTAGAAGCCATTCGTATGTTACTAGCCTTTGTATGCTTTAATAAGTTTAAACTATTTCAAATGGTTGTGAAAAGTTCCTTTTTAAATTATTTTATAGAAGAAGAGGTTTATATTGAACAACTTCTTGGTTTTGAAAATCCTAATATTTTAAACCATGTTTATAAGCTTTCTAAAGCTCTCTATGGGTTGAAGCAAGCTCCAAGAGCATGGTAAGAAAAGTTAAGTAAGTTTTTACTTGAAAATGGTTTTACAAGATGAAAAATAGATACGACTCCTTTTACAAAAACTCATAAACATGACACACTCCTAGTCCAAATATATGTTGATTATATTTGGTGCCTCTAATGAATCCATATGTCAAAATCTATGGGCACTCCCATGAACACCTCTACAAAACTTGACTTAGATAAGGAAGTTAAGTGTGTAATGTAACAACCCATCCCGGGTTGGCCACCCTCGAGATGGTATCATCATGTTTTGAAATCTTAGCACGACACATATATGCAACAATATAAAAACATTAATTGAAATTATCCTCAACCCTGAACGAGGGAGTTACATTATTAAAATACCAACTGAAACCATATATACAAAATATTATGCATGAATATTTACAACAACAAAAAATTCTTCTATTAGTTTGAGAATGTGGACCATGAGGCTTATAGATAATCACTTAGTCTAAATCATAGCTCATAAATCTATCTATCATATCCACTACCTGAAATTATTTAACAATGAGGAATGAGCTTCATAAGCTCAGTGAATTAAATTTACTAGAAGTACTCGATTTGTATAAATCCAATCACATCTTATAATTCAACCGTTTCTAATTCACAAATATTATTCATCTATTTCTTCACATATAATAATTCAATCTTTCGAATAGTCTTCTAATATTCATTCATCTATTATCTCATATAACTCGATAATAACATTTTATTATCACTACTCATATCATAATTCCAATCATTTATCAATCTCTTCTTAAATTAATCATCAAACATATCAATTTTTCTTCTCATATATTTAATCATCTTGAGACTATCAATTCAACATCATTATATACCTCGTTATGAGGGTCACAATATATAATCAATCAATCAAATAATTTTTATTATATCATACTTTCATATTTCTTTCTCATCATATTTGTCTCTTTATGAGACTCATTTATCTATCATTAATTTCACAACCAAGACTGATACTTTAGTATCTCAATTAATAATAATCAATATTTAAAATATATGTAATTCATGAATTTAAATTATCTTTCTTTCTTTCTCATCAGATCATTTCATATTATCATCTGGGAATGTCTTCCCACATGTCGACATGTTTTAGCTAGACCAGCTTCCTTCCTAGTCTTTTCAGCTAGACCACCTACTTTCCTGGTCTTTTCAGCTAAACCAACTACATTCCTCGTCTTTTCAGCTAAACCAGCTACATTCATGGTCTTTTTAGCTAGACCAGCTGCCTTCTTGGTCCTTTTTTTTTTTTGCTAGACCAGTTGCTTTCCTAGTCTTTTCTTTTATGCATATGAGCAATAATATGCAAGCAAACATACATCCAAACATTTAATTCAATTATCTAGCTCTTTCTCAACATTATTATTTTTTATCATATTTATTAAATTGTCTCCTCATATATCATATCAACTTTTTAATCATATTTTTCAGAAATTTCATATAACTTTTCAACACATTTTTCATTTATTCATGTAATTAATATTCAACATATTATTAAATCCATAATCAATAAACCAAATCAATTACCATACTTATCGAAATGTACATCGTTAAACCATTTTAATTCAACAATTTATTCAAATATCATAATCATAAACTTTCATAAATCTTACTATTTCATAACTTAATTCAAACAATATAATTATTTAATTATGAGTCATTGAAAATTTACCTCAAATATGATGAAGTCTTGCTATTGTAATTGGATGACTGTACTATCTCTACTATTGGAGAAATTTTATTTATAACTTTTTGCTAAGAAATTTGAATTAAAGAAAGAAGAAAACGAAACAAGATTTAGTAAGAAATAAATAAACAAAACTAAAACTAAATTTTTATATAAAAAAACTATTTCACCTGCCACCACCAAATGCTTAGGGTCCATGAGTTGGCTAACATGCAATTCTTGCATGTTTTTGTAGCCTACACTTGGACTAAGCGTCCAGGTGTATAACCACCTGTTTTTTTTTTTTTCCTTTCCTCCTCCTTGTGACACCAAACATCTAGGTGTCCGTTCTAGTTATTTTTTATTTTATTTTTTTCCTTCCTTTGTAATCACATCTGGACGTTTCCAGGTGTCTTCTTTTTTTCAATAGTAAATATTTCATGTATATATATTTTAATACATTTAATATCTATCAAATTACTTCTTTACCCTTACTTTAAGAACATGGGTATTACATGTAGATACTAAAAGTTATAAAAGCATGATAGAAGCTTTACTATATCTAACTGCAAGTAGACCTGATATAATGTTTAGTGTATGCATATGTGCTAGATTCCAAGTTAATCGTAAGGAATATCATATTGTTGCTGTGAAAAGAATTTTAAGATATTTTCAAGGTACTCAAAATCTAGGCTTTGGTATTCTAGAAAATCATCTTTTGAGCTTGTTAGTTACTCGGATGCTGATTTTGCGGGTTGTAAGTTAGATAGAAAAAGCACTAGTGAAACATGCCAATTTCTAGGTACTATGTTAACTTCTTAGTTTTCAAAGAAACAAAATTCAATTGCACTATCAACCATCGAAGCAGAATATGTAGCCGCCGGTAGTTGTAGTGCACAAGTTTTATGGATGAAACAACAACTAAAAGATTATGATATGTGTTTTCAAAACATTCCAATTCATTGTAACAACACTGGTGCTATCAACTTGACAAAAAACCTAATTCGAATTCTAGAACCAAACACATTGAGATAAGACATCACTTCATAAGACATCATGCTAAAAAAGATGATATTACGCTAGAATTCATTCCCTCCGAAGATCAAATTGCTGATATCCTTACTAAACCTTTAAATGAAGACATTTTTTGCAAAATAAGACTGTTAATGTGATTAAAAAATTCTGACTATGTGTGTGTTTGATTACATCAACATTCATCATGTGCATTTTTGCTATTAACTGAATGAGGATTAACACGAAATTTAATGTTCCCTCACTTAATATTAGCATAGAGCAATAAATGCTTGCAAAAATTCTTTCAAATTTTAGTTATAGGCATTGCACAGTCGATTATGCATATTTAACAGTCGACTGTCCAAGGGACAAAGACTTTCGCAGTCAACTGTCTATATGAACATGGAGTCTAACAGTGACTGTGCAAGGGGCAGAGACTTTCACAACCGACTGTCCATATGAATAGTTGACTGTCCCTCCTGTCCAGTCCTTTGATTTAAAAAGGACAATCGACTATCCATTTTCGATAGTTGACTGTCGAATCGCGAGTATGTATACGGTCCTTTGATTTAAAAAGGATAGTCAACTGCCCATTTTCAACAGTCAACTATCCAATCGCGACTATAAAGCTGAACTTCATCTTCAACCTCAAAAATCCCCTAATTTTCAAACCCTAGGCGCACATCCTTTCTCTCTCCTTCAAAATTTCATGATTTCTCACCCAATTAGCCCAAAATCCATCAAATTTCATCCAAAGAAACACCCTCTCTACACTTTTTGATCAATCCTGTTGGTTATTTTCTCCAAAAAAAAATGCCTAAAATAGTACTCTCTTTGAGCTCCAAGAAAGGCAGCGATGGCACAGGGAAAAATCGTCAGAAAGTGGTCGTGGACCACAATCTCTTCATCAATGTTGCTACTAAATCATGGTATAACAACCGTGTCTCTAGCAAAGAAATAATTATGGGTTGTTTGGTAGATTTTTAGAATTTACACAGTAATGACATGAATATAGAGCATTATTTTATTGTTGTAGGTTGGAAATGCATAGTCACTCTTTCTGAAGTTACATATCTTAGACTAATTAGACTATTTTATGCCAAACTTAAGAGAACCTCCTCTGTCGAGTTATCATTCAACACTTTTGTTAAAAGCAAGACCATTCTAGTCAATGAAAAGGTGTTGTTTGAAATCTTACAAATACCCAAGGGTGGTCAGGAGTGGGTAGACACCTTCAACTAGGCTGAGGACTTTGACAAGCAGGGAGCCCTTGGGATTCTTCAAGGTGACCCCATCTATACCTTCGATGCCACCTTTAAGGACGCCAATGCTCTAACCATAGTCAGTCAGATGGTTCACTTAATCATTAGCTACTACATATCTCCTAGGAAGGGGAGTCATACATATCTGAGCCAGCTAGATGTTTACATCCTATGGAATTTGATGAATGACATTCAGTATAACATCTACAGACTGATTATGGCTAAGATGATTGAGGGAGCTGAGAAGAAGTTGGGTGGACTACCATTTGGGATGCTCATCACCTGCATTCTAAAGTATTATGGAGTTTCCTTCATTGGAGAGGAGAAGATGGAGTTGCCCACTACTGATGTCTTCAACAAGTCCACTCTCACTAGGATGAAGTTGATTCAGTTGGAGGACTTCACTTGGAAGCGTATTGCAAATTCCATCTATGATCTAGCTCAGAGGTTTGGAGAAGAAAACCTGATGGAGCTGCTCCTGCTGGTGGGGACATACCAGAGGATGATGAGTATAAGGATGAGACAACTGTAGGTGTTGGTGCTAGCAGTTTCGGGTCATGAAATTATAATATATTTGTGCTAGCTGCACTCCAAGATCTCAAGCATAAGATGTCCTCCCTCTCACTTACAATAAATGCTCGTTTTGACATCATTGATGGTGAGCTTGAGGAGATTAAAGACCAGATCACGAGGCTTCACCGACCCTCTGATGCTCCTTGATATTTTTCATTGTTTTTTATTTTAGAACTATGTCAAAACATTTGCAAGGACATGTATTTTTCCTTTTCTTCATGCATTTTACTTTATAAAATGATGATTGTTAGCTATATTATGCTTATTTGCTAGGTTCATGGGAACCTCAGTGGTTTATCTTCCTTTATTGAATGTGTTTTGGCAACCTAGCTCTTCTTTTACATATTTAATGAGTATTATTACATTTAGCTCATGTATCAGTTTTCTGATTCTTCCCATGAGCTCTTCATGTATCTATTTTGGGCTAATCTTATTCTTTTTATCATACTCTATCTATCTGTTGGGATAGATAAGCTTATTCTATTCCTTATAGCAGTTATATGAGCTCACAACACATATTTTCAGGAAATCTGCTCTTACATGAGCTTTCTTGGTTTAAACTTTTATATAATGCCATGTCTTAGCATTAACTTCTATGTTCTCTTTGTTTATCTTTGAATATATATATATGTCTTGCTCTGTCTCTTCACCTCTATTATGTTGATGACGAAAAGGAAGGAGAAACATAGAAAAAGTAAAGAAAAGAGAATAGAGAAGGAAGAGAAAATAGAGAAAAAGAACAAGACAATGATTGTCTGTATACATACATTAAGGGGGAGCCTTGTTCCATTTTTATAAGTCAATATATATTCTTGGTTGGATTTTCTTTTTAATGTTTTTACATGTTGGTTTTATCCTAAAAGCAGAGTAGACTCTGTCCATTTTTCTATAAAAACCTAACACTTAGTCTTTAAAACTGTTTTTATCACTTTAGTTTTGTTATCATAAAAAAGGAGGAGATCGTTGTTATTTGATTTTCATTATGACAAAACAGTTCTTTAACTATATGAACAGTTTTATCTAAGTGCTTTTCATTAAGCTTAAGCATCCAACTCAAGGACAAAATGTTTTCAACTATAAAGAAAAAAGATTGCACTTGAGAGACATTCAAAAGAAGACCGAAGACTAAGTTTAGATTCTAAGGTAGTTTACCTTCACATATAAATCTCTACTTTAGTTTTTTAGATTGATCTTGGCTCAAAAAATATTTTGAAAATGTTTTGGTCAATCAAGAACTCATTTCTGTCAAAAACTGACTTAAAAGTCTAAGTTTTCTAAAACTGACAGTCGACTGTGGATTTTAGACAGTCGACTATCAAGTCTTTGCAGCTGACCATTTTAAGAACTAAAATGGACAGTCGAGTGTGGAAAATGGACAATCGACTATGAAAGAGACAGAGAGTTTCAAAGTCGACTGCCCATTTAGACAGTCGACTATCCAACTCTCTGTAAACTGCCCATTTTAAAAACAAAATGGACAGTCGGCTGTAGATCAAAGGACAGTCAACTATGAAAGAGATAAAGAGTTTCACAGTCAACTGCCCGTTTAAACAGTTGACTATCCAAATCATTTTAAGCCCAGAATTTCAAATTCAAGATAGGACAGTCGACTATCCATTTTTCACAGTCGATTGTTCTGTCGAGAAAAACGACTAGTTTTCAAAATCTAGACGCGTGATTTGAGCAATTAATGCTCCAGACTTACCAAATTTGTGTCTAACAGCCATATAAGGCCAACGCTATAAAAACCTCTCATCAATGAGCATTTAAACAATAAGAAAGAACATTCAATTTCAAAATCAGCTCATTAGTACTCTTGAAAGCTTTGAAAAATTCCTTTGAGCCATTTATCAAGTTTTGTTCTTAAAAGAGAGATCATTTTCATCTTGTAAAGCATTTATTTCTATCTCTCTTGTTTTCCTTTACATTAAATATCAATCATTGTAAAGAGAAAGAGTTAGTATAACTCTTAGAATGTTTAGAATTAAACACTTCCTTATAACATCCTTGTGGAATAGAGTGCTTGTAAGGTTTGTGCAACATCCATGAAGTTTCTTGACTATAATTAGTGGATTGATTCAAGGAGGTTCCTTGAAGAGAGTGGATGTAGGATCGGAGAGATTCTGATATTGTCGAACCACTATAAACGGAGTTTGCATGTTCTCTTCTTTTACTCCTTTAATTTCAAGCATCTTATTTATAGTGTGCTTTGCTTGAGTAAATTGTTAAAAACTTGTGTGTTAATTGATAAAAAAAAAAATTAAACCCAATTCACCCCCTCTTGGGTTTTTATCTTGGTCTACAATTTGAAAATTATATTGCAGACTTTGAGAGAGAAGCAGATATATGCTAAATTGAGTAAATGCGAATTCTGGATTGATAAAGTTACTTCTTAGGTCATGTGATTTCTAGTGATGGGATTTATGTAGGCCCTCAAAAGGTAGAAGGAGTGCTTAATTGGGATAGACCAACAAATGTAACAGAGGTTCAGAGTTTTCTTGGTCTGGCTAGATATTATAGGAGATTTATTGAGGGATTTTCCTTGATAGCAGCACGATTAACCCGTTTGACTATAAAGGATGTTAAATTTGAGTGGATTGAGGAATGTAAGGAGAGTTTTCAAAAATTAAAGGAAAAGTTGACAACGGCTCAAGTATTGACTCTTTTTGTTAGTGGACAAGGATTTGTGGTTTTTAGTGATGCATCTCATCGTGGTCTTGGATGTGTATTTATGCAAAATGGTAAAGTGATTGCTAATGCATCTAGTCAGTTAAAGAACCATGAGCGTAATTATCTTATTCATGATTTGGAGTTAGTTGATGTTGTATTTGCTATGAAAATTTGGAAACATCATTTGTATGGAGAGACATGTGAAATCTTTATTGATCATAAGAGTATGAAATATTTGTTTACTCAGAGAGATTTAAATTTAAGGCAGACGAGATGGATAGAATTGATTAAGGATTATGATTGTTCCATTATTCACCATCTAGGAAAAACCAATGTTATAGAAAATGCTTTAAGTAGGAAGTCAGGCAAGCTAAATGTGTTGAAAAATGTGGATGAAGAATTGTATTATGATTTTAGGTCTTTAAGAGTAGACTTGAGCTATATGAGTGGAGTATTGTTAGCTACCATAAGAGTTAGGCCAATTTTGCTGGATCGTATCTTAGAAACTTAAAATGGGGATTTCGAGATATAGAAAATCTGAAGAGAAGTGTATAATGGAGACAAATAAGATTTTATAATTCGAGGTGATAATATGCTTCTTTTCGAGAGTTGTTTATGTATACCCAATGATAGTGAATTGATAGGGAAATTATAAATGAATCTCATAGTACTGCCTACTCAATGCACCCAGGTAGTACCAAAAATGTATAGAAATCTTCAAAAAATGTATTGGTGGCCTAAGATGAAACAGGAGATTGTTGAGTTTGTTTCAAAATATTTAACTTGTTATCAAGTGAAGATGGAGCAACATAGGCCAGCTGGTTTATTACAATCTCTTCCTATTCCTGAATGGAAGTGGGAACATATTACTATGGATTTTGTATCGGGTTTACCTCATACTTAAGCTGGTCATAATGCTATTTGGGTGATTATTGATAGATTAACTAAATCTACCCATTTCTTAACTATTAAGATTTCATTTTCTTTTGAGCGACTAGCATAGTAATATGTTTATAAGATCATAAGGTTCCATGGTGTTTCAGTATCCATAGTGTCAAATAGAGATCCAAGGTTTACTTCGAGATTTTGGCCTAGTCTTCAATTAGTCATAGGTACCAAACTTAATTTTAGTACTACTTGTAATCCCCCGACTGATGGACAGTCTGAGCATACAATTCAAACTTTGGAAGATATGTTAAGGGCCTGTATCTTAAATTTTCATGGTATTTGGGATGTTCATTTACCTTTGATAGAGTTTGCTTATAATAACAACTATTAATCCAGAATTGGAATGGCCCCTTATGAAGCACTTTATGGAAGAAAGTTACGATCTCCAATATGATGGGATGAAGTTGGTGAGAGACAACCGTTAGGTCTTGAAATAGTCCAAATTACCACTGAAAAAGTCAAGATTATTCGAGAAAACCTGAGAACTGCTCAAAGTTTCTAGAGGAGTTATGTAAATCATAGAAGCCATGATTTAGAATTTCAGGTGGGAGATTGGGTATTCTTGAGAGTAGTAGCTTTGAAGGGCATACTCAGATTTGGGCATAAGGGCAAACTTAGTTCTCGTTATATTAGGCCCTATAAAATAATTGGAAGAGTGGGTATAGTTGCCCATCATTTAGCCGTACTCCAGAATTATCTCAAATTCATGATGTTTTCCATGTGTCTTCCTTGAGAAAGTACGTGCCTGATTCTTCACTTGTACTTCATTATGATCATGTGGAGCAACCAGTTGAAATTCTGAATAGGCGAGACCAAGTGTTGCGCAATAAAACAATTCCATTGGTAAAAGTACTTTAGCGCAATCACGCGGTTGAAGAAGCCACGTGGGAGTGTGAGTCAACTATACACACCGAATATCCACATCTCTTTGATCTGTATGGTAAATTTGAAGGATGAAATTTTTTTGTAGGTGGTAGAAAATGTAAAATCTTCACTTTAAAGAGTAAGACTAATTTCGTAATTTTTTAATTTAAAAAAATTGATAAATAGAACTTTGGAGCCTTCATGATTTCGTGAAGATATTCTTATATTGTTAATTTATAATAATAAAGTAATATTATTTATAATAAAATAATAATAATAATTTATTAAAAAAATTAATTAAATTAAATTAAAAAGGTAAGAAGATAAGTTCACCGAATGTGAACTTATAATGAAGTTTTTATAATTAATAATAAAATCATAGTAAAATCATATTTATATATATTAAGAAAACAACGTAAACGATGAAGAACATGAATTCACGTGAAGGAATGTGAACTTCAAATGAATTGTTTTAATTTAATAATAAAATAATATTAAAAAAAAAAACTTAAGAACATAAGTTCCTTCTTATGTTCGTTTTCTCTGTACGCTTATGTTTCTCGTTTGTTTGGTTTCTTTCTTCCTTTCTTAACTAAAATTATCTCTAGAAAAATTCATAGAAAAATTTCTCCAATATTTTAGATAATTGCAGTTATCCAACTTTCATACAAAGATTTCATCACATTTTGGTAAGTTTTCAAAATCTATATTTCAATTTTATATTATAATGAAACATTTAGCTCTAAAATTAATTCTTTCCTGTATTTAGACATAAATTTTAATTACTAAATTATCATAGTTGTTAAAAATATACATGCAATGGAAGAATTTTGTTATTTAAGCTGAAAATTCTATATTTTTAGATTAAAATGTTATTTCATTTCTAGTATATTTTAACAAATTTAGATTAATTATTCAGGAATTTATGGTGCAATTAAAGGTATTTGGAGGTTAAAAATTTGAAATTTTCTTATAAATATATTAACTGAAATTAGACTTTATATATTTTCTTGCTTTGTGAAAAGGTATAAAGAGTGGGTATTGTTAAGGTGAGCTTTTACTACCAAACTGTATGTAAATTCTCATTACCTTTTTATATGGTAAAAATATGTTCTATGTTTGGAATTATGAATTATTTGAGAAAAGATAAAATTGTATATTTGGAATTCTTTGTGAAAAATATAAATTATTACTTCTAATTTAATATGTTTGATCATTTTTTTTTTATGATTTACAAGAAGATTTGAAATTGTTGAATTAAAAATGTTTATGTGAAAGTGTGATTATGATTTATGAGAAAGAGTTGAGAATGAAATTGTTATTGAAATGATGAGAATGGGCATGGTGCTGATATTGTAATAATACATAGAAGTGTCTTGCTGGATGGAGACATTTATTATATTATATTATATTATATATGTATCCTACTGGATGGGGATACGAGATGGTAAAAAGGGTGCCCTAGAGATTACTCCCCCCCTCCCCCCCCCTCAGTTGCAGCCTGTTTTTTTTATCCGAATATGTGTCTAGCTGGATGGGAACACTTAAATGTCCTGCTGGAGGGGGACAGTTATCATATGTATCCTACTGGATGGGGATTATATGATGATAAGACACACACACACACACACACACACACACACACACACATATATATATATATATATATATTAAATTATGTGTATACTTGCTCTTAAAAAACCAGCCCAAGAAAAGATGTGATTTGGTTTCTTATGAGATTTGCGATGATGAAAAGAAATGTTTAATGAATTTCAACATTAATTAATGGTGAATTGTTTCGAAATGATGAATAATGATTTTTGTTTGGATTGAATGTAAAGTTTATGTTTTAAATGTTTCTTAAACATGTTTATATGTTTTTTATATATCAAATGTGATTTCTTGATGTATGAGAATTAAATTTTGGTAGTTTAAACTCATATTAGTTTTAAAAGCTGTTGTGTCATTTCCTTGTTGAAATTGCCAGGTTTCGAGGAGTATTAGACGTCATTTTTCCTATCAGACGTATCTTCTGGTTTAGGTAGTTTCTTGGGCATCCTCTCCTCAGGCTACTGGTTGTTGTAATTATTTTTTGGTGATGTTGTAAAGATTTAATAAATTTGATCTGGTTTGTAACATATATCTCATCTATAAATAATGAGAAGGTAAAATTTGAATTTTTATTGAGATAACAGTAGAAGATAAAATGAGAAAATGAATTTATAGTAAAATAATATATTAATTTGATTGTACATCTTTGACTCATAAGGGTAGTCTTATGGGTTTGGGTCTAAGACACACTCTCGCTTATTGATCATTCTTTACAGGGAATGATCTTGGGTATTAAACTGAGAGTTATGGGTATGAAAAAACGACTGGTACCTATAGTAGATGAGGTCATTTTAGTGTTGCTACTCATTGTTTGCTTGATGGTCCTTTTCTCTTGTGAAGATTCTTATTATTTGCATTAAGGTTTTGTGTAAGCTTCATATACTTGGAAATTTATTACAAGAATTGTTTACTTGTCAATTTTAACACTTACAAAACGTAAGGAGAAGTAAGCCATGAAAGCCTGTGGTTAATGTCTTTACTCCTTTGGCTCTGTAGCCAACCCACTCCTATTCGAAACACGACACATTTGAAATCTTAAACAAAAGCATCAGCAGAAGTAAAAAAAAAAAGAGAAAGAGAGCTCAACGTAGAACTCATTCATAAGTAGAGGAGAAAATTCGCTTTTAAACCGAACTCTCTAGTCTGAACCCAGTACTACTCCATATAATTAACAAGTGAATTCAGCTGACTTAGCTTAAGGACTACACTAAAGTCAACTACTTTGGTAGTTTGAAGTAAACGCATGTACATGTCGCTTTTGACTTACAAAACCTTTGAACATTCAAATACGGCGGGTTTTCGGTGGTTTGCGATGTACTTATTTGACTTAAATCCACGTATTTTTGTACCTTTTAGAGCTCATTTTATTAATTTAATGAGAAGTAGTCAAACGTACAAGTCATTTGCAGGTGATATTTGCTTAGTTTCGAAGTACTCTAAAGACTTAACCAGCGCTATAGATTTAATTTTTCATCAACTTTGAGTACAGATTATGATCGATCCCCCTAAAAAATAAAGTAATAAATAGGCTACGAGATATATATATATATATATATATATATATATATATATATATATATATATATATATATATATATCTGATTGAGGGGCTTACATTTGAAGAAATGGCTTAAATACTTTCAAGTTAGCTCCACATCTTGTTTTTTTTTTTTTTGTTACGTAAGCATTAATATTAACCATCTTAAAATATTCTCCTTATTTTCAGTTTACCATCTTTTTGTTACTCAACCTAAAGGAAACCATTTTTCAGCCATCCTTCCCGCTAAAAACCATTTTCCATATCCTCCAATCCAAATTTACAAATCTACCACCTTATCAATTATCATTGTGCCCTTGGGTGTACATCAAAATTTCTCTTCTATCAACACAAACAAATATTGATCAAATCAACATCCTTCATTTCAACTTAATTATCAATCATGTTACAATGAAATCCATTTAATTATTACAAAAATTAATTTGAACTTAGTGCGCACTTGCTACATCTAATTAAGAAAACGATATCAATATGATAAGCAGCGACTAAAAAAAAGCCCTAATGATAAATTTAAATTGTGGACTTTGCGATTGAGTGAGTTGATGATGTGGAGTATATATAGGTGAAACAATAAAAAACTATTTGATTAATTTCTAAATGATTCACTATGAAATCGAGTTAATTTATTGCAAATTCTATCAAAGTTGATAGAATTTACAAATGAATTTCACAAAATGAAAAGTAGAAAGTTATGTTGATCAAAACACTTCCTATCTTTCCCTCCCTCTCCTTGAAGGAAATCGATCTTCAAAACATAGCGGAAATTTAATTTTTTTATCGATTCCTATAAACGTTAATAACCTTATAATTTACATAGAATATTTTTATCATAAAAAACATTCAAGGATAAAACTGTTACCTTTGATTCATTGTGTTCTTGAGTTATTGGATTTATTGTAGCCAAATTCTCCACCACACATGAATCCAAACTTCTTTGCGTTCTTGAATT
Source organism: Bretschneidera sinensis (assembly GCA_023935145.1). Lineage (NCBI taxonomy): Eukaryota > Viridiplantae > Streptophyta > Magnoliopsida > Brassicales > Akaniaceae > Bretschneidera > Bretschneidera sinensis. The sequence goes on along the minus strand of CM043703.1, from coordinate 57,474,478 downwards.
CACAATAACCACAAAAGTATACGGTCTCCAAGGTTGATCCACACAAGGCAAATCCTGAATTATGATTTCTCTCTCAATTAACTGTCTCTCTTTTGGAACGAATAAGCACTAAAACCCTAGGAGAAACGTATGTGTAGATTTTTATACTAGCAAATTTCTATACACTAATAAACTATTTATAGTGTTAGGATTAGGTGCAACTAACTATTAGTTACAAATTAAACCCATGCAGTTATTTTCTAATTACCATTACCTCTTTTGTGTGTGACCTCTTAGGTTTAAACTAATCTAGTTGTAGGCCATAACTTTTATGTAATTGTAATTGGAACTCTTTCCAATTAATTAGAACACCTTCAAATTTATTTTTGAATCAAAACTCCTTTTAATTATACTTTTTGTAAGAATTAATTAATTTTCTGTTAAATTAATTTTTGGGCTTCTACAATCATAAGTGATACCTACTAGCATATCATGATTACCCAAACAGTGTGAAGTTGGTTGTGAAACCTTGAACCTTTCAATTATCAGTTACCGTGCAATTCAATCATTCCATCATACAAAGTCCTAATTAAGCTAATTAAGGTATGAAATTTTTGTTAAACCCTTAGCATTAATTATATATGTCTCGATCTCAAGAATATGATTCTAATGGTGAAATTAGAAACTCATTTCTAATTTTCACCTTGTCATGGCCAAGAAACTTTCAGAATTATTTCTTAGTAGATCATATAGGACATTCTCCTCTTTTACTTAAGATAGTCCCTTATTGTACACTCACATACCTTCATATAAAACCCATTATACCCAATTACTACCAATTAGTGATCCATGAATAGAACCATGTTAAATAGCATTAAAGTATATTAAGTCAAATACAAGATAACTATGGTGCCTCAAGATTCAAGTTTAAGGATGACATGCACGATTGTAACATAAGAACCACCTATTGACACATAAGTAAAACTCCATTAGGTATTCTTACATTAAGTCATGTTCAATGAACTTATTATCTAATGAACACCCACATACTTGTTTTAGTGTCTATCTATAATACCCGTATTTTTTAAGTAAGGGTAAAGAAGTAATTCAATAGATATGATATGGAATTAAAAAAATATGTATAAAAGATTTATTATTTAATAAAATAATTCTAAAAAAAGAGAGACATTTATAACGTGAGAGGATTAAAAAAAATGACACCTGTAGCGTGGGAGGATAAGAAGGAAAAAAATGAGGCACCAGGATCTAGGTGTTGGCTGTCTAACATGTAAATTGTGCATGTTAGACAACAAATAGAAAAACGGTGGCAGTGGGGGGGGGGGTACTGTATATATAAATAATTAGTTTTTGTTTATTTTATTTATTTCTTACCAAATCCTATTTGGTTTTCTTCTTTATTCAATTCAAATTACTCTATTTCTTTAAACACTTAGGGACTGAAAGAAATGTTGAAAGAGTAAAATTTCGAAGAGGTTTACCGGAGAATTTTAAAGAGAGTTGAGGAAAGCTCTAAGAAAAACAAAAGGTAATAATGTAAATTTTATTTTTGAAATTTAGCATACATGAAAATACCCGGAATTTGATGTAGAAATTTAAAGGTATGAATTACAAAAAAAATTGAAGAATAAATTAGAAATTTTAATATAAATATTATATCAGGTGTTGACGATCAGCAATCTGGTGAAATTGCTGAAAGGAGCAGGAAAGGCAAGGAGGTGATACACGAGTAGCTTTAAGGCTACGTAGTGAGTTAGATTTACTTTTAGTAATCGAGACAAATATGAAGTATAAAGTGATGATATTTGAATTAATTATTAAACTATGATTGGATGATATATGAAAGTTGGTTTATTGATATTATAGGAATAATTGATATGTTAAAAAATTATTATATGAGAAGTAAAATTAATGAAATAATGAGTTAATGAAATATATAATGAAAGGATAAATGAAATTATCGACAAGCTATGATTGATAATTTGAAATGATATATGAGAGATAATTTAATGAATATGTTAAAAATAATAATTTTGAGAAAGAGTTGGATAGTTAAATTGAATGTTTAAATGTATGCTTGTATTTATATTATTGCTCATATGCATATTTCATATTATTGTTCATATGCATATGCATGAAATAAAAAGAATCGGGAAGACAGTCGGTTTAAATGAAAATAAAAGAACCGTGACAACCGGTATATGCTGAAAATAAAAGAACCGAGAAGGTATCCGGTCTAAATGAAATAAAAGAACCGTGGCAGCTGGTATATGCTGAATATAAAAGAACCGGGAAGGTAGCTGATCTAAGCTAAAACATGTCGACATGTGGCAAGACGTTCCCAAATGATAATAAGAAATGATCTGATAATTTAAATTCATGCATTGAATTTGTTTTAAATATTGATTATTATTGCTTGAGATGCTAAAGTGTCATTCTTGATTGTGAATTTATTGATAGATAAATGAGTCTCACAGAGAGACAGATATTATGAGAAAGAAATATGAAAGTATGATATGATAAGAAATATCTGAGTGAAAGATTATATGCTGTGAACTTCATAATGAGGTAAATAATGAGGTTGAATTGATAGTCTCAAGATGATTAAATATATGAGAAGAAATATTGATATATTTGATGATTAACTTAAGAAGAGATTAATAAATGATGAGGATTATGATATGAGTAGTGATAATAGAATGCTATTATCGAGTTATATGAGATATAGATTAATGAATATTTGAAGACTATTTGAACAATTGAATTATAAGATGTTTGAATACTTCTAGTAAATTTAATTCACTAAGCTTGTGAAGCTCACTCTTCATTGTTAAATAACTTCAAGTACTAGGCAGGAAAGATAGATTGTTGAGTTGTGATTCAGACTGAGTGATTATCTGTAAGCCTCATGGTCCACATCCTTAGACTAATGGAAAAAATTTATATATTTGTAAATATTCATGCATCATATGTTGTATATATTATTTCAGTTGAAATTTTAATAATGTAACTCCCCCTGTTGAGGGTTGATGTTTTTATATTGTTGCATATATGTGTCGTGCTAGGATTTCAAAACGTAATGACACCGTCTCGGGGGTTGCCAACCCAAGATGGGTCGTTATAATTTTGGTATTAGAGCATTAGGTTTTATGATTCTGTAGACTGCATAAAAATTTAAAGAAGTGGAAGATTTAAATAAAAATATATTTTAATGTAAAGTCTGAGGATGACACATGGACGTGCTAGAGATAGAGGTAGAGTTCTGAATCAGAGGGGACGTGGTAAACCCCCAATATTTAGAAAAGCTGAAGCAGAGGGGCAGGTTGAGTTTGTTGTTCATGCGAGGGAACGGGTTGCTAGTGCAGCTGGTACTAATAGAGGTATGAGAGAATCTAATATTAAGTGGGATGAGTTAAGAGAAGTTCTTGATCGTGCTATAGAGAGAATGAATGCAACAGAAAAAAGAGCTGATAATTTAGAGAGGAGATTAGAGGAAAAGGGTAGAATAGAACCTGATGTAGTGAGACAAGAAGCTCATGATGGAAAGGGTGTGTTTGCACAAGAGATGTAAGGGAATTATTTTATGAGATTTCTTAAGTTTAAACCCTAGTCTTTTAGAGGATCTGTATATCCTGCGGAAGCTGAGCAGTGGATTAAACATTTTGAGAAATATTTTGAAGTCTTACTAGTGACAAATAGATAGAAGATTACTTTTGTTTCATTTATGCTGGAAGGTGAGGCTTCTCAATGGTGGGAGGATATTCTGCCTAGATTTAGTACATAGGTAGAAAAAACCCTTAACTTGGCATAAGTTTAAGGATGTGTTCTTTGCGAAGTATTTTCCAGATACATTTCGAGCATAGTAGGAGAGAGATTTTATTCATTTAAGGCAGAATACTTTTATCTGTGGCTGAGTATGATAGTACATTTATAACCCTGTCAAGGTTTTTACCCGAGTTAGTGAATACAGAGGAGAGGAAATATAAGATACTTTTAGACGGGTTACGTTATAAAATTCAGACTAAACTCTCTTATATAGGTATTAAGAATTATGCTATACTGGTGGATAAAACATTACAGATTGAGAATGATTTGATAGAGTTTAGAGGTAGGAGGGATTGGCTGAAGGGGTCTAGATTTAAGGGACCTAGAGGTGGTAGCAGTATGAGTGTGCAGAGTGAGAGACCATTCCAGAGGGGGCGTTCTTTGTCACAAGGAACTGTAGTACAGAGTCAGAGGCAAGCATGATCTATTGCTTATGTAGCTTAGAGTAATATCGATGGGACCCCTAGATTTGGGAGACAAGCTATGAGAACTGGGAGTTTTGGTAGAGGAGTAAGTATGCCACTAAGGGGAAGTGGTAATATGATGTATGATCGAGCCAAGGGTTTGATTTAGATGCAATCAGATGGAGCATTTGTCTCAAAATTGCCCTACTCAGATATGCTTTGTATGTGGTAAGGGAGGACATGTTAGTGTAGATTGTCCGGTGGGGAAATCTGTTAACATAGGTGTTGGAGGTGTTGGGAGAAGACGGGTGGAGAGAGATACTGGATCAGGGAGTATACGAGGCAGGGGTAGAGGATCAGTAGCTGAGAAAAGACGCGGTGGTCAGTTACAGCCCAAAGACAATAGAGTCTATGCATTGACCCAACATGATGCATAAGCCACTCCTGATGTTGTTATGGGTATGGTATCTATTCTTGATAGACCAGCTAGATTATTGATTAATCCTGGTGCAACCCATTCTTTTGCATCTAGTGCTTATATGAAATTTGTTGATTCTAGTGCTAGTCCTTTGATGCATGTTGTTATTTTTGAGGTTCCTACTGAGGATAGGGTTATTATCAAGACAAATTATCGGGGTTGTGTGATTAGTATGGCTAATAGAGAATTTGAAGTTGATTAATGAATTGGTTATCTGCATATTATGCTTGGGTAGATTGTTTTAGGAAGAATGTGGTGTTCAAAATAACTAGACAAGATGAGTTTAATTTTCAGGGAGAACATAAGATACTTGCCAACTGTCTTATTTCTACCTTGATTGCTAGTAAATGGTTGAAGAAGGGTTGTGAGGGGTATTTGGCATATGTGGTGGATTCTAGAAATGAGATTAGGAAGTTAAAAGAAATTTTGGTAGTGAAAGACTTTTTTGATAAATTCCCCGATCAGTTGTCTGGTTTGCCTCCCAACAGGGAGATTGAGTTTTCTATTGATGTGATTCCGAGATCAGTACCCATATCTATAACACCTTATAGAATGGCACCAACTCAGTTAAGTGAGTTGAAAGTTCATCTTCAGGAGTTGCTAGATAAACAGTTTATTCAACCTAGTTTATTACCTTAGGGAGCCCCTGTATTGTTTGTGAAAAAGAAAGATGGAACGATGAGGTTGTGTATTGATTATAGATAGTTAAATAAGATCACCATCAAGGATAAATATCTTTTCCCTAGGATATATGATTTATTCAAGCAGTTACATGGGGCTAGGGTGTTTTCTAAGATAGACCTGAGATCAGGTTATTATCGGTTGAGGATAAAGGAATGGGACGTGCCTAAGACTGCTTTTAGGACACGTTACGGTCATCATAAGTTCCTTGTGATGCTATTTGGGTTGACTAATGCTCCTGCAACATTTATGGATCTAATGAATTGGCTGTTTAAACAATTCTTAGATAGATTTATGATTATATTTATTGATGATATTCTGGTATATTCTAAGGACGAAGAGGAGCATAAGCAGCATTTAGAGATAGTATTGGATATTCTAAGGAGAGAAAAATTGTATGCAAAGTTCTCTAAGTGTGAGTTTTGGTTGAGTGAAATATCTTTATTAGGGCATGTTGTGTCAGGAGATGGTATAGCAGTTGATCCATAGAAAGTAGAAGCATTGTTGAATTGGGAAAGATCCACTAGTGTAACTGAAATTAGAAGCTTTTTGGGGTTGGCTGGTTATTATAAGAGGTTTATCCAAAATTTTGCTATGATTGCTGGACCATTGACTAGATTGATCATGAAGGAAGTAAAGTTTATGTGGTTAGAAGAATGTGAGAAGAGTTTCCAAATGGTTAAAGAGAAATTGACTACTGCTTCCATATTGGTGCTTCCTTCTAGTGATGAAGGATTTGTGGTATATAGTGATGCGTAACATTAGGGATTGGGATGTGTGTTGATGCAACATCGGAGAGTTATAGCTTATGCTTCTAGGCAATTGAAGAACCATAAGAGGAATTACCTGACCCATGATTTAGAATTGGATGCCATAGTTTTTTCTTTGAAGATTTGGAGACATCATCTGTATAGAGCTACTTGAAAATTTTTTACTAATCATAAAAGTTTGACACATTTACCTACCCAGAAAGAGTTGAATTTGAGGTAGAGGAGGTGGATTGAATTGATTAGTGATTATGACTGTACAATTCATTATCATCCAGGGAAGGCTAATATAGTAGATGATGCATTGAGTAGAAAATCTACAGGGAGATTAGCTGCTATGAGGAATCATGATTTTAGCTTGATGGTAGAATTTAGAGAAATAAAAATGCAGTTGAGTATCAGTGATAGAGGAGTATTGATGGCAAATATGGTGGTACAATCTTCTATTATTGATTGCGTGTTACAGATGCAAAGTAGAGATGAAGGGATAGAGAAGATCAAACAAAAAGTATTGAGTGGGAAGCCGACTGAATTTAGAATTAGAGAAAATGATATGGTGGTATTGGGATATAGAATTTGTGTTTCCAATGATGTAGAGATGAGAAAGGAGATACTAAGGGAGACTCATGATTCTATATATTCTATGCACCGGGGTAATAATAAAATGTATAGGGGGTTAAGACAAAATTATTGGTGGTCAAGGATGAAGAATGATATAGGTGAGTATATTTCTAGATGTTTGACTTGTCAACATGTGAAGTTTGAGAACAGACATCCAGCAGGTTTATTACAATCTCTTCCAATATCTGAATGGTCATGGGAGAATGTAAGTATGGATTTTGTTTCTGGTTTTCCCCGTACCTAGAGAGGTCATGATACTGTATGGGTTATAATGGATAGACTTTATAAGTCTTTGCATTTCTTTCCTATTAAAACTACATGGAGTCTTGAAACTTTGGTTGAATTGTATGTAGCAGAGATTGTAAGATTACATGGAGTACCTTTGAGCATTCTATCTGATAGAGATTCTAGATTTACTTCTAGATTTTGGAGGGATTTTCAAGAAGCTATAAGTACGAAATTGCAGTTTAGTACAACTTTTCATCCACAAACTGATGGGCAGAAAAAGAGAATCATCATAATACTAAAAATTATGTTGAGGGCAAGTGTATTGAGTTTCTCAATGATTTAGGATGCTTATTTACCTTTGATCGAGTTTGCATACAATAATTAGTATCAAACTAGTATTGGGATGGCACCATTTGAGGCTTTATATGGTAGAAGGTGTAGAACTCCAGTATGTTGGGAAGAAGTTGGAGAAAGAAATATATTTGGTCCAAAAATGATAGATTTGACTACTGAGAGGATCAAACTAGTTTGAGAGAACCTTAGAGTAGCATAGAACAGACAGAAGGGATATGCTGATAAAAGAAGACGACCTTTTGAGTTTCAGGTTGGTGATTGGGTATTTTTGAAAATATCTCCATGGAATGGTGTATTGAGGTTTAAAAAGAAGAGAAAGTTGAGTCCGAGATTTGTGGGGCCATGTGAGGTGATTGAAAGGGTTGGACCAGTTGCATATAAATTGGATTTGCCTCCAGAGTTAAAGAAATTACACAATGTATTTCATGTTTCACTTTTGAGAAAGTGTTACATGATGAATCCCATAGTTTTCCGAATCAAGTTGTAGAATTTTAGGAAGATTTGACCTTTATGCAAGTACCAGTCAAAATTCTAGACAGAAATGAACAAGTCTTGTGTAATAAAATCATTCCTTTGATTCAAGAATTATGGCAAAACAAAGATGTTGAAGAAATTACTTGGGAGCATGAGGCAAAAATGAGGAAAGAATATCCCCAACTTTTTCATGAATTAGGTAAGGAAATTTCAGGGACGAAATTTTTATAAGGTGGGTAAAATTGTAATACTCGTATTTTTAAAGTAAGGGTAAAGAAGTAATTCAATATATATGACATGAAATTATATATATATATATATATATATATATATGAAAGATTTATTATTGAATAAAATAATTCTAAAAAAATGAGACACCTGTAGCGTGGGAGGATTAATAGGAAAAAAAATGGGGTGCTAACACTTAGATCCACCCAGGTGTTGGCTATCTAACATGCACTTGCATGTTAGACAACAAATAGCAAAACGGTGGCAGTGGGGAGGGGGGGTGTTAGTGTGTATATATATAAAATTAGTTTTTGTTTATTTTATTTATTTTCTACCAAATCCTATTTGGTTTTCTTCTTTCTTCAATTCAAATTACTCTATTTCTTTAAACACTTGGGAATTGAAAGAAATGTTGAAAGAGTAAAATTTTAAAGAAGTTTGCAAGAGAATTTTAAGAGAGTCAAGGAAAGCTCTAAGAAAAACAAAAGGTAATAATGTGAATTTTATTTTTGAAATTTAGTATACATGAAAAATACTTGGAATTTGATGTAGAAATTTAAATGTATGAATTATAGAAGATTGAAGAACAAATTAGAAATTTTAATATAAATATTATGCTAGGTGCTGACGATCAGCAATCGGGTGAAATTGCTTAAAGGAGTAGGAAAGGCAAGAAGGTGATCCACGAGTAGCTTTAAGTGCTACGTGGTGAGTTAGATTTACTTTAAGTAATCGAGATAAATATGAAGTATAAAGTGATGATATTTGAATTAATTATTGAACTATGATTGGATGATATATGAAAGTTGGTTGATTGATATTATAGAAATAATCGATATGTTAAAAATTTATTATATGTGAAGTAAAATTAATGAAATAATGAGTTGATGAAATATATAATGAAAGGATAAATGAAATTCTTGACAAACTATGATTGATAATTTGATATGATATATGAGGAGATAATTTAATGAATATGTTAGAAATAATAATTTTGAGAAAGAGCTAGATAGCTAAATTGAATGTTTGAATGTATGCTTGTTTTTATATTATTGCTCATACGCAAATTTCATATTATTGTTCATATGATGTGTGAGAAGACGTTCCCAAATGATAATAAGAAATGATCTGATAATTTAAATTCATGCATTGCATTTGTTTTAAATATTGATTATTATTGTTTGAAATGCTAAAGTGTTATTCTTGATTCTGAATTTATTGATAAATAAATAAGTCTCACATAGAGACAGAAGTGATGAGAAAGAAATATGAAAGTATGATATGATAAGAATTATCTGAGTGATTGATTATATGATGTGAACCTCATAACGAGGTAAATAATGAGGTTGAATTGATAGTCTTAAGCTGATTAAATTTATGAGAAGAAATATTGATATATTTGATGATTAGCATAAGAAGAGATTGATAAATGATGAGGATTATAATATGAATAGTGATAATAGAATGCTATTATCGAGTTATATGAGATATAGATGAATGAATATTGGAAGACTATTTGAACAATTGAATTATAAGATGTGACTGGAATTATACAAATGAAATACTTCTAGTAAATTTAATTAACTGAGCTCGTGGAGCTCACCACTCATTGTTAAATAATTTCAAGTAGCAGGCAGAACAGATAGATTGTTGAGCTATGATTCAGACTGAGTGATTATTTGTAATCCTCGTGGTCAACATCCTCGTACTAATTGATTTTTTTTTTTTTAAATATCATGCATCATATGTTGTATATATTATTTCAATTGAAATTTTAATAATATAAGTCCCTTATTGAGGGTTGAGGATTGATGTATAGATATATATAATTTCAGTTGATGTTTTTATATTGTTGTATGTGTCGTGCTGGGATTTCAAAAAGTGATGACACCATCTCAAGGATGGCCAACCCAGGATGGATCGTTACACTATCACATAAGTGACATTGAGATCAGTAACGTACCCTCCCAATCGAGCAAACATAGTATGTACCAACCTAATCGGATTAGTAATGTCCAATTAGTATCCTACGACCAAGAACTTTTAAGAGAAAAGTTTTTGAGAATACTAGGTTTCAAAATTATGATCTCATCGTAATGCTCTCCATTGCTATTACTCTATGGACTTAATCATAACAATGTAATTAAACATATATTCATGATAAATAAAACTTGTCACTAATTATGATAATAGTTTGAATAAGATTCTCTTACAAATAATATACCTAGACATCAAATGTCATTGGTTTGTAGGGCATACTATTAACACTCACTCACTCACTCTAATTCCTCTTTTGAATTCTTTATTTATTCCAAAAATTTAAAGCATTAGAATTGAATTGAGTTCGATAATTTAACATAAAAAAACAAAACATAAAAATTCATTTCTAAATAAATTCCCATTTCAATTCATTGGCTTTCAAATGGAGTGTCAAAGGTGATCACTAAATCAAAAGAACCAAGTTGTAATTAAAAAAAATAAACGTAGTCCATGAGTTCTTTAATTGTTATGCAAAAGGCATTTTGTTAGGAAAAGATATGGTAATCGAAGTTCTAGGTTTTCACCAAACAACGGAAAAACAGCATGCTATTTTTTCCTTTGATAAATCTATATATAGGTCGTGGCTAAAGTTGTTTTTATTTGTTTCAAAAAAGAAAAGGTTGTGATTAAAGTACAAAGAAGCATGTTGACAACTTGAAATAAATAATTTGAGTGGTAAAACCATTTGTTCTTGTATAAGGATTATATTGGGATTGAAGGATAAGGTATAAAGCTATAATGAGCACTAATTTTTTTTTAGCAATTTTCTAGTGCATATGAATTTGGGAAACTATACTAATACTAGAGAGCCGAAAAAGGAACTTAATTCACTAAGATGATATATTGTAATTAATTAATTCAAAACAAAGAATAAAACTCCATATTGAAAGGAAAAAAACAAACACACCAACCTATAAATTATGTTTCTAATTAAATATTATTACCTCTTTTTCATTTTGTGTTATCGTGCACTGTTCATTAAATTATTATTTTTCAATTTAAGACAATAAAATATCTAAATTAAGCTTGAAATAGACTTTCATTATTTCATAAGTTTTAAAACTTTTTAATTTGTATACATTAAAATCAATAAAATAACTAAGAAAGTAAAACTCAAAATTACTTTAACAAGTTAACTCAAAAATATAAAGTAGAATGTGGTTATAAAACCTATCTTATCATAAAAATAAAAAATAAAAAATTCATATCATTGATAATATTGAATTTAAAATCCACAAGTCTTTTAGTGGTGCCCCATCAAATAAGTCACAAATCAAAAATATTTTAAATCGTTGCCCATAAAACAAGTCACAAGAATTGGGAAGAGTCGGCTTTCTTTTTTCGCACAAGAGGCGTGAGAAACGCACTAGAAAAAGAAAAAGCTCAACATTGAACGCACTTACTTGCTTAAGTGCGTGTCTCACCTCCTACACAAAAGCCTCCCCCACTTTAATTGCCTAACTTTTCAGCAGACGTACAGATTTAGAAATTGAGAAATCAAATGTACAAAACCCCAAAACCCAAAACCAACAGACATCTTAAATTTCCCTTTTACAAATTGACAAGTACTAACCCCAAACAATGGCCTTCAATAACAAACCCAAAAAACCTCATCTCCCATCTCAATCCAATGTTTGCACAACTTTTTTCTTCATTGTTCTCTTCACCATTCCTGCCCTTTTCCTCCTCCACATCTCTACCACCTCCATTTGCACCACCTTCAATACTTCCTCCCATGTCAAGCAATGGTCTGGAAATCTTCGCGACGTGCAATTTTCATGGAATCATCTCCCTTTCAATGAAGATGTTGCCTCACCAACAACTCTTAAAATCGCTGTTTTTTCGCGAAAATGGCCTATTGGTACTACCCCTGGTGGAATGGAGCGCCATGCTCACACCCTGCACACAGCTTTAGCTCGCAGGGGACATCAAGTTCATATATTCACTTCTCCTGTTGAAAATGGTAATACTAATTACCAATATCACGATGGCTTAACATCTTCCTGGCCACGAATACACTGCCACGAAGGCGAACCAGGCAAGTGGCGATACAACAAAGCTTGGGAGCAATTTGATGAAGAAAACCAACGCCAACTGTTCGATGTTGTTCACTCGGAAAGCGTAGCGATTCCTCATTGGTTAGCAAGGAATGTTCAGAACCTTGCAGTTTCATGGCATGGAATAGCCCTTGAGAGCTTGCAGTCAAGTATTTACCAAGATTTGACTAGAAGAGCCAACGAGCCCATTTCACCAGAATTCAACAGAAGCTTATATGGGGTTGTCCCAAAAGTATTGAACGAGATAAGGTTTTTCAAGAACTATGCACATCATGTTGCAATAAGTGATAGCTGTGGAGAGATGTTAAGGGATGTGTACCAAATTCCCAACAAAAGGGTTCATGTGATTCTCAATGGTGTTGATGAAAAAGAATTTGGGGAGGATGTGAGATTAGGTCGTGAGTTCAGGTCTAAGCTTAATCTGCCCAATAATTCAAGCTTAGTACTCGGCGTCGCCGGAAGATTAGTGAAGGATAAAGGGCACCCTTTGCTCTTTGAAGCATTTTCACAACTAATTAGAAAGCACCCAGATGTGTACTTGATTGTAGCCGGATCGGGACCATGGGAGCAAAGATACAAAGATTTAGGCCCTCAAGTTTTAGTATTGGGGTCTATGTCTCCATCTCAATTGAAATCTTTCTATAATTCAATTGATATTTTTGTTAATCCAACGCTTAGACCACAAGGGCTAGATCTTACTCTTATGGAGGCGATGATGAGTGGAAAACCAGTTATGGCATCGAGGTTTCCAAGTATTAAAGGTAGTATTGTTGTTGATGGTGACTTTGGTTTCATGTTTTCTCCAAACGTGGAGTCATTGTTGGAGGCGTTAAAGGCAGCGGTAAGTGAAGGCCCAAAGAGGCTTTCACAGAGGGGAAAGGCTTGCAGGGAGTATGCAGCTTCCATGTTTACTGCAACTAAGATGACTTTGGCATATGAGAGGTTATTTCTTTGTATAAAAAATGATACATTTTGTACCTACCACTAGCAAGTAGGTTATATTTCGGCCTCCAGTTATTTTCTACTTTTTTTTTAACCGATAGAAACTCGAGAAATTATTGTACAGATTATGTCTATCGTAACCATTTTTAATAAAATTAGCTATAATTGAATTTGTGATGCGTGTAATAAATATTATTTGTGATTAATTTTTATTAATTTTTTAGATGTAAATTAAATAATATAGTAAATAATATGTTTATATTAGATAAAATGAAATAAACTCAATCATCAGAACTTATAATATTAAAAACATTAATATTTTTTTTATATTTTTAACATGAATTAAATTTACTATGTTGATTAATTTATTATTATGATAAAAATCTTATAATTAGTTTTTGTTAAATTAACGTATCTAATGACACGAAAATATTTTTTTTGTGTAAAACGTGTTTAATAGTAATGATTTTTTTTTTCATTTTTTATGTAAATGATTTCTTTGTATACAATCTCTAAATTTTAAATATTAAGAACCATTGATGTTATTAAAGTTTATACAAAGTCCAATATACAGATGGATTTATTAATGCAGGAAAAACATCACAAAATAAAATAAAAATTAAGTTTTTTTAATTGAATAATTATTAATATTTTTTAAACTAATAGATTTACTTACAAAGTAATAAAATTTTACAGAAAAACTTGTTCATATTGAGTAATTTTCTTTTAATTTTTGTAAATGACTTGTTTATATGGGTTAAAAGAAAAACTTGATTATATCAAGAAAAATAAGTGTAATTTTATGGATTTAATTACAGATAATTTATTGTTTGTGGAATACTTTTTTATATAAAATAATTTTCTATTTAAAAAATCCTAAATCGATGCAAAAAAAAAATACTTAACCTAAGAAAAATTATTATGTAAAGATATTTTTGTTCAACTAATGTTTTACACCATATTTGTATATTTATATTGGGCTTACTTGAATTTATTTGAAAATTGATAGGATTCGTTGTCTTAATTTGTATCGACAATTCCTTTTTAAAAACTAGTGGATGATTTCTAGATAAAGACTTGTTAGTGCAATATAGTTTCCAAGTAAATCCTGTCACAAAATAATTAATCATGGAGTTAAGTTAATTTATAAAAAAAAACTTCAATATGTTAGAGATTCTAATTAAATAGACATGGTTTTCTTTGCAATGCTTATGTCTCGAGCGAACAAACACAAAATTGACTCTAAAGTAAGGGCCTTATTGACTTTCATATTGTTTTTACTTTTTAGTATTTTTTAATTTTTCATTCAATAAAATTCTCTTGAAAAACTTCAATATACAACAATATTTTGATAGTTGAATGAGACAAATTATGTATAATGTATTTTGTAACGACCCATCCCAAGCAGGCCCTACTCGAAAAGGCATCATTACTTTTAAGCATTGAGCACATTAACCTATAATGCAAGCATACAAATCCTACACTTTAAGTTATACAATATATCTCTGTACTACTTCCCTAGTACATGTATACTTAATTCCACATTTCCATGGTTTGCTTACATTACATCTTGGTTAATACCAAGAGTTAACATAAGACATAAGTTTTATGAAAAGTTACATTTATGATGTTTACAATATAAATTTTGAAAATTAGATCATACACATCTATCTAGACTCCAAAACAAAAAGATGAGGATGTCGTGGACAGGGACATTGCTAATGACTCATTTCTTTGTTGATTTACCTCACTGACCTGATTCAAAGTCTTTCGGCACTTTTTGTGAAATGTTAGTAAACTAGGGAGAGTGTGAGCCAAAAAGCTTAACGAGTTTTCACATTATTTGAAGTAATCGATTTAAAACTCATTCCCTTATTTTTAAACCTCGTTACATAGCTAATTCTTATTCAAATCTATATATAAATAGGTACTTATACATTCTAACAACTTCAAATACTTTCCCCACTACTTCTTATAGAGAAGAACAATTATAAATCAAAGAAATACTAATGCTTTTAAATAATCACATAACACGTGATCAAACCACACCATACACGTAATAATGGTAATTCATTAGTAAGTAACACCCATCTCTATTTTTTTCTCATCACAAACAATTGACAAACACATGCCCTTCATTGGGCCAACCACATCATGTGCCCCTTAATGGGACAATCACGTCAATTCATCAATTATCAATGAAATGCAATGCAATGCGAATGTAAAAAATGACTACTTCATTTCCCATTTCAATTTCTTGTCATTCATTGAGTTAATTATAACACAACGGGGACGTCTCACAATACACTGGTACATTTCTCATATTCTATATCCTCGGATCCCCTCCACCTAGGTATAAACCTACTCTAGACACAGTATTATCATTCCAATATCATCCTCGAATCATTTTCACCCAGGTCACAACCTACTCTAGGTGAGGTCCTTCCATTCCAATATCATTCTCGGATCCCCTTCACCTAGGTTACAACCTACTCTAGGTGGGGTCCTACCATTTCCTTTTTAATTCATTCATTTCCATAATGACATTTTAATTCATATCTATGCAATGCATTTACAATATCACTACTTTCAAACACAGAATCCATCACGATTCATATCACAGCCATCTCATTCACAATAATTATAAAACATCGATACATTTAAATCAATATTTCCTTGTACATCCATAGATTAATACAATTTATTATCACAATTTCATAATCATTTATTACACTACGCTTACTAAGAGTAAGGTGAAACTCACCTTATGATGCCACCCACAATTATCCTTTCACAACATTCTTCCCCTTTGTGTTATCTTCAATAGTAACTAAATATAAGTATAACATTTAGCTTTTCTTTAAAACCCAAACATGCATACAAACCAACTTCTTACTATCATGCAATTTGCCAAGAAAATCGTAATTGTTTATTATCCTTAATTTCCCTTCCATTTCTTACTTAATAATTAGTTGACAAATTATCAAAAATTTAATTAAGGACAAAATCAGAAATATGCTCACTCTCCCTTTGCTTCCCTGCTTTAATTTCAAATTTTCAAGTTTATACCTAAAGACAAAGGCTTCATTTATTTATTTAGCTAAAACCCTTCAAGAATCACATCATGAAGGAAAAATGGGGTTTCAAAGTCAAGAGAACTAAATGTGGATTCACACAATAAATTTATCCAAAATTAATTTGAGAAAACAAATTTATCATTCACAAAAATATGCCTAAATCCCTTACTTCCTCTCCAATCTTCCCAAATTTCAACTTGATGCCAAAATGTTAATGCTCTAATTTTTACAGGATATTATAAGAACTAGATCATGGAAAAATCAAGGTTTCCAAAACTAGAAGTGTTTAGAATAAATTTACTCAAAAACTTTCACCCAAATTTTCTTGTCCTAACTTATAAAAATTTCCATGAAAATTATAACTTTCTCAAGGAAACTCTCCAATTTATGAAATTAAATCAAATCCAATCATACTCCTACTCTCAAATTTCATACTTTACAATATCAACAACTCAAATCATGAGTCTAAACTTTATATATATATATATATATATATATATATATATATATATATATATATATATATAGTCTAAACTTTATATATATATGGAAGAAATCATGGAATGACATCAAGAAAACTAAAGTTGAAAATGACAAAAAAATACCTTAATTTGGGAAAATTCTTTCAAAGCCCTTTCCATCTCTCTCTCTCTCTCATCTTTCTTTTTTCTCTTTCTTTCTCTTTCTCTGTTTTCTCCTTCTAATTTTATCTCCATTTCTCCCGAAAGTTCCACTGGTGCAGATATTTATCTACACGCAGTTTAGTTCACTTTTTTATAATATGCCGTTTTCTACCTTAAATGTAAATTGTGTAGAATAAATACTAACAAATCCAGTGGGCCTACTGGTTAAGGTGCTGCATTATATGAGAGTGTGAGTTTAAGTCCTACGGCTTGCCCTTTCTTCTATTTTATTTTAGATTTTTAGTAACTGTTCTACTTTAAATATAAACCAAGTAAGAGAGCAACAAGAATATCTTGTTGGTGTAGTGGTTTAAGTTACAAACCTGTAAGTTAGAGGGTGTTGGTTCAATTTCCATTTTTAAGTACCTTTTTTTTATTTTTAATTAATTAATTATTATTAGTACTATTATTTACTCAAAATATACAAATTTACCTAAATGTCCTTCATTATTTACCATTCTGCCATCCAATAAAAATCAATTCCCAATCTTTTCTTCCCTAAAAAAATTCTGAAAATCATAGAAAATTATCTTTTTATCCACTAAATCTTTTAATTAATTTCCTCAACCTCGTTCCTTATTTTTCTTCAAAATTCGTTCATTTCAAACTTCTAAACTTCAAAATTTTCAGTACTTTCTTCATCAAAGAATTTTCTAACTCTTTCCAATAAAGTTCTCAAAATCATCATTCAAAAATTACTTCAAATGATACTAAATGTTTCATATATGCTTTATTGAATTTCAATATAATATCAAATTACATCTTTACCCTTTTTAAAGGGTACGAGTATAACATATGTGTTGTTAGGAGTTTTCAAAATTAGTAGCTATTAATTTAGTGATTATTACCTCAAGTTATTAGTATTTAGACACTTTACAATTCCAAGATCAAATTTTCATGCAAATTACTTCCTCATAGATAAGGAGCATTGCTATCATGAATATATTTGGGAACAGAGGTAGAATAGATCATCATTATACTAAAAAAATAATTATAATAAAAAACTTTAACTTATCTGACTCTGATATTACTCTCTAGATAATCACCCAACAGCTAGTAGGCACCTCTTATTTTAACAGTTAATAATTATGCAAATTTATATTGAATATAATATTAAATCATGGTTAAGTGATCTTCAAATCACTTGTTTACTGTGACATTTCCTTTTCTTAAGAAAATGAATGTTGGATACATGATGTTTAGTTTTAATTCTTAGAGATGCTTTTACCTCTATTTTTTCTTGTGATACAACCTTCGAAGTGGAAGAGTATATTTTTCTGCATCAAAGTGAAGAGTATAATTTGATTTAAATAGGTAAAAAAATATCCTAAATTTAAGCATATCATTTTTTATTAATTAATAAAATTAATTACAAATTATTTTATTGATTGTGGAAAAATTTGTTCATATATAATTGTTGAAAATCACATAAGAATCCCCGGTTGTGACCTTCAAACACCAAAGTCTAGAATAATTTGGACCAAGACAAGAATCAACCCACAAAAGAGAAAACACAAGCAATTGTTATCGAGGTTCGGCAAATTGCTTTCGTCTCCGTGAGCTCCTCCGAGCTCTCTGCACTAAATCAATGGAGTTCTTAAAATTATAGCAACATCTCCTCAAGAACCATGTTTTCTTGATGAATGAGAGAAGAGAAAAGAAAGAGATAAGAACTAAGTGTTTCCTTGGAATTTTGCCCAAGAAAATTCCAATAACAAAGCCGTAAAACCCCAATCTTGAATACTCTCTCTCACTAGAAACACCTCTGAAGATTTGAGAGTCTTTCTCTCTAAACACCAGCCATTCTTGAAATAAGACTTCTTCTTGTGTTTCTTCTCTTTTGACACTTGTGACTTTACACTCTCTTTTTGTTGTGTGCAGTTATTGCTCCTAGATGACCTTTATATAGAGCAACAACTTCTTTAACCAATCTTGAAGTCAATCTCAACCCTTTGATCTTGAGAACCAAACAATCATAGCCCTCCAAGAGGTCTAAGTGATCCTATGCATTTTAATCAAAACCCAATGCATCATCTGGAAAAACAGAATAGAGGCATCAGGTGTGCTGCGTGCTACGGCTTAGAATAGGGCAGGCCGTGGCGCACAACAGGGGAAAAAGCCTCCACCTGCTGGAGGCCGCGGCACACACTTGGAGGAGAAAATCCTCCTTGCTGGAGGCTGTAGTGCACAAACCTTATGCCGCGGCTCAGAAGGCTGAAGCTGAAAAGCTTCACCCGTTTAATTCTTAGACAAAATTCCCAACAAACACTACCTTTGTCTAAGCAATTAAACCCGAATCCATTGTGCAGAGAACTCAGGATCCAAACTCAACATGAGTCACCACATCATCCGACTCCAATTCTAAGAAGTCCAAGGCAATGATTGACTTGCTTAGAGGTAGAACTTTAGTGCCTAAATCTGTAGGATTTTCTTCCGTTGCCACTTTGTCCACATGAATGCTTCATTCCGTAACATTTTCCCGAATAAAATGATATCAAACATCCATATGCTTTGTCCTCTCATGGAACACCGGATTCTTACACAAATGCAACGTACTTTGGCTATCCGAATACACCACCACTTGCTCTTTTAGGACCTTTAACTCTTCCAACAACCCTTTACACCACATAGCCTCCTTAATCGCTTCCGTTGCTGCAATGTACTCTGTTTCGGTTGTTGAGAGTGCTACCACCGGCTGCAACTAAGCCTTCCAACTTATAAAACATCCGTTTAAGTTGAAAAAGTATGAGGTAATCAATCTTCTCTTATCCCGGTCTGTTCCATAGTCCGAATCAGTATAACCTTCTAACCAGTTGGACTTACCCCTCTTCTCGTAAACAAACCCCACATCTGAGCTTCCCTTTAAATACCTCAGCAACCACTTCATCCCAAGCCAATGCTCCTTTTCGGGATTACTCATAAATCTGCTGAAAACACTAATAGCATGAGAAATGTCGGGTCTAGTGCTTACCATCATGAACATGACTAATCCAACCGCATTAGAGTAAAAGACCTTTTCCATTTCCTTCTTCTTTGTATCTGACTGATCGCTGGAGAACTTGAAATGACCAGCAAGGGGAATCTTTACTGGTTTACTATCTTCCATAGAGAATTTAGATATCATCTTTTCTATGTAAGAAGTTTGAGAAACCTTCAACCTGTTTATCTCCCTTTCCCGGATTATACTCATCCCAAGGATCTTTTGAGTATGACCAAGATCCTTCATCTCAAACTCCGAACTGAATTAAGACTTCAACCTTTCTATCCTCTCCTTGCTGCTACCAACCAATAGCAGATCATCAACATAGATGAGGATAATCACCATTTCCTCCACCTTGTGACCTTTGTAGTACAAGCACGAGTCATAGTAGCTCCTCATAAAACCCAAGCTAGTTACAAAGGAATCGAACCTCTTATTCCATTGCCGAGGTGATTGCTTCAGGCCATAGAGAGATTTCTTCAATTTGCACACCAAATCCCCCTGCCTTCCTTCCTCATAGCCTTCGGGTTGTATCATATAGATGGTCTCATCAAGCTCTCCATGTAAGAACACTGTCTTCACATCCATTTACTCAATCTCCCAATTAAATTGGACCACCATAGCTAACATTATCCTTATCGTCTTGTATTTCACAACTGGTGAGAAAATTTCTGTGAAATCTATGCCTTTTCTTTGTGTGAACCCCTTCACCACTAGCCTAGCCTTATACCATAATTTATCCCCTGAAGTGTTTCCTTCTTTGATCTTATAAATCCACTTACTGTTGTGAGTTTTAATTTACTCGCAAGCGCACGAGTCGTTTGCAGTATAGCGTTGTGCAAGTGCGAGGTCGAATCCACAGGGAATTGCGTTGTGAAAATATAATTTTTAATCTAAACTAACTCTATTTTAACCTAGTTCCAAATTTCAGAATGATATTGCAAAATAAATTAAAACTAAATTAAATTGATTTAAAAACTAATAAAAAAGGCACTAAGGTTTCCGAATCCACCCCACCGAAGTTAAGCATACATGTTCTAAAAATATAGCCTATCAAAACATTCAATGAATCCAACTATAAGACAAAAAACAAAGAATATCCCAACTAAACCAAAAGCACCCGATGTATCCGCTCTTAACAAATCACAAAGGGAATCCAATTTAATCGAAAAGCATTCAATGTATCCATCAGATGAAACACAAAGAAAATCCAACAGACAATTTAAACTCAATCAATTATAAGATTAACTCAAATAATTGACAGAACATTTATACTAAAAATTGTCAGATTTGTACAAGCAAATCTGAACTACTACGCCAAACAACGGCGGGGCTTCATCTTCAACCTTAGCTGAAGAGTCTAGCCACT
Organism: Bretschneidera sinensis; assembly: GCA_023935145.1. Lineage (NCBI taxonomy): Eukaryota > Viridiplantae > Streptophyta > Magnoliopsida > Brassicales > Akaniaceae > Bretschneidera > Bretschneidera sinensis. Next base: position 57,453,273 of record CM043703.1, on the reverse strand, counting down.
CATAATTATAAAACTATAATAAAAAGTGCTAAACATTTAAACTAAAACAACTGAATATAAAGAAATAAATAAACAACTTTACATGGGAGAAATTCCACTCGCTGACGGGCGGCGCTTCCCCTCGTGGTAGCAATGCCTTCGGGATCCACCAGAATGCTAGCGGACGTCCACCGGTAAACACCAAAGTGGCTCAGGAATTGTACACTGAATGATGAGGTCAGATGGTGTTTATATAGGGGGAGTCCCGGAGCACAATGGGTTTCAAAATCGGTGTGGGATACTGCCCGAGTGCGATCGATCGCACTCTGGTGCGCTCGAGCGCACATTGGCTCACTATAGAGCATTTTTAACCGATGTGGGATGTGCAAGAGCGCATTTGCGATCGATCGCAAGTCTGGTGCGATCGAGCGCACTAGACTTCTTCAGCTTGAACCTTGTTTACTAAAATGGCCATAACTTTCTCTAGAAAAATCGTTTTTGCAAGCCGTAAAATCTCTCAGAAAATAGACTTCCGGATCTTTCCAACCATATATGGCTCATCTCCTGGTTCTTCCGGAATCAATACAGTAAAATCCACAAAAATGACTGATCTGTAAGGCGATTTTGGCAATTTTAGTGAAACTCTTTTCCCAGTGCTTGTAAACCTGAAAAACAATGAAAACAACTCAATGTAACAAATTACTAAGCTAACAAATGTAAATTAAAGGGCCAAAATATGCAATATTTGGCACTCATCAAATACCCCCAAACTTACAATTTGCTAGTCCCTTAGCAAAACAAAATAAAAGACTCAATGAAAAACAAAGAACATAAAGATAAAGTCATCACTCATGGTATCCAAAAATTTAAGGAGCACACATCACCATGATATTCATTCATAAGCAAGCTTAAAAAGGTAAACCCATCTTCGCAATGAATAGAAATGTTAAAATCTAATTACTTACAAAAGGCAGGATAAGGCATCACAAGCTTGAATCAGTGTAAGGTGAATTAGCATATAAAAATGAAGCTTCCAAGTAACTCTAATGTGTAAGGTCTCCATGTCTCAAGATTCACTGAATTTCCCATAAAAAATGAACGAAAAGGCATAGTTTTTGTTTTATTCTTTTTTTTTTTTTTTTTTTTTTAATAATGCACGGCTATTGGTTAGTTCCCTTAAGCTTTCTAATTGACCCATGTAGCGAGTGTTAAGTCAATGACTCCCAAACCAGGTGGTTTTAGGGCATTAGGTGTAAAGACACCCCTAAGGACTTACTAACTCGAGTCAAAAAGGCTACGAAATTAAACCGACCTTAATATTACCAAGCAAAATTTCACCTTTTGACGTGAACACTCACTGCTTACTGAGGCAAGAGGTCCAGTTACTCAGCGAAAAGTTTATTGATAAATTTTTTTTTTTTTATATTTTCCTATGCCCAAGAGTTCATCCAACAAGTCATCCAATTTCAGTTAAGATAAGGAAAAATACACATTAAAATCACGTGTCATACCTCACATAATTTGTGCTAATGTGCTCGTGTGAGATTAGATCAAACATGTGAATTCTCAAAATGCCTAAAGTAAGTAACTAAATTTTAAAAATTTATCACCAGATCATGTGTTCAAAATGTTAAGCTCACCAATGACATCACATCACAGGAAATGTTTAGATCAACTAAAATTTCACGATAACATGAGCATGCATTTATCTCTATGACGAAAAGACAACAAATTAGGACAAAGTGTGTGATGTGTCTCCCATACCCCCAAACTTAAATTACACATTGACCCCAATGTGTGACTAATATGGAAAGAGCTGACCTGAGATATGGTGAACTATCTGGACTGGTATGGCTCATAGCATACCCCCAAACTTGAACTGAAGTACGCATTGTCCCTGAAAAATAAAAACTGGAAAACAAAAAATACTGGAAACAAACATTAATCATAAAAATGCGAAATAATAAATAAACAAAAGAAAAGATAAGCTGTGGGGTGCCTCCCATGAGCGCTAAGTTTAACGTCTTCAGCCAGACCCAACATTAGTAAACAGACCCAACTAAGCTCTCCACCATCTGATCAATAAATGGGAATGGAAAATGATCAGGCCTAGTGGCATCATTCAATTTACGGTAGTCTAGACACTTTCTCCATCTTGACTGTACTCGAGTTGGAACCAACTCGTTGTCTTTATTTACTACCATAAATTCAGCACGTTTGGGCACGACTGGAATCTGGCTCACCCATTTGCTATCAGAGATGGGATAAATGATCCCTGCCTCTAACAGCTTAATATCTTCTGCCCTCACAACCTCTTGCAAAGCAGGGTTGAGCCTTCTTTGTGGCTCCCTCGATGGCTTGGCATCCTCCTCTAAATGTATCATGTACGTCACCACCGAGGGGCTGATCCCCTTGACATCCTCAATAGTCCAGCCTATAGCTTCCTTATGCTCTTTTAAGACGTCCAATAATTTCTCCTCTAGAGCATCACCCAAATCGGAAGGTATAATCACAGGCAAACTATCGGCTGAACCTAGGAACTTATACTTAAGATTATCTGGTAAAGGCTTAAGTTCCTTCTTGGGGGTTTCAGGTGCGGTGGTCTCCTCCATCTTATTGCTCTTCCGAGGAGGAGACTCTAAAATGGCATTCGCTTGCTCAAGTAATTTATCTAAATCCATATCCTCTCCAAATTGAGCAAAGCATGCCTCTAGGGGGTCCTCAGTGCGGGAGTCATCCGCAATCTCCTCCATCTTACTGCTCTCCCGAGGAGGAGACTCCAAAATGGCATTTGCTTGCTCAAGTAATTTATCTAAATCCAAATCCTCTCCAAATTGAGCAAAACATGCCTCCAGGGGGTCCTCAGTGCTTGATTCATTCACAGTCTCCTCAAGAATCTCCTCTATTAAGCATACATTTCTCACTTCATCATATTCATGTGGTTGCCTAGTGATATCAAAAATATTCAACTCCACTGTCATATTTCCGAAGGAGATCTTCATCACCCCTGTCCTACAATTTATCAGGGCGTTAGCCGTGGCTAAGAATGGTCGCCCTAGAATAACCAGTATTTGAATCCCTATATTCTGAACCGGCTCTGTGTCAAGCACAATAAAATCCACGGGGAAATAGAACTTATCCACTTTTATCAAAACGTCCTCAACTATTCCCCGTGGTCTTTTCACTGACCTGTCAGCCAATTGAAGCGTAGTGGATGTGGGCTTCAATTCTCCTAACCCCAATTGTAAATAGACTGAGTAGGGTAGAAGATTCACACTCGCCCCTAGATCCAAGAGAGCCCTCTCAATGTGGCTGACTCCTATCGTGCAAGAGATGGTAGGACACCCCGGGTCCTTATACTTGATGGGTAGCTTGCACTGAAGGATTGAGCTGACTTGCTCGGTCAAAAATGCCTTTTTTGGGACATTCGTCCTCCTTTTGATAGTGACCAAGTCCTTTAGAAACTTGGCATATGATGGCATTTGATGGATGGCATCCAAAAATGGGATATTGATTTGGACTTGCTTGAATACCTCCAGAATTTCCTCATACTTCCCTCCTTTCTTGGGCGCCTGTAATCTCTCGGGGTAGGGTGCTCTAGGTATAAACGACCTAGGAGGGTCTTTCTCAGTAGGTGTGGCTATAGATGGCTCAGCATCTCTCTTCTCTGTGTTGCCACTCATTTGCCCTTGCTGCATAGCAGGGCTCTCTTCCACTCGATTGTCCACTTGTCTCCCAGACCTCAGTGTGACAATCGACTGTACTTGTTCCGCCCCGTGCATAGGAGTTGATGAACTCTCAACCATAAATTGTCCTTTTGGGTTTTGCACGGGCTGACTGGGGAACTTTCCCTTCTCTCTCTCACCCAAGTGACTTGCAATTTGCCCTATTTGACTCTCCAACTTGGCAATTGCTTGGGTGTTTACCACTGTTGCACTCCTCACATCACTCATATTTTGGCTAGTCTCCTTCATGAACTCCTTAAGGGTGTCCTCTAGCGACTGTGAAACTGGCGCTGGTGTTTGAGTGGGTGCATGGTAAGCAGGTGAAGGTGCTGGATGGGCAGAACGACCATGATTAGGAATTTGTGGGGCAAATCCGGGAGGATATTGATTTTGAGCATGATAAGGGGCTCCTCCCAGATTCATCGGTTGGTTCTGCCTCCATGAAAAATTTGGGTGGTTCCGCCACCCTGGATTGTACGTCTCGGAGTACGATCCATTTGACTGCCTTCGAAAGTCATTGAAAGCATTTACTTGTTCCAGAGGATACTCGGCACAAGCCGGCATTGATGGGCAATTCTGTGCTAGATGCATGGGACTAGCACAGATGGAACAGCTTTCAACATTGAATGTGTTGGCAGCATTGATGGATTGGCTCACAGTGAGAGCGTCAATCTTTTTAGTGAGGGCATCTAACTTTATCCTCAAATCGGCGTCCTCTCTGACCTCATAGATGCCTCCCTTCTTAGGAGCACGAATGGACTTATCTCGACAGCTTGAAAAATCCCATTGCTGCGAGTTGTCGGACAACTTGTCCAACGCCATATATGCTTCGTCTCCTGTTAGACTCAAGAATGCCCCCCCATTCATAGACTCGATCATGCTACGGTTGGGTTGAGTCAACCCTTGGTAGAAGAATTGAACGAGTCTCCACTTCTCATATCCATGTGGAGGGCATCTGATCAGTAACTCTTTAAAGCGCTCCCAACCCTCAGAAAATTTTTCATCCTCATCCTGAGTGAAAGAGCTGATCTCCTTTCGGCACTCATTCACTCTAGACATTGGGAAAAACTTATGATAAAATTTGCTAAGCAGGTTTTCCCAAGATGTAATAGACCCGGGCGTGTTGGAATCCAACCACGCCCTAGCTCTATCGTGAAGAGAAAAAGGGAAGAGTCGAAGATGGACTGACTCTTCAGAGAAGTTCTGGAATTTGAATGTGGCACAAATGTCTTTGAACTTCTTCACATGGCTATAAGGATTTTCAAGATCTAAGCCATAGAATGAGGGTAAGAGTTGGATGACATGTGGCTTCAAGTCAAAGTGGGTGGCATTGGTCGGTGGCAACACTATGCAAGAGGATGAGTTAGTCGCAACGGGTGCGAACAAGTCCCTAAGGGATGTAGTGGAGTCCACGTTCCAAGCTCTAGGTTGCTCTACATGTTCAGGATGATTTGCATTCCTATAATTCTCTGCCATCTCAACTGTCTCTCTCTCAACTAGCGCTCTTTTCTGCCTTCTAAGAGTTCTTTCTAAGTCGGGATCTAAATGTGTCAAATCTAAGTTCAAGGATCTCCGACCAAGCATACACTAACAGAAAAATAATGAGATACTAACCAGTAGAAGCAACAGAATAAAGCAAATACAAAACTCAAAATTTTTTTATTTTTTTATTTTTTTATTTTTTTTTAAATTAAATTAACTAGTAGAAAAATAAAATCAATTCAGACTAAAAATTTTCACAAACAAAACAATTCCCCGGCAACGGCGCCAAAAACTTGTTGTGAGTTTTAATTTACTCGCAAGCGCACGAGTCGTTTGCAGTATAGCGTTGTGCAAGTGCGAGGTCGAATCCACAGGGAATTGCGTTGTGAAAATATAATTTTTAATCTAAACTAACTCTATTTTAACCTAGTTCCAAATTTCAGAATGATATTGCAAAATAAATTAAAACTAAATTAAATTGATTTAAAAACTAATAAAAAAGGCACTAAGGTTTCCGAATCCACCCCACCGAAGTTAAGCATACATGTTCTAAAAATATAGCCTATCAAAACATTCAATGAATCCAACTATAAGACAAAAAACAAAGAATATCCCAACTAAACCAAAAGCACCCGATGTATCCGCTCTTAACAAATCACAAAGGGAATCCAATTTAATCGAAAAGCATTCAATGTATCCATCAGATGAAACACAAAGAAAATCCAACAGACAATTTAAACTCAATCAATTATAAGATTAACTCAAATAATTGACAGAACATTTATACTAAAAATTGTCAGATTTGTACAAGCAAATCTGAACTACTACGCCAAACAACGGCGGGGCTTCATCTTCAACCTTAGCTGAAGAGTCTAGCCACTCATAATTATAAAACTATAATAAAAAGTGCTAAACATTTAAACTAAAACAACTGAATATAAAGAAATAAATAAACAACTTTACATGGGAGAAATTCCACTCGCTGACGGGCGGCGCTTCCCCTCGTGGTAGCAATGCCTTCGGGATCCACCAGAATGCTAGCGGACGTCCACCGGTAAACACCAAAGTGGCTCAGGAATTGTACACTGAATGATGAGGTCAGATGGTGTTTATATAGGGGGAGTCCCGGAGCACAATGGGTTTCAAAATCGGTGTGGGATACTGCCCGAGTGCGATCGATCGCACTCTGGTGCGCTCGAGCGCACATTGGCTCACTATAGAGCATTTTTAACCGATGTGGGATGTGCAAGAGCGCATTTGCGATCGATCGCAAGTCTGGTGCGATCGAGCGCACTAGACTTCTTCAGCTTGAACCTTGTTTACTAAAATGGCCATAACTTTCTCTAGAAAAATCGTTTTTGCAAGCCGTAAAATCTCTCAGAAAATAGACTTCCGGATCTTTCCAACCATATATGGCTCATCTCCTGGTTCTTCCGGAATAAATACAGTAAAATCCACAAAAATGACTGATCTGTAAGGCGATTTTGGCAATTTTAGTGAAACTCTTTTCCCAGTGCTTGTAAACCTGAAAAACAATGAAAACAACTCAATGTAACAAATTACTAAGCTAAAAAATGTAAATTAAAGGGCCAAAATATGCAATATTTGGCACTCATCACTTACAATCCACAACTCTCTGTTTTTCTGGTTTAGGCACCAATTCCCAAGAGTTGTTCTTCCTAAAAGAATGCATTTCCTCCTACATAGCTAGCTTCCATCTTGATAAATCCTTACATTCCATGGCATCAATGTAAGTTTCTGGTTCATAGTTGATTATCCCTCCTTCTGAATAAGGAGCTGCTGCATTAGCATCCACAAAACCATATCTCAAAGGTGGTCTGATTTGCCTCATTTCCTGGTCCCTTGTGAGCTGATAATCATTCTGATTTGCTGCATCATCTCCTTCTAGTTCAGTCTCCTCTTGAGTGTCTTGAGCTTGGCCTTCATCAATGGGCTCTACCTGATCCGAACCTTCTTGCCTTTCTTGCTCTACCTGAACTGAATTTTCTTTGATGCTATTCTCCACATAATCCGGGCTGGTTTGCTCACTTTCCCCTGCAGGGTTAGTTTGCTCCAAATAGGGAAATAATTGCTCATTAAAAATACTTATTATGAGTTTAGTTCCTTTTGGCTCTAAGGACCACAACCTATACCCCTTAACCCTTTCACCATATCCTAGAAACACACACTTTCTAGACCTTGGGCTAAGTTTATCATCCTTTTGATGTGCAAACGCAGCACATCCAAAAGTCCTAAGGTTGCTTAACTCCGAGGGTTTTCCATTCCACATCTCATCGGGAGTCTTAAGATCCAAAGCTTTAGAGGGTGATCTATTAACCAAATACACAGTAGTAGACATAGCTTCCCCCCAAAAACATTTTGGTAACTTGGAACCAATAATCATGCACCTAACCTTTTCCAAAAGGGTCCTATTCATCCTCTCAGCAACTCCATTTTGCTGAGGGGTTTTCACAACCATTCTATGTCTTAGAATCCCATTAACTCACAAAATTTGTCAAAATCCTGATTACAAAATTCTAAGCCATTATCGGTTCTCAAAACCTTAACTACCTTGCCCGTTTGAGTTTCCAACAACTTTTTCCACACCACAAACTTTTTCAAAGCATCTTATTTATTTTTAAACAAATGAACCCAAACCTTTCTAGAATAGTCATCAATTAAAGAAAGAAAGTAAAGATTACCTTCTTGTGTTGGTGTTCTTGCTGGCCCCCAAAGATCGGTATGAATGTAGTCAAGAATGTCCTTTGATTTATGCACTCCGGTGTTGAAGCTAACCCGATGTTGCTTCCCAAGAACACAACTCTCATAGAAATCAAGTTTCTCTACCTTGTCACCATCAAGTAAACCATTCTTGTTGAGAACTTGAGCCCTTTTTCGCTCATATGTCCCAAGTAATTGTACCAAAGAACTACCTTATCAATCTCAGCCATCAAGCTTACTGCTTAATCCTTGATGTATGTCTCTCCAATCATCTCATAGAGACCATCCTTTATTGCTGCTTTGATCATTGTTGAAAATCACCTCTTGATGCCCAGGTGGTGATCTTCCAAACACCAAAGTCTTGAATGACTTATAATAACACCGAAACAAAACAGGATCAAACCAATCAAAGAAAGAACACAAGCAATTGTTATCGAGGTTCGGCAATGTGCCTACGTCCCTGTGAGCTCCTCTGAGCTCTCTACACTAAATCAATGAGTTCTTACAATTACAGCAACACCCCTTCAAGAACACGATCTAATCTTGATCTTAATACTGTTCTTGAAGAACAAAAGAAGAGAAAAAGAAAGTTATAAGGACTAAGTGTTTCCCTAGAATTTTCCTCAAGAAAATTCCACTTACGAAGCCCTTGAATCCTTAATCTATACTACTCTCTCTCTAACAACCAGCCTCTCTTGAATGAGTCTCTCTTGTTTTTAGTGTCTTTGCACTCTCACACACCATGTGTTTTATTTCATACACATGTTCTATACATTCACATCACCTGGATGCTCACCTCACATCATGTCTTGAATGGCTCCTATATGACCCTTTGTATAGGGCAATGACTTTCTCATCCAATCTTGGAGATCAATCTCCACCCTTAAATCTCAAGAACGAAAGACCAATGGCTCTCTAAGAGTCTAAGTGATCCTGTGCATTTTAACTAATCTTCACGCACCTTACAAGAGGCTAAAATATGAGTGCATCAGTGTGCCTAGCGTCACGGCCCAGAACAGGGCTGCACTTCTCCAGTTTGTCATCATTTTTAGGCGTTGTGGCGTGGGGGAGGCTGAGCCACCGCGCACACCTCCTGCAGGAAGTCCTCCTTGCTGGTGGCCGCGGCACACACCACCTGGGCAGCAACGCACAGCTTAACCTGATGCTGAATTTTTCTACTGTTTAATCCTTAGATAAATACCAACATCACTACCAAAGATCCCTTGGTTACCTTGATCTTTCCTTCCTCTGCTTTGTATGTGTACCCCATGGAATCTAGCTGCCCCAATGAGATCAAATTTCTTCTCAAATCCGGAAGATATCTCACATTCTGCAGTAGCCTTTTAACTCCATCAAACATCCTCATTTGGATGTCTCCTATGCTCCTCACTTGGCAAGAAGTATCGTTCCCCAAAAAAACCTTTCTTTCATTGGTTTCCTTGAAATTCTTGAACCAATCACGGTGAGGACACATATGATAAGTGCACTCGGAATCCATGATCTATTTCTCGCTGCTTTGCCTCTCGCTCACATTTGATCACACAACAAGAACATCATCATCTTGCTGTTCTCCCTTGGCAATCGAAGCCTCTCCATTGTTGGTATGGCCTCTTCCTTTCTCATCCCTTATCATCTTCTTGTAATCTCTCTTGAAATGACTCTCCTTATTGCAGTAGTAGCATCACTTTCCTCCAAATTTTGGTTTAGAGTGCGATCTCCTATGGCTTTGACCTCTATCCTTTGGTTTGTCCCAGTAGTTGCCATAGATGTTGCTGCCATTCCAAGTTGTAGGCCTTCCTCTAACAAACAAACCTTCTCCACTTGATCCTTCCCTCATCTTGGCTTTGAAATCATAAGCCCTTATAGCATTAATCACAATTTCTTTGGTTATTGTATCTCTTCCATATTCAATAGCATTAATCAAGCTTTTAAAACAATCGGGAAGAGAATTCAACAATATAACAACCAATTGTTCATCCGGGAATGTTATACTACTACTAGTCAAATCTTGAACTAGTTTATTAGACACATCAAGATTATCTTACAACTCTTTATTAGGATCCATTTTAAAAGAAAATATACATTTTAGAAGATAGATTTTATTAGGGAGAGTTTTGGTAAGAAATAACTCATCTAGTTTCTTCCAAATGACAGCTGGATCTTCTGAATCTCAACATTCCCTTCTCACATTATTCGATATGTGCAGAAAGATAGTGCTATACGCCATCTTCTTCATCTCATTCCGCTGGAGCTCCATGATACTTGCTGGAAAATCATCATCTTCTCCAATCACCAAGTCCACCTGTTGTTGCATAAGAACCACCTTGATTTTGCGCTTCCAAAGGGCAAAGTCTCCCTTTCCATCAAACTTCTCAACAATGAAGTTCGAACCCATCTTCCAGGAAAAAATCCCAAGATTTATGCAGCACCCACAATTGCTTTCCAAACCTCTTCTCTCCAACTTCTAAACTTCAAGAACCTGATCAAATCTTGATCCCAGCACCATTCTTGAACCTCAAGAACCCGACCAAATCTTGATCCCAACACTGTTCTTGAATCACCCAAGAAGTTTCCTTTTATTCTTGGAGTCTTTCTCTGACACCACTGTTCTAGCTCTGATACCACTGTTGAAAATCACATAAGAATCCCAGGTTGTGACCTTCAAACACCCAAGTCTAGAGTGATTTGGACCAAGACAAGAATCAAACCATAAAAGAGAAAACACAAGCAATTGTTATCGAGGTTCGACAAATTTCCTACATCCCTGTGAGCTCCTCCGAGCTCTCTGCACTAAATCAATGGATTTCTTACAATTACAGCAACACCTCCTCAAGAACCATGTGTTCTTGATGAATGAGAGAAGAGAAAAGAAAGAGACAAGAACTAAGTGCTTCCTTGAAATTTTCCCCAAGAAAATTCCAATTACAAAAATCTTGAATACTCTCTCTCACTAGAAACACCTCTGAAGATTTGAGAGTCTTTCTCTCTAAACACGAGCCACTCTTGGAATGAGACTTCTTCTTGGGTTTCTTCTCTCTTGACACTTGTGACTTTGCACTCTCTTTTTGTTGTGTGTAGTTATTGCTCCTAGATGACCCTTTATATAGAGCAACAACTTCTTTAGCCAATCTTGAACTCAATCTCAACCCTTTGATCTTGAGAACCAAACAATCATGGCCCTCCAAGAGGTCTAAGTGATCCTGTGCATTTTAATCAATACCTAACGCACCAGTTGGAAAAACAGAATAGAGGCATCAGGTGTGCTGCGCACCGCGGCTCAAAACAGGGCAGGCCACAATGCATAATAGGGGAAAAGCCTCCACTTGTTGGAGGCCGCGTTGCAGCCCAGCCTGTGCTGCGGCGCACACCTGGAGGAGAAATTCTTCCTTGCTGGAGGCCGCAGCTCAGAGGACTGAAGCTAAAAAGCTTCACCTTTTTAATTTATAGACAAAATTCTTAACATCATATATAATATTATTTTTCTTATGCAAATAACTTGCTTATACACAGTAAAACTAAGTCTTAATTATTTGAAAAAAAAAATTTAATTTAACTGATTTAGTTACATAATAATTTATATTTTAAAAAAATTTCTTACATTAAGTCGTGAATTTTTTATCAAACAATTATTTATTGTAACGACCCATCCCGAGTGGGCTTTACTCGAAATGCCTCCATTACCTTTCAGCACTGAGCACCTTGACTCAAGATGTAATCATGTAATACTCATCAAGAATACAAAAATTCTATTAAACTTCTCAAGTTTATGAAGTCACATTTTTACACATCCAAACAATCTTTACAATACTAGAGAGTTAAAGATTTTACAATTTTCAAAAGACGCAAATGAAAGAAAACTCCCCCACTTAAGTAAGCCTTAAACACTTTCTTTTATAACCACTAAACCAAGACCAAGGGCTTAGACTCTCAACAAAAGTAAAAAAGGCGAGGATGACATAGAGGAAAGCCTTATTTAGGACTTCCTTCAACTTTGACTATCAAACTCCCGGTATCACCTGAAATTTTAGAAAATAAAAGGGTGACCTACAAAGCCTAATGAGAAACACATTACTAAAAGTAATCATTTTAAAAGTTTTGTTCTTTATTTTTCAAACCTTAATTTAATATTTATTTCTTTCTAAGTATAGGAAATAATAAAACTTATAAGTATAAACTTTTCAGCTTACTTTTCTCGTTTCTTGTTACTAACAGAGTAGTCATTATAAGTATTCCTTATTTCTTCAATAAATCAGAAAGTACATAGTTCTTATCACTTTATGTATATTATTTGATCAATCTTTTGAGAGTAATGACAAATCTCAAACATTTTCATACTACAACAACAAACATTTCATACTCTTTGTTGAACAAAATACATTCAACACCCTTCATTGGGAGAATCACATCACATACCCTTCATAGGTTAATTACAACAAGTATCATTTAATGAATTAATCAAAACACATGCCCCTCATAGGTCGAACATCACTTCTGCCTCTCATGGGCCAATCAAAGTTATCAATTATACACCCATCATGAATTATGCAATGTAATGCAATGAAATGCAACTTCTTTCATCACTTCAAAGTTCTTGCCTCTCATTGGGCTAATTATAAACAATGGGGACGTCTCCCATCATAAACAATTTGGATCTCCTCCTTATCTTTTGTCGGTGGAATCCTTACAATTAAACTAATAGGATCCCCTCCCTACCCTTTATCAGGAGGAGTACTAACATTACAAGGTCATTCTACACATTCACAATACCACAACATTAATAAGAATTTATGTCTTATGCAATGTATTCACAACACAAACTTTCTCAAGCATAGGACACTTTAAGGTATCTCCATACTTAATGTCAAGCATAAATCAATCATTCATGTTACAAAAGTTCAACTAATATATATATACAATTCACCCAATCACTTATACAATTCATGTCCATCGTATTTTATTAGTCATTTATTAAATTATTCTTATCACTATCTTTCCTTAGGGCACAATATAGTGTATCTAAGTTTGTCTCTTATACTTTCATACCCTTACATATATATAAAATTTCCATGATATTATTAGTATTTCCATATTCATTCATTTTCATATGTTTTTAGATCTTTATGTTGTTATACAATATGCAACGTTTACTAGAAGTAAAGTGAAACTCACCTTTGTTGGGCCAAGATTCAACCTTGGGTTTACTTCCTAGCCTTTGAGTTTTCCTTCCAATCACACAAAACAAATACATATATACTTAGTATAATCACTCAAAAGAATATAAGCATTTAACACCCAAATTCTATCATTGAATTTATACAAGCATATAAAATCTATGGGTTAAGTCATAAACCCTTATCCATTTTTATTTAAAACTTTTATAAAAATCGTTCTAACATGTTTTAAAACAAAAGAAATCCTTTCAAGATCTTAAATTTTAAAACTTTATCATGCAATCAAGCTCATAGTACCTTTGGAGAAGTTTATAATTGAAATACTCTAAAAAAAGTTACTTATTTTTGAAAATAGGGCTGAAAAACAGGTTCAAGGGTTACCTAGAAGTTTGACTGTCCAGAGAGTTTCATAGTCAACTGTGCACTTTGGATAGTTGACTGTCTGGTCGCGAATTCAGAAATTTTTTGTTAGAAACTCCATTTTTCTTGAAAATTAACTCTTGTCTCCCATAGGACTTCCAAGCCAAGCCAAGCAGAAGTTCATAAGGGTTTTAGATCAAAGATTTAACACTACCTACGAGAAGAAATGAATCTAAAGCTCTTAAAATCAACTCATTAGAACAAAACCTAACTTTTCTTAACAAACATTTTTCTTCAAGCTTTTCTTAAGCAAAGCTTCAAATTCATACTTCAAAAACCCAAATCTTTAGCTTAGGAAATAGTTTTATAAATTTAAAAGAAATAAAGAAAACTCTTACCTTGATCTTTGTCCAAAATCTAATACTCTTTCCTTTTTCCTTTTTTCTACTTCCCTTTCTTCTTCTTCTTTCTCTTCTCTCAGAGACTTTCTCTTCTCTCCTTCGACCGATCTTCTAGAGATTTATTCTCTAAAAATCTGATCCCACTCACCCTTATATAGTCCAACTTCTTTCTTATTACATCATCACCCCTTTACTTTGCACTTCTTCTATTTTCCACCACATAGCACTCTAAATTTCCATTTTGTACTTGGCTCTTCTTACTTTCCTTCAAAAATTTTGAAATCTCCAAATAATAAATTTCTTTACCACTTGATTCTTATTTTGTTCATTTATTTCCAAGTTCCGCAAGTTCGAATAAAAAATGTATTAAAAAAATACACGGGAAACGTGTCAAAACTAAACACCGAAATTAAAATATTTAATTCAAGGTACCAGGCTCTACATTTATAAAGATCATAATTTTTGTCTATTGACTTTTTTACACATTATTCATACCATATTATAGATATCTTAGTTATTTGTGTGTGTGTGTGTGTGTGTGTGTGTGTCTATATATATATATATGTTATTCTAATAAAATGAAGATCTACACAAACCATAACAATTATATTATTTATAAAGAATTATAGTCCTATATAATTGATATCTCTCGTTAAAGATAGTACATGTGAAGAAAAGTTAAATGGTAAATAAACAACAACAAAAGACACTTTCATCTAAATTTTAAACATATGATGTATAATTTTCGAACTATGGCGTGAGAATAATTTTCAATTTATGTGAAAGTAAAAAAATATGGTAAAGATTTTGATGGGGCTGTGTAGGAAAAAAAATGAATTATTGCCAAAAAATTTGGTTCGATAATTTCGGTACTCGGTATTATTTTTTTAGAACTTTAGTAATTTGGTTTGATATTATTTTATTTTATTTATATTTTGGCAATACCGAATGACTGTTTTTTTATTTTAATAAATTTAAAATGTAATGGTTTTTTTCAGTGTTTTAGTAATACCAAATTATGTTTTGACAATATCGAATCACTAAAAATTTAAGAATATCTAATAATTTTTAATAAATTATTTTATTTTTATATGATTCGATAATTGAAACTTTCAAATCAAATACCAACTAATTTGAATACCTAAGTTGGATGTGGAATATTGTCAAATCAAATCTCATAAAATTAATGGTTATATAGATCGAGAAAATGAATTCATATAAACAAAAATTAATATTCTAATTGAAACTATGTTGATAATAAAAAAAAAAAAAAGTTATATACCTTTTTATTATTCAAGATAAGTTTTCATTTGAATCTACACTCTTATGTAGTAAATTTTCTCGTTATATAACTGCACTTTTTTTAAAATTTTTTTTATAGAAAATAATAACGAATAAACTGAAAGATATTAATAAATTACAAATATAATATTATTATATGATGCTCAATTTAAGTATTAATTAACATTAGTGTTTTAAACATAAGTATCTTGTTTATATGGAGATCAATAAGGGTATTTTTATCCGTCAAAATTTTTACATCCAATTCACACTTAGTCCAAATTATAATAGAAAAATAAAATATTATAGCAATCCAAATTCTAATAGTGTGGAGCCCGATACTTGAATTAGAATATTTTAATTTCGAGATTTGTATTTTGTCGTGTAAAAAGTGCATACCAGTTCAAAATTGAATCATAAATTTTTTACTAGGGCTTGTGAAACTTGGAGGTAAGTAAATAAAATGAGATTTAATTAATAAAGTTTATCTTGGGGGAGCTTTTTGGAGTTTTAATAAGTGTTTTGGCTAGATTGTGAAAGAGTTATAGAGTGGAAGGGTGGTTTTGAAATTAAAGGAAAGTTCTTTCTATAAATAGGTTGAGGGTGTAAGAGAAAGACCAGCATTTGCTGAAACTTTCAGGAGAAGCCGAGAGAGAGGAGAGAAAAAGAGAGAAAAAGGGAGATAAGAGAAAGAAAGGAAGAAGGAGAGGAAGAAAAAAGAGAAAGTTTAGAGTTTTCTTGCAAAACTCAAGTAAAAAGCTTGTTTTTCTTCTCTTTAAATTGCCATGCACGTTTATTATTTAAAAGATGTGAGTTTTGAAGTTTGAATTTAAAGAAAATCTTAAGAAAAAGTTTGAAGAAAAGGGCTTGTTTAAAAAAAGAGGCTTTTGAGCGAAGTTAGTTGATTTGAAGATTTTGAGTTCATTTTAACTAATGGATAATGTTTATTATTTGATTTTAAACTCTTAGGAACTTATATTTTGTTTGGATTGGAAGTCTCTTGAAAGACTAGGGTTTTATTTTGAAGAAAAATGGTGTTTTATCAAAGAAATTTTCTGATTTTCGGACTAGACAGTTGACTGTCTTGAGCACACAGTCGATTGTGCAACCTTCTGGTCAATGGATAATCGACTAACCATTTGGACAATCGACTATGCAAGGCTTCTAGGCAGATCACAGTCGACTGTCCGAGCCCTTGTACCTGTTTGCAACCCTGTTTTTTTTTTATTTTTTTAAATAACTTACTTTTGTTAAAGTATTTCAATCCTAAACTCTTCCAAAATATTATATGCTTGATTTCGTGAAAATTTTTTGAAAGTTAAGGATTTGAAAAGATTCTTTTGTTTTAAATCACATTAGAACAAATTTGTAAAATTTTTAAATAAAACTAAAAAAGCGTGTGTGACTTAACCTCTAGATTTGTATGCTAGTATGAATTCTATGATGAGTTTGGGTGTTAGTCTAATGACCCATCCTGAGTGGGACCTACTTGAGACAACATCTTTACTTTTCAAAATTGAGCACCTGGACGAATATAATATGGATAGAATCTAACACCGATGTAGGATAATATATATGTCATACTATACATGTACAACTTCGAGCTATAATATAATCCTTTAGTATTACAAAAAAGGAGTCTCATAAGATGTAAACTTTAAAATATACAACTTGATACAAAATATTAATTTCTACAACAAAAAAAGGGGTTAGGTGAGGATGCTAGCACATGGACCCACCAAGAGACTTCTCCTTCTTCCTTCCTTCTTCACTTATGGTTCAAGGTTCTTGAATAATCTTCTTGAAATAATAAGAGAAAGGGTCTGAGCTAAAAAGCTCAGTGAGTAATCAATTTACTCGGAGTAACCAAGGAAATCCATTTATATAGTACCTTGCGGGCAATTTAGTACATGACTCAAATTCTACGTAATTGCCTCTTATTACGAGGATAAGAAAATTGTAAGGCTCATAGATTTTGAATATACAACTCAAATACAAGATTTAATACAAGATAATGTACTTCTTTAATCACCTCAAGATTTTTACCCTTTCAATCGAGCAACTTATGAACATCGGGACATCTCTCATTAAATAAAATTAGATCCTCCCTCTACCCCTTACTGAGTGAGGTCTTTACTTCTCAACAATAAGGATTTCCTCCCTACCCCTTACCGGGTGGAATTTTACATAATCATTTAATTAATCCATTCATTCCAAATTACAAAATAACAACAAAAGCAATATAACAAGTACAAAGCATTCTTTATAATATAATTTCTCAACACATATTTAATGAACTAATTACATTTGACATTCCCTAAACATATACATTTCAAATATATGACTATTATTTATAAAATCTCATACTCTTTCAATCTTTAAATCTATAATATGTAAAATAATTAAATCCTCATAATCATGTAAAATCTGGGCTTTTAATTTCATTTAAGATTCTCACACTTACTAGGAGTAAGGTGATACTTACCGTGGAGACTAAGCTTTTACTCTCGAACCACCTCCTTGCCCTTAGAATGTTTGTCAAACACACCTAAAGAATTCATTGATTACTATCAACCACCGAGGTATAACTATAACGACCCATACCGGGTTGGCCACCCCCGAGACAGTGTTGTCACATTTTGAAAATCCCAGCACGACACATATATGCATCAAGAAAATAAAGCCAACATAATTTTTTTTTACATCATTCCACAACCCTCAATAGGGGAGATACATCGTTCTGATATTGACTTGAACATTATATACAGCGTAAAATGCATGAATATTTACAAATGAATATTTATTTCATTTTCTCATTAGTCTGAGGATGTGGACACGTACGTGGCTTACAGATAATGATTTTGTCTGAACCTCAACTCACCAAACTATTTGTCCTACCTGCTACCTGAAATCATTACACAATGAGAGATGAGCTTCACAAGCTGATAAGAGCCATAAAATGCATTATAATCGTACTTATTTGTTAGCACTTTAGGGTTGATTTAGGTCTTAATTGCATTTTTATTCATTAATAACTCTAAAGTGGTATTTTTGGAGCATTAACTTATTTCGGTGCATTTTTCAGGTATCTTGATTTAAAAGAGATGGAAGAGCTATCATCATTTTAAACATGAAGCTCCATTGAACACTCAAGCTAAAGAATGGTCGCGGAAGAGCCAAGATGAAGAGAAACTAAGAAAGGAGTTTTCACTAAGTTGCTGGAGTTGCCATACAAATCAACCATCTTTACAAATTAAACTGTATTGATGTAGGAAGAACCAGGACGTGTGCCACATACTTTTAGAACGATCTGGAAGTCTACTTTCTGGAGAATTTTACGGTTCGTTAAAATCATTTTTCTAGAGAAAGTTATGGCGATTTTAGCGGACAGAGGTCAAACCTCCTGAATCAGCATCAGCCCGCGCCGCAGCATGGATCATCCGCGCCGCACCTCACAGCACCAGCACCTGACTTAACAAAACAGAGCCGCACCGCGCCCAAGTGATGGTGCAGCGCTCGCACAGCCTTATGCACTCCGAGTTAGACCCTAATTAGGTCTTTAATGACTTGTTCAAACCCTAAAACACCCCTAGGCCTTGTGTACTATAAATATACCACTTAGGGTTTGTAATTAGGCATTCAAAAAGCTGGAGAACTCAAGAGAGCAGCAACTTTCCTTCCATTGTGCAACCATGAGCCCCATGGCTAATGAATCTCCAAGCAAGGAGAAGGGATGAATCCCTAGGTGTAGTTGTTTCTATTTCCCTTATTTGATTCAGTTGTAATAGAGCTTTAACGTTCAAACATTGTTATGATTTACCTTTTAATCTAATTATAAGATTTCATCTAATCCGGTGATTGTATCTTTCTTTCTTGATATAAATTCAATCATGCTTTCTTTATGTCAAGATTACTTGGGTATGATTGAGTCCGGTAGATCTAGCCTTTAGGTTTGTCCATTACTGCAATATTGTCATTAAAATATATATTGTCGTTTCTTGATAAACTTATAGGATAGATCATGTGTTCATGAATTAAAAATAAAAAGTATCTCTTAACAATCAAATTAGGGTTTATACATGTGCTTCAATTAAATATTTGCCGATTGCCTGTTTGGGATGTGAAACTTGCAATTGAGATAAAAACAACTGAATCAAGTTAGGATTAGAGCAACGAACCTAGAGAGGATTCCCGGATCCTTGTTGTTCCTTTATTATATTTCACAATCTATTTTACACAATTGTTTCACTATCAAATTCAGATTCTCTATTTAATTTAATTATATCATCTCACATTAAAGTTTACATATTTCTTTATAGTTAATTTGTCTCCCTGTGGAATCGACACCCCAAAGCCGTACTACAACACCGCGTTACTGTTTTGGGCGTAATCAAATTTTGGCGCCGTTGCCGGGGAGACGCGCTTACAAACAAGGAAGATTGTCAACTTTGAGACAAAACGGTAATATTGTTCCTTTCTTGAAGTGTTGAAGTCTTGATTTTCTGATTTTTATTTTTTTATTTTTTTTCTTTGCTCTTTGTTTTGATTTTTTTAATTTATTTATTTATTTATTTTCTTTCTGTTTTATTTATTTCCCCTAACATGGCCGAAAATCACAATGAAATTGTTGCTAGGACACTTAAAGACTACTTGCACCCTAGCCAAACGACCATCCCATCATGTATCATGTTCCCCCCTAATGTTCAACAACCTGATTTTAAGCCGGGCATGATCCAATTGCTACCAACCTTCCATGGGTTTGAGAATGAAAATCCCTATGTCCACATTAGGGAATTTGAGGAAGTTTTAGCAACTTTTCACAGTAGGGCTGATATGATAGACACCGTTAAACTTAGGTTTTTTCCTTTTTCACTTAAGGAAAAAGCCAAGGCTTGGCTGTACTCGTTAAGGCCTAGGTCCATAGGTAGTTGGGATGAGATGACACGAGTTTTCTTCCAAAAACACTTCCCAACCCATAAGACCAATAACCTCAAGAGACAAATCTCAAACTTTGCACAAAAAGAGAGTGAAACCTTATATCAAGTTTGGGAACGTTTCAAGGACCTGTTGAATTCTTGTCCACACCATGGGTATGAGAGTTGGCGGGTAGTTAGCTATTTCTATGATGGACTCCTAAGTAGGGAAAGGTAGTTCATTGAAATGATGTGCAATGGGGATTTTCTTCAAAAAGATCCTGACCAAGCCATAGAATTCCTAGATGACCTATCAGAAAAATCCTACACTTGGACAGGACCAAATGCCATGGAAAGCACTAGGAGAAATCAACCCGCTGGGATTTATCAACTTAAGGAAGAGGATAACCTTAAAGCCCGTTTAGAGGCCCTAACTAAGGAAATTGAAGTCTTAAAAACTAGAAATGCTAGGGCTCCTGAACCGGTTGCTAGGGTAGAGTCCTATGAGCCTTGTTTCATGTGTAATGGGGTAGATCATTTACCTAAGGATTGTCCAATTTATTTTGAGATGAAGGAAGAGTGTAATGCTGTAGGTATACCCTTTGGGAAACCACACTCACCCTATTCTAACACCTACAATCCCGGTTGGAAAAATCACCCAAATTTTAATTTGAAACCCGATACACAACCTCCTGCCCACTCTAGTACCCAATGACAACCGGAAGTAACTTCATATAATGCACTTCAACAATCTTTACCTTTGGAAGATATATTTAAGTCATTTATGCAGGTACATGCCAAGAATGTGGAAGATCAAGGCAAAATAAATCAACAACTGTTAGAGGAGCAACAAGGGATCAAAGCGGAACAAAAGGAGATAAAGAGCCAACTCACTAAGTTGACTAGTTTCTTGGCGATTCAAGAGTAAGGACAGTTTTCTTCGCAAACACAAAAAAATCCAAGGGGACAACATATGGCACAAACCTCCAATCCGGGAAATCAAAATGTTAAATAGGTTAACGCCATAATCACCCGTAGCGGTAAGAAAATTGATGGTCCCACTCTACCATCAAACTTGAGTAACAAGGATAAAGCCCCCAAGGAACAAGAGGCTCTTGATGTTTATCGCCCACCGGTGCCTTTCCCTCAAGCACTTCTTAAACCTAAGGAGATAAATACAGCATTAAAAGGTGAGATTCTTGAACAACTTCAGCATGTTAAAATTAATCTCCCTCTTCTTCATGTCATAAAACAGATTCCCAACTATACTAAAGTCATCAAGGATTTATGCACACTCAAGAGGAAGCACAATGTGAAGAAGACGGCATTCTTAATGGAGCAAGCAAGTGCTATAATTAACAGCAAGACATCACCCAAATATAAAGATCCAGGCTGTCCAACGGTGGCTTGCCAAATTGGAAATAAACCTTGTGGCCAAGCATTGCTAGATTTAGGTGCTAGTGTGAACCTCATGTCATACTCCATGTACTTGCAGCTCGGTCTAGGTGAGATTAAACCAACCTCCGTGGTACTTCAATTAGCGGATAGATCGGTAAGGAAACCAATAGTTATTGTAGAAGATGTTCTGTTGCAAATTGATAATTTCTACTATCCTATTGATTTTTTGGTTTTAGATATTGTTTCTACTGTAAACACGGAGTCCAAAATTCCTTTGATACTTGGAAGACCATTCTTTGCCACTACCAATGCCCTCATTAATTGTAGGAATGGCCTAATGACATTATCATTTGGAAATAGAACTTTAGAGGTAAATGTTTTCCGAGTCTCAAAACAGCCACGTGAAGAGAATGAGTGTGTCGACACTTACATGGTTGATAAACTCAATTTGGAGGATGAGCACACTAAAGATAATTCTATGGAATTCCTTCCTAATAATTTTAAGTTCAATGATTCTTTAATTTATTCCCATGCCGTTAATGTTGTTGATATTTTTGATAAGTCACAGGAATTTATTAAGAAATCATGGCAACCATGCTTTGAGGAGTCACTTGAGAGAAGTCACATGGATGCGAGAACCAAATACCCTACTACTGATAGTGAGTGGGCAACACCAAAAACACTTGAGCCATATGCAGTGGACTTTAAGTATTCCTTGCCAAAAGATTAGCATTAAGGCCATTAAATTGGAGCCTCATTTTCAGCACCACAATGAGGCCAGCAGTGAGAGTGGTCCAGCATCTGGCCGAAGACGTAAAACTTAGCGCTCATGGGAGGCAACCCATAACATACTCTTTTATTTTTACTGTTTTTCATATTTTTTTTCTTATTTATTATTATTGTTTTGCTGTTTTCTAGTATTAACTTAGTATTTCTTTTTCAAGGAAAATGTACGAAGCAGTTCAAATGGTGGAGCACAATTTTCAGCTTTTGTACACCTTTGGCTACAAAGGGAGTTTCTTTTATTCTTTCTTTTACATTGAGGTCAATGCAATTTTTAAGTTGGGGGTGGAGGAAACGGATCTCTTTGTTTCCATATTTTTTATTTCTATACATTTTTTTTCCTTTGAACTGCTTAGTGTCATTTTCCTTTTTGTTTATTTTTAGCATGCTTTGTGTTTGCCTTAGATGTAATTCACATGTCAATGATATAAGCTTAATTGAGATAACGTACAACATTTAGAAGGAATTAAATTTTGTTTTGGTTTGAAATTAATTTAAGTATCAATCTTCATTTGGTTTGAGACTCTAGTTTGTGGTAAGATTGTATGATTAGTCTAAAACATCTAGAAAAGTTTTATGTGCGATTGTTTGTGAATACTTTTGCGGTCTCAACAAGCTCTAGAACTTATTTGATAATCATTTGAGGCGAATTCCTAGAATGCACACTACTTAAGATATGATATAGGTCATTTTTGAATCGTTTGAGCCTTTCAAACTTACCCTTGCAATATATATCACTAGTCACCTTTTTTAGCCCTTTTTCTTGAAAAAGAATTTGAGCCTTGTTTCTTTCAAAAACTCATTTACTTACCCTTATGAGCCTAAAAATATTTTATCCTGACCCTTCTTTTAAAAGAACTTAGTTGTACACATTGTTGAGAAGCACTTAAGAGGAGTAAGGATGGAAATATGAAAAATCATAACCCAAGTATATTAAAGAAGATAAGTTGGGGGTTGTGCAAAAGAAAAGAAAAAAAAAAAGAAGAGGTGAATGAGTATTTGCCAAAAACAGAAAAAGAAGAGAAGTATGGCAAAGAAAGAAGAAAAAGAAAAGAAAAAGTGGTGACTTGTCAAGAGATATGCTCTTATAAAAAATTGTTGAAGGAGTTGAGCATTGAAGTAAAGTTATCTAGTGCTTGAAAGTGGTTGTGTTTAAAGCTAAGAGATTAAGTTCTTTTACTTGCAAATCCTTCCCGTTCTTCCTTAACCTTTACCTTGGCCTAACATTACAAGCTTATTAAAGACCTATTGATCCAATGAAGTGTGATTTTTCTACAATAGTGGAGAATGATTTGAAAAATAAGCCTATGGAGCTTGTTTATGTGATTAATGTCACACAATTTGTTATGTTTTTAGAGGCCAAGACTTGTATTCATGAATGTTGTGCATAAAATCATCCGGGTGTTCGGATTAATGGATTGTGGTAAGATGGATGTTAAGAGTCAAAAACGATTTAAAGATCGATGTTTGGATTACTTTTGGACTTAGGTGAAATTTAATGATTCTATGTGCTGTACGTTATGTGCAATTTTTAAGACAAAAAGTGAATTACTCTTGGTTAACACTAATATTGCTTTTCATAAAATTTGATTCCCACCATAGAAATTCATCTCTTGTTTTTTCTTGAATTGCTAGGGACTAGTATTAAGCTAGTTGGGGGTTGTGATAAGAGCCATAAAATGCATTATAATCGTACTTATTTGTTAGCACTTTAGGGTTGATTTAGGTCTTAATTGCATTTTTATTCATTAACAACTCTAAAGTGGTATTTTTGGAGCATTAACTTATTTCGGTGCGTTTTTCAGGTATCTTGAGTTAAAAGAGATGGAAGAGCTATCATAATTTTAAACACGAAGCTCCATTGAACACTCAAGCGAAAGAATGGTTGCGGAAGAGCCAAGATGAAGAGAAACTAAGAAAGGAGTTTTCACTAAGTTGCTGGAGTTGCCATACAAATCAACCATCTTTACAAATTAAACTGTATTGATGTAGGAAGAACCAGGAAGTGTGCCATATATGCTTAGAAAGATCTGGAAGTGTACTTTCTGGAAGATTTTACGGTTTGTTAAAATCATTTTTCTAGAGAAAGTTATGGCGATTTTAGCGGATAGAGGTCAGACCTCCTGAATCAGCATCAGCCCGCGTCACAGCATGGATTATCCGCGCCACACCTCACAGCACCAGCACCTGACTTAACAAAACAGAGCCGCACCGCGCCCAAGTGATGGTGCAGCACTTGCACAGCCTTATGCACTCCGAGTTAGACCCTAATCAGGTCTTTAATGACTTGTTCAAACCCTAAAACACCCCTAGGCCTTGTGTACTATAAATATACCACTTAGGGTTTGTAATTAGGCATTCAAAAAGCTGGAGAACTCAAGAGAGCAGCAACTTTCCTTCCATTGTGCAACCATGAGCCCCATGGCTAACTAATCTCCAAGTAAGGAGAAGGGATGAATCCCTAGGTGTAGTTGTTTTTATTTCTCTTATTTGATTCAGTTGTAATAGAGCTTTAACGTTCAAACATTGTTATGATTTACTTTTAATCTAATTATAAGATTTCATCTAATCCGGTGATTGTATCTTTCTTTCTTGATATAAATTCAGTCATGCTTTCTTTATGTCAAGATTACTTGGGTATGATTGAGTCCGGTAGATCTAGCCTTTGGGTTTGTCCATTACTGCAATATTGTCATTTGTTGGAAATCACCTTGACAAGATGCCCAGGTGGTGATCTTCCAAACACCCAAGTCTTGAATGACTTGTAGAAAGAATTTCAGCAATCGAACACAAGAACAGAAAATCAAAGAAAGAAAGAAGACAAGTAATTTGTTGTCGAGGTTTGGCAATGTGCCTACATCCCCGTGAGTTCCTCCGAACTCTCTGCACTATCTCAATGGTTCTTACAAAGTTACAGCAATCCACTTCAAGAATCCAGGTTCTTGAAGAACCAAGAAGAGAACGAGAAAGTGATAGACCTATTACAATGCTTTCTATCAGTTCTCTACTAACCTCTCTTCTTTACAACCAGCCTCACTACAAGAGTCCCTCTTGTGTTTATGTCTCTCACAAAATTCTCTCTTGTGTTTACAATGATCTCACAATGTCACAACCTGTGTGGTTCTCTCACACACCTTTTTCACCACTTGAAATGAGGCTAAGAAACCCTTTTTATAGCCTCTTAATTCTTGGACAATCTTGTGAATCATTCTTGACCCTTTGATCATGTTCTTATTTTAATCTCAGCCCTTCATCACTCTCCAAGTGATGCTGTGCATTTTGGTGTGGTGCTGTGTGCTGCGGCGTGACCTGATGCTGCAGCCTCCTGATGCAGTGCACACACCTCCTGCCTGTGGGCAGAAACTTCCACAGCAGTGTGCCTGACCTTCTCATGCTCAAAATTGAAGCACACATATGTGTGCAACCTTATAACTTGCTGAAATTTGATATCCCACAATTGGTTTGGACTTTAACCAATTTTAGACCTTGTTTGGATATGTTTGAAACCTAGACAAATAACAACAATCTCTACCTTTGTCTAAGAGTTCAAAAACCTGAACCATTGTGCAAAAAGCTTCGGGATCCAAACTCGTCTGGAGTTATCAATTAACCAACTCCATTCCTAAGAAGTCCAAGGCAATGATTGGACCTTCTTAGAGGTAGAACCTTGGTGCCTAAATCTGCAGGACTTTTCTCCGTGGTCTTCTTGTCAACATGAATGCATCCTTTCATACCATTTTCCAGAATGTAATGATACCAAACATCCATATGCTCTATCCCCTCATGGAACACTGGATTCCTCCAAAAGTGCCCCGCACTTTGGTTATCCAAAGTTACCACCACCTGCTCTTTTAGGACCTCCCACTAGTCCAACAACCCTTTGCACCCCATAGCCTCCTTTATGGCTTCCGTAGCCGTTATGCATTCTGCCCTAGTTGTTATGAGTGCTACCACTGGCTGCCACTGAACCTCCATGTACCTCAGCAACCACTTCATCCCAAGCCAATGCTTTTTTCTGGGATTACTCACACATTTGCTGAAAACATCCATTGCCCAAGAAACACTTGACCTGTTTCTCTTCCTTTCCCGGATGATTCTCCTCATCCCAAGGATCTTTTGTGCAAGGCTGAGATCCTTCCTCTCGAACTCCTCACTGAGTTGAGATGTAAACCTTTCCATCCTCTTCCTGTTCTAAACTAACAGCCCATCAATGACATAGGTGAGGATACTCACCATCTTCTCCACCTTGTGTCCAGGTGAGAAAGTTTCTGTGAAACCTATGTCTCCTCTTCTTGTGAACCCATTCGCCACCAGCCTAGCCTTGTTCCGGACTTCATCTCTTGGAGGGTACCCTTCTTTGACCTTGTAAGTGCACTTACATTCCACAACTTTCTACTTTCTTGGAATTTTCACCAATTCCCAAAAGTTGTTCTTCCTCAAAGAATCCATTTCTTCCTCCATAGCTAGCTGCCACTTTGACGAATCCTTACACTCCATGGCATCCGTGTAAGTTTCTGGTTCAACCATCCCTCCTTCTTTCCAAGGAGCTGCTGCATCCGTAGCATCCACAAACCCACATCTTGAATGTGGTTCGACCAGCCTTCTTTCCCGGTCTCTTATGAGCTGAAAGTCCTTCTGACTTGCTGCAGCATCCTCTTCTTGTTCAGCCTCTTCTTGAATTTCTTGAGCTTGGCAATCATCTGAGGGCTCTACCTGGTCTGAACCCTCTTGCCTCCTTTGCTCTACCTGAACAAAATCTCCCTTGATGCTATGCTCAACAATTTCTGAATTGGTTTGCTCACTAGCCCCTGCAGGGTTAGTATTCTCCAAGTAGGGAAATAGCAATTTATTAAAAATAACATCCCTACTTATTATGAGTTTAAATCCTTCTTTTTCTAAGGACCACAACCTGTACCCCTTAGCCCCTTCCCCATATCCTAGAAACACATATTTTCTAGATCCTGGGCTAAGCTTATCGTCCTTTTGGAGTGCATACGCAGCACACCCAAAAGTCCTATGGTTGTCCAACTCAGGGCGTTTTCCACTCCACAACTCTTCGGGAGTCTTATGGTATACAATCCTAGAGGGTGATCTATTAATCAAATATACAGCTGTAGCTACAGCTTCTCCCCAAAAATATTTTGGTAACCCGGATCCTATTAGCATGCACCTAACTTTTTTCATAAGGGTCTTATTCAATAACTCAGCAACTCAATTTTGCTGAGGAGTTTCCACAACCGTCCTATGTCTTAGAATGCCATTTAACCTACAGAATTGATCAAGTTCTTGGTTAAAAATTTCTAAGCCATTATCGGTTCTTATCCCCTTAACTACTCTACCCATTTGAGTCTCAACCAGCCCTTTCCACACCATTAACTTATTCAATACATCTGATTTATTTTTCACCAAATAAACCCACACTTTTCTTGAATAATTATCAATTAAAGACAGAAAGTAAATGTTACCTCCCTGTGTTGGTGTCCTTGCTGGTCCCCAAAGGTCCGCATGAATGTAGTCAAGAATGCCCTTAGACTTGTGCACTCCGGTGTTGAAGCTGACCCGATGTTGCTGCCCAAAAAACACAGCTCTTACAGAAATCCATTTTTTCTACTTTGTCACCACCAAGTAGACCTTCCTTGCTAAGCACTTGCAGGCCCTTTTCGCTCATGTGTCCCAAGCGAGTGTGCCAAAGGGCTGCCTTGTCCAGCTCAGCCATCAAGCTTGCTGCTTGATCATTGGTTTCTGTTTCTCCGATCATCTCATAGAGTCTATCGTTTCTTGCTGCCTTGATCACTACCAAAGATCCCTTGGCCACCTTGATCTTTCCTCCCTCTATCTTACATGTATAGCCTATGGAATCCAGCTACCCCAATGAAATCAAGTTCCTCTTCAAATCTGGAACATACCTCACATTTTCCAGCAGCTTTGTGACTCCATCAAACATCCTCAATTGGATGTCTCCAATCCCTCTCACTTGGCAAGAATTATCATTCCCCAAGAAGACCCTTCCATCATTGATCTTCTTGAAATTCTTGAACCATTCTTTGTGAGGGCTCATATGATGAGTGCACCTGGTATCCAAGATCCATTTCGCGCTGCCTTCTTGCCCCTTACTCACACTTGAGCACACAACAAGAACATCATCATCTTGCTGTTCTGTTTTGGCAACCGAAGCCTCTCCATTCTTGGTATGGCTTCCTCCTCTATCTCTTGTCATCTTCTTGCAATCTTTCTTGACATGACCCTCCTTATGGCAGTAGTAGCAGCTCTTCCCTCCAAATCTCAATTTGGAATGCATTCTCCCATGGCTTTCTCTTCTACCTCTGTCCTAGTAGTAGCCATGCATACTGTTGTGCACTCTCCTATGGCTCTCTCCTCTACCTCTGTCCCGGTAGTAGCCATACATGCTGCTGTGCACTCTCCCATGGCTCTCTCCTCTACCTCTGTCCTGGTAGTAGCCATGGTTGCTGCCATACCAAGTTGCTGGCCTTCTTTTAAAGAACAATCCTTTACCACTTGATGCACTCCTTTTCTTGGCATCAAGATTATCTTGCAACTCTTTCTTAGGATCAAATTTAAAAGCAAAGATTCGTTTCCGAAGATACCTCTTATGTGGGAGAGTCTCCATAATGCAGCTGGATCTTTAGAAACAATTCATCTAGTTTCTTCCATAATGTAGCTGGATCTTCCTAGTCTCCGCACTCCCTTGTGACATTGTCCGACATGTGCAAGAAAATGGTGCTGTAGGCCATCTTCTTCATCTCGGTCCGCTGGTCCTCTGTGACACTTGCTGGAAAAGCATCATCTTCGTCAATAGCCAAGTCCACTTTCTGCTG
Organism: Bretschneidera sinensis; assembly: GCA_023935145.1. NCBI lineage: Eukaryota > Viridiplantae > Streptophyta > Magnoliopsida > Brassicales > Akaniaceae > Bretschneidera > Bretschneidera sinensis. The sequence continues at coordinate 57,424,223 of CM043703.1, read as the reverse complement.
TATTAGAACCGCCTTGATCTTCTGCTTCCATAGGGTAAAGTCCCCCTTTCCATCAAACTTCTCCACACAGAAATTTGAAGCCATCTTTTGCAGACAAGATCCCAGATTTGTGCACTAACCACAACTACTTTCTTTAACCTCAAGAACACAGATCGAAGATGGATCTTTAACACCGTTCTTGAATCAACCTTCAAGAACACGACCGGATCTTGATCTTTACACCGTTCTTGAATCACCCAAGAAGTTTGATCTTTGATTCTTGGAGTCTTGGCTCCGTACCTTCTACTTCTTGTTCCGATAACCAGCTGCTGTGCTCTGATACCACTGTTGGAAATCACCTTGACAAGATGCCCAGGTGGTGATCTTCCAAACACCCAAGTCTTGAATGACTTGTAGAAAGAATTTCAGCAATCGAACACAAGAACAGAAAATCAAAGAAAGAAAGAAGACAAGTAATTTGTTGTCAAGGTTCGGCAATGTTCCTACGTCCCCGTGAGTTCCTCCGAACTCTCTGCACTATCTCAATGGTTCTTACAAAGTTACAGTAATCCACTTCAAGAATCCAAGTTCTTGAAGAACCAAGAAGAGAACGAGAAAGTGATAGACCTATTACAATGCTTTCTATCAATTCTCTACTAACCTCTCTTCTTTACAACCAACCTCACTACAAGAGTCCCTCTTGTGTTTATGTCTCTCACAAAATTCTCTCTTGTGTTTACAATGATCTCACAATGTCACAACCTGTGTGGTTCTCTCACACACCTTTTTCACCACTTGAAATGAGGCTAGGAAACCCTTTTTATAGCCTTTTAATTCTTGGACAATCTTGTGAATCATTCTTGACCCTTTGATCATGTTCTTATTTTAATCTCAGCCCTTCATCACTCTCCAAGTGATGTTGTGCATTTTGGTGTGGTGCTGTGTGCTGCGGCGTGACCTGATGCTGCAGCCTTCTGATGCAGTGCACACACCTCCTGCCTGTGGGCAGAAACTTCCACAGCAGTGTGCCTGACCTTTTCATGCTCAAATTTGAAGCACACACATGTGTGCAATCTTATAACTTGCTGAACTTTGATATCCCACAATTGGGTTGGACTTTAACCAATTTTAGACCATGTTTGGATATGTTTGAAACTTAGACAAATAACAACATCATTAAAAGATATATTGTCGTTTCTTGATAAACTTATAGGATAGATCATGTGTTCATGAATTAAAAATAAAAAGTATCTCTTAACAATCAAATTAGGGTTTATACATGTGCTTCAATTAAATATTTGCCGATTGCCTATTTGGGATGTGAAACTTGCAATCGAGATAAAAACAACTGAATCAAGTTAGGATTAGAGCAACGAACCTAGGGAGGATTCCCGGATCCTTGTTGTTCCTTTATTATATTTCACAACCTATTTTACACAATTGTTTTACTATCAAATTCAGATTCTCTATTTAATTTAATTATATCGTCTCACATTAAAGTTTACATCTTTCTTTATAGTTAATTTGTCTCCCTGTGGAATCGACACCCCAAACCCGTACTATAACACCGCGTTACTGTTTTGGGGGTAATTACAAGCTCAATGAATTAAATTCACTAGAAGTATTCAATTTTTATAAATAATCTTTCAATTTTTGATCATTTATATATCATACAACTTGATAATAGCATTTTACTATCACTACACATATCCTAAGTCCTATTCTCTATCAATCTCTTCTTTTTAAATATTGGATCACCTTAAGACCATCAATTATCTCATAATTACCTCGTAATGAGGTTCACAGCGTAAAGTCTACCATTTAGATGGTTCTTAACATATCATACTTCTATATTTCTTTCTCACCATAGCTGTCTCTCTGTGAGACTCATTCATCTATAAATAAATGTACAATAACAAACATTACTTCATCATTTCAGTAATACAATCAATATTTAAAAGAGATGCAATGCATGAATTATTATTAGGGAATGTCTTCCCACATGTCGACATGTTTTTATCTTAGATCGGCCCTTTCTCGGTTTTTTTTTCTAGCATATACCGGCTATCATGGTTTTTATTTATTTCCAGCATATACCGTCTGTCACGGTTTTCCTTTATTTCCAGTATAAGCAGCTGTCACGGTTTTTCAATTAGACTGGCCCCCTTCCGGTTCTTTTCTTTTATACACATGCATATGAACAATGATATGAAATATGCATATGAACAATAATATAAAAATAAACATGAATTCAAATATTTAATTTAGCTATCCCGTCTTTCATCAAATTTCTAGTTGATCAATTTCAATAATTTCTTCTCCTCATATATCACATCAATTTATTAACCATAACTCGTCAAAAATTTTATTTATCACCATCATTATTCAATCGACTCATTATTCTAGTAATATTACTTCTCACATAATAATTTTCTACATGTCCAATATTAATATCATACCTATCAATAAATTTTTCATCTACCACCAAAGCATAAGCTAATAATTTATTTTAATATTATCACTGGATATTTCTTTTTTATCTAGATTACTTAAAGTAAATCTAACTCACCACGTAGAACTTAGAGCTACCCGTGGATCACCTCTATGCCTTTCCTGTTCCTCTCAAGAATTTCCCTCGGTTACTGATCGTCAACACCTGACATAATATTTATATTAAATTTCTAATTTATTCTTCAATTCTTCCTAATTTACACCTTTTAAAAATTCCCACTTTGAATTCCGAGAAATTTCATGTATGCTAAATTTCAAAAATAAACTTCACATTATTACCTTCTGTTTTTCTTAGCACTTCCTGTGATTCTCTATAAAATTCTCCCGTAAACTCCTTTAAAATTTTGCTCTTTCAACCTTTCCTTCGATCCCCAAGTGTTTAAAGAAATGGAGTAATTGAAGGAAAACCAAACAGGATTTGGTAAGTAATAAAATAAATTACATTTTTGTGTGTATATATATGTAGTAAATTTTTTTTGTAACTCAGCCGCCCACTTTTGTAACTCAGTAGCCTTACTACCTTATATGTAGCAAGGTTTGTTCTGCTGGCTTATTGCCAAATTTTTTTTTTCCTTCTGGATGTCCCAGATTGTTTTTTCCTTCTGGATGACTCCAGATTTTTTTTGAATTGTTTTATAAAAATTTAACTTTTCGCATTTAAATATATATATATATATATATTATTTTAACTCTATGTCATATTTATTAAAATAATTCTTTACCCTTATTTTACAAATATGGTATTACAATTCTACCCACCTTGCAAAAATTTAGTCCCCGAAATTTCCTTACCTAACTCCAGAAACAAATGTGAATAATATTTCTTCATAATTGTCTCATGCTTTCACGTAATCTTTTCAACATCCTTATTCAGCCACCGAACTTAAACTAATGAAATTATTTTATTATACAAGACTTGTTCTTTTCTGTCTAAAATCCTCACCGGTACTTGTATATAAGCCCAATCTTTCTGAATTTCTATAGCTTAGCTTGAAATATTATGAGATTTATCAAGTAAGTGCTTTCACAAAAGTGAACATGGAATACATTATGTCACTGCTTCAACTCTGGAGGTAAATCCAGGCTATTCACAACTAGCCCAACTTTCTCAATAACCTCATAGGGTCCCACTTACCTCATACTCAACTTTCATTTCTTTTTGATCCTTAACACACCTTTTCATGGAGATATTTTTAATTACACCCAATCACCTACTTGAAATTCAGGAGGTCTTCTTTTATTATCAGCATAGCTATTCGGTCTACTCTGTGCTGCTTTACATTTCTTTCTAACCAATTTGATCCTCCTAGTTGTTAACTCAATAATTGATGGATCAGATATATTTCTCTCTCCCATTTCTTCCCAACATATAGGAGTTCTACACCTCCTACCATACAATGTCTCAATCGGTGCCATCCCAATACTAGTTTTATACTGATTATTATAAGAAATTTCAATCGATAGCATGTAAGCATCCTAACTTACTAAGAAACTCATCACATTTGCCCTTAACATATCTTCTAGTACTCTAATAATCCTTTTTGTCTAAGCATGAAAAATTATATTAAATAGCAACTGTGTACCTGTGGCTTTCTGAAAGTCTCTCCAAAACCAAGATGTAAATCTAGTATCTTTATTTGAAACTATGCTTAATGGTGCTCCATACAACCTCACAATCTCAGCTATATCCCTCTTCAATCTTGACCAACAGAAATTCTGTCTCAATCCTCTATACATCTTATTGTTACTTGGTTACATCGAATCTACATCATCATGTTCCTTTCTCATTATCTCCTTTCTTAACTCCACATTATTGGGAACATAACTCCTACGTTCCAATACCAAAATACTCTCATTTCAAAATTTGAACTCATATTGCTTTCTAGTAAGCACTCAATGCTTAATCTTTTTTTATCTCTTTATCTCTACCTTGCATCTCTAACAAATATTTTACTATAGATGACTGTACAACCATATTTGTTAACAATGATCCTCTATCACTGATATTCAACTTCATTCTTATCTCTCTAAACCTATCATCAATTACACATCATGACTTTCAATAGCAGACAATATTATTGTAAGATTTTCTACTCAATGCATCAGCTATCACCTTCACTTTTTTCTAGATGATTGGGAATTGTACAATCATAATCACAAATCAACTCCATCCACCATCTTTGCCTCAATTTCAACTCTCTTTGGGTAGGCAAGTATGTCAAACTTTTATGATTAATGAATATCTCACAAGTGGCTCCATACAGATGATGTCTCCAATCTTTAAAGTAAGCACGATGACAGTTAACTCGAAGTCATGAGTAGGGTAATTTCTCTCATGATTCCTCAATTGCTTAGAAGCATACGCCATTAGCTTCTCATGTTGCATCAACATATATCCCAACTCTTGATGGGATGCATCACTATACACTATAAATCCTTCATCATCAGAAGGAAGCACCAATATTGGCGCTGTAGTTAATTTCTCCTTTAGTAATTGGAAATCTTTTTTTTTTTCACACTTCCCAGACCATACAAATCTCACCTCCTTCCTGGTCAGTCTAGTCAATAGTACTACACTAATAGAAAAAATTCTAAAAGAATCTTCTATAATAACCAGCTAACCCCAAGAAGATTTTAATCTCAGTGACATTAGTTGGTCTCTCCCAACTCAACATTGCCTCTATCTTTTGCGGATAAACTATTATACCATCTCCAGATATTACATGTTCCAAGAAGTTATTTCATTCAGGCAATACTCACACTTAGAGAACTTTGCATATAATTTGTCTCTCCTCAAAATCTCTAACACATTGTCTAATGTTTCATATGTTGTTCTTCTTTCTTAGAATATATCATGTCAAATACAACCATAAACTTGTTAAGATATAGTTTAAACACTCTATTCATCAAGTCCATGAATTTTTCTGGAACATTAGTTAATCCAAATGACATCACAAGAAGCTTATGACCATAACGTGTCCTAACTGCAGTCTTCGGCACGTCTCCCTTCTCTATCCTTAATTGATGTTAACCTGATCTCCGGTTTATTTTTGCAAATACCCTTGCTCTATAAAACTTCTCAAATAAATCATCTATCCTAGGTAAAGGATATTCGTTCTTAATGGTTATCTTATTCAACTATCTGTAGTCTATACACAATCTTATCACTCCATCTTTCTTCTTCACAAACACTATGTGACATCCTCATGATGATACACTAAATAGAATAAATTGTTTATCTAACAACTCTTGAACTTTCAACTCTCTTAACTCAATGGGTGTCACTCTATAAGGTGCTATAGATATATGTGATGAACCTGGTATCACATCAATAGAGAATTTAATCACTCTACTGGGAGACAACTAGGCAACTCATCAAGAATTACATTAGAATAACCTTTAACCACTAAGATTTAGTCTAACTTCCTATTTTCTTTTTTAGAATCCATTATGTATGCCAAACACTCCTCACAACCCTTCTTCAACCATCTCCTAGTGGTTAGAGCTAATTAAGATAGTTCAAGAGTATCTTATGTTCTCCCTGAAAGTTAAACTCCTCATGTCCATATCTTGAACACTACCTTCTTTCTGGAACAATCAACCCAAGCGTAATATGTCGACAACTAATTCATTCTCAAAACTAAATGAAATTATATCATATTCAAAGATAATAAATCAACTTCAAATTCTCTATCATTGATACGAATCACACAACCCTTGTAAGCATTTATGATTGTCACTCTATCTCTAATGGGAACTTCAACAAAAATATTACGCATCAAAGAACTAAAACATACTTCAATGGACTTCATATGAATACTAAATGCAAACGAATGGGTTACACCAAGATTAACCAACATTAATATGTCCACCTTCTCTACATACAAAGCACTTCAATTTTTTTTGACAATTTTGGGATAAATATCTTATCTGAATACATCTATAACAACTTCTGTCTCTTGATCATACATCAGATTATCACTTCCCCTTGGTGGCATACTTACTTCCTCTGCCATGACTCCCAGTTCCTATAACTTGTCTCTCAAATCTAGGGGTCCCACCAATATTACTTTGAGCTACAGAAGTAACAGATCCTGCTTGCCTCTGACTCTGTACTTCAGTTCCATGTGACAAGGAACGCCTTCTCTGGGTGTTCTCCCACCCTGCATACTCATACTGGTATCAACTCTGGGTTCCTCAAATCTAGACTTCTTTCGCCAATTCCTCCTACCTCTAATTTCCATCACATCCTTCTCAATCTGAAGTGCTATATCCACCAACCTGACATAATTCATATGCCTCATGTAAGATACTTTTGATCAAATCTTAGAACATAGTTCATCTATGAACCTCTTACACTTCTTCTCCTCTAGGTCTACCATTTCTGGTACAGCCATTGACAATACCATAAATTTGTTATCATACTGAGCCACAGTCAACACATTTTCCTCAAATAAATAAAGTCTCTATCTTGTTGGGCTCTAAAGGTCTAAAGAAAGTATTTATCAAGGAAAACCTCCTTAAACCTATTCCAGATTAAGGGTCTATCAACATCTGCACTTATCTTAGGAAGAATATTCTCCCACCATTCCAAAACTTCTCCTTCTAACTCAATGAAGCGAAGGCAACCATCAGCCTGTCAGTTACTGGTAAAATACCAAATAATCTCTCTACATGTCTCTCCCAAAACTTAGGCTTAAAAGGATTCATAGATCCTTTAAATAATAAGGCACTTGACTTAATATATCTAAAAAAACAATATCTCTGCATCTCGTGCATAAACTCACTTTTCCTCTTTTGAACATTTACCATGACTGGATTTACAACAACCTCAGGTACTGCCCTAGCTTGTTCATCAAGTCTAAGCTATAAGCTACCAACTCTATCATCTATTACATTTATTTTCTCAAGAGCATGTGTAAGAGCTTATCTTAGCTCATCTCTTTCAACTTCAGATTCTCTCACACCTTACTAATATCAATTATACTGTCAACATGTTCTTCTAGGAACCAGATATTCAGACTCTACCTCGACTTGTCAAAATATTGGGGGCCTACCACGCCCTCTCAAATCAACAATTCTAATTCTAGCTCTAGCACGTCCAAGTATCATCCTTAGACTATTAAAATATTATTTATTTTAATCTTCCACTTTCTTTTTTTTTTATGCAATCTACAGAATCAAAAAACCTAATGCTCTGAGATTAAAATTGTAAAGACCTATCCCGGGTTGGCCACCCCTGAGACGGTGTTGTTACATTTTGAAATCCCAGCACGACACATATATGCAACAAGAAAATAACACCAACAATTTTTTTTTACATCATTCCTCAACCCTCAACAGAGAGGATACATCATTCTTACCTTGACTTAAATATTATATACAACGTAAAATGCATGAATATTTACAAATGAATTTTTATTTTATTTTCTCATTAGTCTGAGGATGTGGACACGTACATGGCTTACAGATAATGATTTCTTCTGAACCTCAACTCACCAAACTATTTGTCCTGTCTGCTACTTGAAATCATTGTACAATGAGGGATGAGCTTCACAAGCTCAGTGAATTAAATTCACTAGGAGTATTCAATTTTTATAAATAGTCTTTCAATATTTGATCATTTATATCTCCTACAACTTGATAATAGCGTTTTACTATCACTACACATATCATAAGTCCTATTCTCTATCAATATCTTCTTCTTATATATTGGTTCACCTTAAGACCATCAATTATCTCATAATTACGTCGTAATGAGTTTCATAGCATAAAGTTTACCATTTAGATGGTTCTTATCATGTCATACTTTTATGTTTCTATCTCACCGTTACTATCTCTCCGTGAGACTCATTCATCTATAAATAAATGTACAATAACAAACAATACTTCAGCATTTCAGTAATACAATCATTATTGAAAACGGATGCAAGATATGAATTATTATTGGGGAACGTCTTCCCATATGTTGACATGTTTTTATCTTAGACCAACCCCCTCCTGGTTCTTTTATTTCCAGCATATACCGGTTGTCACGATATTTATTTCTAGCATATACCGGCTGTCATGGTTTTCATTTATTTTCAGTATATACCGGCTGTCTCAGTTTTTCTTTATTTCTAGCATATACCAGCTGTCACGGTTTTTCAATTAGACCGGCCCCCTCTTGGTTCTTTTATTTTATACACATGCATATGAACAATGATATGAAATATGCATATGAATAATAATATAAAAATAAACATGAATTCAAATATTTAATTTAGCTATCATGTCTTTCCTCAAATTTCTAGTTGATCAATTTCACTAATTTCTTCTCCTCATATATCACATCAATTTATCAATTGTAACTCTTCAAGAATTTTATTTATCACCATCATTATTAAATCGACTCATTAGTCTAATAATATTACTTCTTACATAATAATTTCTATATGTCCAATATTCATATCATACCTATCAATAATTTTTTCATCTACCACCAAAGCATAAGCTAAGAATTTATTTTAATATTATCACTACATATTTCATTACTTAAAGTAAATCTAACTCATCACGTAGCACTTAGAACTACCCGTGGATCACTTCCTTGCCTTTTCCGTTCCTCTCAGCAATTTTCTCCAGTTGTTGATCGTCAACACCTGACATAATATTTATATTAAATTTCTAATTTATTCTTCAATTCTTCCTAATTTACACCCTTTGAAAATTCCTACTTTGAATTTCGAGAAATTTCATGTATGCTATATTTCAAAAATAAACTTCATGTTATTACCTTCTGTTTTTCTTAGCGCTTCCCGTGATTCTCTATAAAATTCTCCTGTAAACCCCTTCAAAATTTTGCTCTTTCAACCTTTCTTTCAGTCCCGAAGTGTTTAAAGAAATAGAATAATTGAAAGAAAATCAAACATGATTTGGTAAGTAATAAAATAAATTATGTTTTTGTGTATATATATATATATATATATATATATATATATATAGTAAATTTTTTTAGCAACTCAGCCGCCCACTTTTGCAACTCAGCAGCCTTGCTGCCTTACATGCAGCAAGGTTTGTTCGCTTGGCAACAGGTTTCGCCACCTATTGCTAGATTTTTTTTTTGAATTTTTTTTATAAAAATTTATATTTTTGCATTTAAATATATATATATATATATATTATTTTAACTCTATGTCATATTTAATAAAGTACTTCTTTACCCTTACTTTACAAATACGAGTATTACAATAACCAATTACACATCAATCACTCAAGTCAAGAAATGAAGATCAACTATTCATTTCATCTAGTCATTCCTAAGGACTTGTGATTTGAAAGAAGAGGCATAAATTAGTTTAAAAATCTAAAAAACAGGGTTGCACAGTTGATTGTCCTACTTGCACAGTCGACTATCCTACTTGCATAGTTGATTGTGAGACTTCCAGAGAGTTTTGCACTCGACTATTTAACTCCACAGTCGACTATCGGTTCTTGTAAAGAAAAGCACAGGCGACTGTCTATTTGCACAATCAACTGTGTTAAGAACCAGAACTCTTTGCTGCTTTCACAATCGACTATGCAATTACCATAGTCAACTGTCCTAAGGTCTGAAACCCTAAAATACGTTAAATCTTTAATTTTTTCCTTTCAAAAACCAAATTAGTCCATCATAAAACCTCAAACCATTTTGAGATAGATGTTTTCCATGACCCTGAATTAATTTTCTTCATTACCCCATGACAAATTTTTCAAGTTAAAATCTTCAAATCTACAACTAAGCACAAAACTCTTTTCTTCAAACCAAAACCTAACTTTTCTTATATTCTTTCTTAAATAAAATTTAAATAAAAAATCTTGAAAAAAAACTTAAAGGATCTTGACTAATGTAGTATAGAAATGAAAGGGAGACAACTTACTTGAGATTTTTGCACTTAAAACTCGCCAAAAACCAAAGGGGAAAGAGAGAAAGGGGAGAAAAGCTAAAGTGTTTTCTTGAAAAGAAAAAAAGGAAGAGCTTAAAAAATGAAAAACCCTCTTATCCTTTATATATTTATACTACTTACCAAAATAAAATGGCTAGGTTACACATTGCCCTTGAAATCCTTAATATTCTATTAGACCCCAAGTCAAAACTTCTTCTCACAAGGTCCCTAACCTTTAATTATTAAAGTCTCAAGATACCAACACAAACATTTAAATTTACTATGCCACTAAATAATTAAATTAAAAGAAGGAGATAGGCTCTACAATTCTCCCATCCTAACAAAAATTTTGCCCTCGAAATTTAACTAACCTGAGGTCATGAATAAGAAGGGGTACTGACTTTTCATATCCGCTTCACTTTCCCAAGTATCCTCTTCAACTCCTCTATTCCTCCAAAGTACTATCACTAAGGGGATGACTTTGTTACGTAAGGTTGCTCTTTAGTGTCTAATTTTTTTACTGGTGCCTCTTCATAGGAAAGATCCTTTTGAACTTCCACGGATTGGATAGAATAACATGCGATTCATCTGGTATGTATTTACGCAAAGCCAACACATGGAAAAGTCATGTAACTAAGCAAGTTAGGGGGGTAAGGCTAATGGATATGCCATGAGTCCAATTCTTGCAATGATTTCGTAAGGTCCGATGTAGTGAGGACACAACTTTCTTTTTCTTCCAAGCCTCAACACTCCCTTTCATGGAGAAAATTTAAGATGGACTCGATCACCCACTTCGAACTCTAATAGTCCTTTTCTCTTATCTGCATAACTTTTCTGCCTACTCTGAGCTGTCTTCAAGTGTTCCCGTATTCATTTGATCCTTTCCGTAGTCAACTCTAATACTTCTAGGCCAAAGACCTTTCTCTCACCTATTTTCTCCTAACATATCAGAGTTCTACATCTTCTACCATAAAGGGCCTCAAAGAGGGCCTTTCTAATACTAGTATGAAATTTTTTGTTGTTAGGAAATTCCATAAGGGGTAAGTATACATCCTAACTACCCGTAAAACTCATAACACAAGCTCATAGCATATCTTCTAAAGTTTGAATTGTCCTTTAAGATTCACCATCCATTTGAGGATTAAAAACGATGCTAAAATACAGCTGGTATAGCCTATTAGAATCATTTTCAGAATCGAGAAGTGAATCGCACATTACGATCTGACACAATACTTAATGGTACTCCATGAAGTTTCACAATTTCTACCACATATAATTATGCTCTTCTCTCAGGACCCCATGTTATCTTAATAGGGAGAAAGTGTGCTGACTTTGATAACCGATCAATAATAACCCAAATGGCATTAAAATATCTTTATGTATGAAGAAGTCCTATAATAAAGTCCATCGAAACTCTTTCCCATGGCCACTTTGGTATAGGAAGAGGTTGTAACAATCCTGCTGGGTGTTCATGTTCAGTCTTCACCTACTAACATACTAGGCAATGAGACACATAATCTGCCATATCCTTCTTTGGTCTCTACCACTAGAAATTTTGTCTAAGTCCCCTATACATTTTGTTGTTCCCCAGATGCATGGAACAGATAGTATCACGAGCTTCTTTAAGAATTTCTTTCCTCAACTCTCAATCATTAGGTATACAAATATGGTTTGCCATCATTAGCATGCCATATTCTCTCACCAAGAATTCTATTTGTTTGTCCTCTAAAACTTCTTTATTGACACTAATGCCTCATCTTTACTTTGAGCATCTAGGAGATGATCCACAATAGGTGATTCAACTACCATATTTGCTATTAGTCCTTCACTTGCATTCACTTTGATTTTAACTTCCAAACTCCTTAATTTCTCTATAAATTCCAAACTATAGGTCTTCAAAGTTGCCATCTTACTACTAGATGGTGCAAGACTACATGTGCACAGTATTGTAGTTTTATAATAAAGTGATAAGAAGAGTATCATCCTCAAGGATTGGTAACTTTACTTCTGACAAGTACCGAAATTATACTAATCTTGATTTTATTTAGAAAAATATCTTTTTGTAGTTTGTAAATGCAATATGAAATAAAATCAATTTAAAGGAAATAATCAAAGGAAAAGAAAGCTGTTTTTTCGAATATCAAATTAATAAGAGAAAGAACTTCTAGGAAACCGATTTCACTGAATTCCTCACTACGCTTAACTCATCTAACTAATTAAAATTAATCCTCTCTTTTTGTTAGCGAAATCTCCAACTTATCCAAAAGCCACTTTCGATAGTCAATTGGAAATATTCTTGTTCATCATTGTACATAAGAGTATGCAAATTAATAAAACAAGAAAGCATTAAGACCAACGATTTTTAAGACTACATAGGTTCATAAAAATCTTTCGATCTCTATATTTACCTATGCTGAAATATCCAAGTTCTATCTTATAACTCCTTCTTTCAATAGCAAATCATAAGATCAAGATCATCTAATTAATGGCCAGTCAATTAGAAGCAATACTTTCAAAATAAATCAGCCAAACATAGAAGATAATTATTGCAAATCAGCATAGAAAAACAAGCATAGTTTGAAATTAAATTACATCGTTTTCCTAGAATAAAGAAAGTTTAGTTCATGCTGAAAATCAAATTTAGCAGCAACAAATTCACCATATTTCCTTAAATCAGTGTGTGTTCAGCTGCTGCTGCTGCTATGGAGGACTGCTTTGTGATCAGCACTGGAATCCGAGCAGGGGGCTGCTATGCGATCAGCTACTGCTGCAATCAGTGCTGGTTTGGATGAATCAGTTTCTGGAAGCCGCAAGGAGGCTGCAATCGGCACTGGTGTGGAGGGGAGAGGTGGTTGCGGGCTGTTAGGAAGTACTGGGGGTGGCAGCTGCTGGTTACAGCAAGGAGGCGAGTAGGGGGCTGCTGTGCGATCAGCTGCTGTAGGCGGCAGCAGCTGGTGCCGGATGAGGAGGAGAAGAGGGAGGCTGCTGTGCGATCACTTTAGGGTTGTGTCTCTAGGGTTGCTGGTTCTCTCCTTTAATTAAAGTTTCTCCCATTTCCTTTATATAGGCTCCAAAGTCTTCAACTAAAATTTCTTTTTTTTATAGTCTTCCAAGTCTTCAATTAAAATTTTCTTTTTTATAGGCTCCAAAATCTTCAATTAAAATTTTCTTTTTTATAGGCTCCAAAGTCTTCAATTAAATTTCCTTTTTTAAACAAGAGAAAAAGTCCTTTGATGATAGAACACTAAAATTTGGATCTTTCCTTTCTTCTAATCCTGAAATAAATTAAATGACAACAATGAAGCCTAAAACCAACAAAAATTAATAAAATTAAATTAAAGTTAAAAGTTAAAACATGACAAAAATAGGAAATTATGCACGGTATTAAACACCCCCAAACTTAAAACTTTATTTGTCCTCAAATAAAAGTAAAATGAACCCACAGAAAAATCCCATCACTCACTAAGCCATGATCTGAATTTAGATTTCATTACTAGCATCTTTCTCTTTTAATATCAAGGATAGCAGGAAAATCAATAAAAATTTTAGCAATTTGTCAAGCAAGAGTAAAGAGACTACTTCGACCTAAAGCTAAGTCCTTGAATGTGTGTGTGATATAGTCAATTTAACTCCAAACCACTTGCAAACTTAGATAAAAGTAGAACAACTGAAACCAAAGGAATTCTCTCAAAACTTAACTCCATAAGTCCAATTTTCAGAAACCCTCTCCACTAATGTAGTCAACACCAAAATCAAAGATTAAAAGGTCTTTAATCAGGTTGTAATAACAGGCCATGAGGTGAATGCTAAGAAAGAAATAGATAAGGAAAATTAAAGCAAACTGGAAAAATACTTGGTGGAAAGAACAATAAAAGAGATATCCACAAGTTTCAAACCATAACTCTTTCTCGACTGCATGCTCATACTGGTGACATTATTGTTGCTGTGCTTAATGAAGCAATACCAAGTACACTTTTAACAAAATCTGAAGTGATCTGCACTCCATTCATTGAGTTTTCTCTATTTTATGCTTCCTTCCATGATGGATAAATCACCTTTGGGAAAAAAACAAACCCAACAAAAATACTTTTTTTTTGTACACTTGGATCAAACATAGCATAATTTCCTTTGAACTAACTTTCTCTTTAAATGTAGATTCCCACCAAAGAATTTTCTCAAACTGTAAAAGGTAAATTCATGGTTTTTTTCAGGCTTAAAACGGGAATGGTTAATGTAGTTAAAAGAATAAATAAAAGCTTAAATAAAGTAAGACTCAAGGGGGGTTGATTATGGAAGTACACCATGCAATGATGATATGATAACTAGGACGGCTGGGAAAGCTTTTTGGTTATGACAAAAAAAATGCCTAGATCATTTCTCAAATATTTGGTATCAACTAGGATTTCTCCTCAATGATCCATCAACTGATTCTAGAGTAAAACAAGATTGAACTCCCCTGACCCAGTTGAGTCTACCCATTCTTTTTGTCAGCAATTTGAAATAAAGAAAAAAAAATTGAATATGTGCTCAATTATGTTCAAGGACAAAGATTTAAATCAAAGTATCCATAAAACTCAGCCTGACATAAAAGAAAATTTCAAAAAATTTCTCAATCCTATCCCCAATCACAAATTTCAAATTCATAGAGAATTCAATCATACTCAAATGCATGCTTGGTAAGAAAATTCAAAAACTCAAGACTTCTAAAATCACAAGTAAAGTAAAATAACCAGCAGTCAAGAGGAAAAAAATGACTATAGGAGTTTGCACCCCCACACTTAAACTCAACAATGTCCTTATTGTGATTGAAAGGAGAGAAAGATTGAAGAAATGAAAGGAACTTCCGTGGTTTCATGGTGAATCCGTCATAGTTTACAATTGCCAGCTCTTTATTCTTGCTAATACACCTACATCAAAATCCAAATTGTTCAAAATAAAATAGTAAAAGAAATTTCTATGGGTTGTCTCTCAGAAGCGCTTGTTTTTAAGTCTATAGCCAGACTTTTCAATTTTCCTCAGTTAGGGTCTCCAAAAGGAATAAGTGCACAATTCCTCTCAACTTGTTCCTCATAATAATGCTTTAATCTTTGATCATTAACTCTAAATATATTCCATGTCTTGTCCTTCAAGTTTATTGCTCTAAAAGAGGAAACACTATCAATTGTATAAGGACCTGTCCATCTTGATTTTAACTTTCCCGAGAAGAGTTTGAATCGTGAATTGAAAAGTAAAACTTGTTGTCCTGGGGAAAACTGTAATACTCGTATTCGTAAATTAAGGGTAAAGAAGTAATTTGATAAATATGTCATGAAATTTAAATAATAAATTTATGCAAAGGATTAGTATTGAATAAAATAATTCTAAAAAAAATAGTGAATAGTAAAATATGAATAGTAAATCATGAATAGTGAATAGTAAAAAAAATCTGGACGTCCAGAACGTCAAAAAGGAAGAAAAGAAAAAGAATATATATATATATATTAAAATATTATTTTCAAAAAAAGAAAAAGAAAAGTCAAAGAAAGGTGGCAATAGGTGGCAATACCTGCTGCCAAGTAAATTTGTGAGGGGAGAGAGAGTCCTCCACGTTTTTGAAACATGGAGGGTTTGTAAAATGCTGAAGAATTGGGAGGGGGGCAACGACTGAAGCAAATTTTGCTTATATATATGTATAAGTTGTATATTGAACGATTTCGTTCAGTTTCTTTCAAATTCTTGTTTTCTCAAAGTAATTGGGGACTTAAAGAAATGCTGAAAGAGCAAAATTTTGAAGGGATTTTCTGTGGAATTTCATAGAAGATCATGAGAATCTATCAATATCATAAGGTAATACATAGTGTTTATTTTTGAATTTATGATATTTATAAAATTCCCAGGAAGTAAAAGTGAGGATTTTCCAAGTGTGTGGTTTATATCAAATTGAAGAATAAATTAGAAAATTTGCATAAATATGATCTCAGGTGTTGACGATCTACAACTAGAAGAATTTTTGAGAAAAACGGGAAAGGCAATGAGGTGATCCACGGGTAGCTTTAAGAGCTAGGTGGTGAGTTGGATTTACTTTAAGTAGTCTAAAAAAAATCATTTATTTGGTGATAATATTAAATTTAGTTATTAAAGTATGTTTGGGTGATAGATGAAAAATTGATTTATGGATATGATAGGAAATTTGGACATGTAGTAATATTTCTCGGTGAGAAATGATATTTTTGGAAATCATAAGTTTATTTGAGAATAAAAGCAATAAATAAATTATTGATAAGATATATTGATAAGTTTTGATGGATGAATTGATGTGATTTGAGATGAATCTTAGTTGATCTTGATAAGTTTTTATAAATGAGTTGATGTGATTTAAGACGAATTTTAGTGGATCTTGACAAACCTGGATGGATGATTTGATATGATTTGGGATGAGAGGAAATTTGTAGACCTTCTGTTATATAAATTTGAGAAAAATCAAGATAGACAATTTAAGTGTTTTAAATTTATATGTTCTTTTTATATTGCTGTTTATATGCATATTTCATATAATTGCTCATATACATATGCATTAAATGAGAAAGAAAAGAAAACCGGGAAGACAGCCGGTTTAATGAAATAACCGTGATAGCCGGTATATGCTGGAAATAAAAGTGATACCGTGACAGTCGGTATATGCTGGAAAAAAAAAGTGACACCGTGACAGCCGGTATATGCTGAAAAATTCTGTGGCAACCGGGACTAAGTTGCAAAGTAAAGAACCGGGAGAGAGACGGTCTGAGATAATAACAACTTGTCGACAGGTGGGAAGACGTTCCCATCATAATCATTTATGCATTTGAATCTGTTTTAATTATTACTACATTATTGAGATGCTGAGGTGTGATGTATCCTCGTGAATATAATTATAGATGATTGAGTCTCACAGAAAGAGACAGTTATGATGAAAATATTATTTAAAAGCTGAGATGTGATATATTGTCGTGAAAGATGACTGAGTCTCATAAAAAGAGACAGCTATGATGATGAGATTATTGAAATGCTGAGATGTGGTATATTATTGTGAATTTAATTATAAATGGTTGAGTCTCATAGAAAAAGAGACATCTATGATGATGAGATTTTTGAAATGTTGAGATGTGGTATATTATTGTGAAATAAATTATAGATGGTTGAGTCTCATAGAAAGAGACAGTTATGGTGATAAGACTTATCTAAATGGTAGAGTTTATGATGTGAACCTCATTGCGAGGTAATTATGAGATAATTGATGGTCTTAAGGTGGACCAAGGGTTGAAAATAATATATTGATAGAGAATGAATCTTATGACATGTGTAATGATAGTAGAAAGTTGTCATTGGGTTATGTGAAAAAAATAAAAGATCAAATATTAAAGGACTATTTATGGAATTTGGAATACTTTTAGTAAATTAAATTCACTGAGCTTGTGAAGCTCACCCCTCATTGTACAATGATTTTCAGGTGGTAGGCTTGACAAATAGTTTGGTGAGTTGAGGTTCAGAAGAAATTGTTTTCTGTAAGCCACATACGTGTCATCATCCTCAGACTAATGGGAAAAGAAAATGAAAAAAAAAATTTATTTGTAAATATTCATGCATGGTACGTTGTAAAGAATGTTTAAATATCAGATTGATGTAATTTCCTTATAGAGGGTTGAGGAATTATGAAAACGTTTCGATTGGTGTTATTTTTTTTATTGTTGCATATATGTGTCGTGCTGAGATTTCAAAATGTGATAACACCATTTCGAGGGTGGCCAACTCGGGATGGGTCATTACAATTTTGGTATCAGAGCATTAGGTTTTTCAGATTCTGTAGACTATATAAAAAGTAAGAAAGTGGAAGATTAAAATAAATTATAATGAACAATCTGAGGATGACACGTGGACGTGCTAGAGCTAAAGTTAGGGTTGTTGATTTGAGAGAGGGTGGTAGGCCCTAATATTTTTAACAAGATAAAGTTGAGTCTGAAACTATGGTTCCTAGAAGGGAACGTGTTGATAGTAAAATTAATATTAGAAAATGTATGAGAGGATTTGAAGTTGAAAGAGATGAGCTAAGATAAGCTCTTACAAATGCCCATGAGAAAATGAATGTAATAGATGATAGGGTTAATAGCCTATAGCATAGACTTGAGGAGAAAGCTAGAGCAGTGCCTGATGTTGTTAATCCAGTAATGGTAGATATTTAAAATGGGGAAAAGTGAGTTTATCCATGAGTTGCAGGGAGATATAATTAAGCTGAATACTTGTTGTTTAAAGGATCGATAAATCCTTTTACGCTTAAGTTTTGGGAGAAACATGTAAGAGACATTATTTTGTATTTTACCAGTAACTGATAGGCAGATGATTGCCTTTACTTCGTTTGAGTTAGAAGGAGAAATTTTAGAATGATGGAATGATATTCTTTCTAGGTAAGTACGAATATTGATAGACCCTTAACCTGAAATAGGTTTAAGGAAGATTTTCTTGATAAATACTTTCCTTAGACCTTTAGAGCCCAACAAGATAGAGATTTTATTTATTTGGGGGTGAATGTATTGCATATGACTCAGTATGATAAGAGAATTGTGGCTTGTTCGAGGTTTGTACCAGAAATAGTAGACCTAGAGGAGAAGAAGTGTACGAGGTTCATAAATGAATTATGTCATATTAGTGGATATATCATTTTAGAGTGAGAGAGATGTGATAGAGATTAAGGGAAAGAGAAAGAGTGGTTTAAGAAGATTAGACATGAAGGTGATAGAGGTGGTGATAGTATGAGTGTGTAGGGTGGGAGACCACCAAGAGGAGGCGTTCCATGTCATAGGGAACTGAAATGCAGAGTCAAAGGCAAACATGATCTGTTACTTGTGTAGCTCAGATCAATATTGGTGGGACCCTTGGATTTAGGAGACAGGTTATGGGAATAGGAAGTTATGGCAGAGGAAGTATGTATGCCACCAAGGGGAAGTGGCAATCTGATGTATGATTGGGAGACGTAAGTTTGTTTCAGATATATTCATGTGAGATATTTATTCCAGAATTGTCAAAAATTTGAAGTGCTTTATGTGTGGAGAAAATAGACATGTCAATGTTGGTCGATCTTGATGCAACCCATTCTTTTGCATCAAGTATTCATATAAAGTTTATTGAAGTAAATATCAGTCCTTGGATGCAAAATATTTTTGTTAAAGTTTCTCTAGAGATAAAGTGAAAATCATAAATATTTCGGAGGTTGTGTGATTCGTATTAGTGATAGAAAATCTGAAAATTGATTTATTATCTTTGAATATAATATAATTTTGAGAATGAATTGGTTTTCGACGTATTACACTTGGGTTGCTTGTTCCAGAAAGAATGTAGTGTTCAAGATATGGACATGAGGAGTATTTGCTATACATAATGGATTCTAGAAAGGAAAATAAGAAGTTAGAAAAAATCTTGGTAGTGAAAAATTTTCATGATGTGAGATTAAATTTCTCTATTGATATGATACCAGGTTCATCAAATATAATTAATAGCACCCTACAGAATGATTTCAGTTGAATTGAGAGAGTTGAACGTATCATTTTAAGAATTTTTGGATAAACAATTTATCGGACCTAATGTATTTGGGAAGTCCAGTTTTGTTCAAGGAAGATGGAACGATAAGAGTATGTATTGATAAATAAATTGGTTGAACAGTGCAAGGTGTGAGAGTGTTTTCTAAGATAAATATGAGATCAGATTATCACCAATTGAAGATAGAGAAGGGAGGTATGCCTAAAATTGTTTTATGACATGTTATGGTCATAAATTTCTTGTGATGACATTTGGATTGAATAATATTCCAGAAACATTCGTGGACTGGATGAATAAAATGTTTGAACCATTTCTTGATAATCTTGTGGTTGTGTTCATCGATAACATCTTGGTATATTTTAAGACTACGGAAGAGCAGGTAAAATATGTAGAAATTGTGTGGGAGACTTTGAGGAGAAAGAGATGGTATGATATAAACACTCTAAGGGTGAGTGTTGATGGAAGGAAATAACTTCCTTGGAACATGTAATATCGGGAATGACATAACGGATGATCTATAAAAAGTAGAGACAATGTTAAGTTGGGAGAAACCAACTAATATAACTGAGATTAGAATCTTCTTGGGCTTAGTTAGTGATTTTAGAAGATTATTTCAGAAAATTTTTATTATTGTAATGCAGTTGAATAGACTGACTAGGAAAAAGGTGAGATTTGTATGGTAAGGGAAGTATAAAAAAAAAACCAAATTCAATTACTAAAGGAGAAATTAACTGCAGCTCCAGTATTAGTGTTTCCTTCTGATGATGAAGTACTTGTGGTGTATAGTGACACATCACATCAATGATTGGAATATGTGTAACATAGGAAAGTTGTGGGCTATACTTCTAGGCAATTGAGGACTTATGATAAGAAATTTTCCTACTCATGACTTAGAGTTGGCTGCTATTGTGTTTACTTTAAATATTGGAGATATCATCTGTATGGAGCCACTTGTGAGATAGTCATGGGTTATAAAAGTTGGACATACTTACCTAACCCGAGGGAGTTGATTTGGAGGCAGAGATGGTAGATGAAGTATTTTAGTGACGATGATTGGACAATTCACTATCATCTAGAAAATGCGAAGATGATAATTGATACATTGAGTAGAAAGTCTATAAGAAAGTTAACTGCTATTGGGAGTCCTTATATGAAATTAATGATAAATTTAAGAGAAATAAGAATGAAGTTGAATATCAGTGATAGAGGATCATAATTAATAAATATGGTTGTACATCATCCATAACGAAATGTTTTAGAGATGCAAGGTAGCGATAAATAGATAGAAAAAGATTAAGCATTGAGTACTTATTAGAAAGTAAAATGAGTTTAAAATTGAAGTGAGAGTATTTTAGTATTGGAACTTGGAAATTGTGTTCCAAATAATGCGAAGTTAAGAGAGGTGATAATGAGAAAGGTACATGATGATGTAGATTCGATGCAACTAAGTAACAATAAGATGTACACAAGATTGAGACCGAAATTCTGATGGTCAGGATGGAAGAGGGATGTAGCTGAGATTATGAGGTTGTATGAGGTACCATTGGTCATAGTATCAAATAAAGATGCTATATTGGGGGAGGATTTCAGAAAGCCACGGGTACACAGTGGTAATTTAATATAATTTTCATGCTCATATTGGATTTTTTTAAGTACTAAAAGATATGCTAAGGACAAATGTGATGAATTTCTCAGTAAGTTAAGATGCATACATGTCATTGATTGAAGTTGTTTATCATAATCAGTATCAAATTTGTATTGGAATGGCACCCATTGAGACAATGTATAATAGGAGGTGTGGAACTCCTATATGTTGGGAAGAAATGGAAGAGAAAAATGTATCTGGTCTTTATATTATTGAGCTAACAATAGAGATGATCGAATTTGTTAGAGAAAACCGTAAAGAAGCCTAGAGTAGATTGTATAGGTGATTGGGTGTATTGAAAAATGTCTCAATGAAAAGGTGTATTGGGATTTAAAGAGAAAAGAAAAGTTGAATCCGAAGTATGTGGGACCCTATGAGGTTGTTGAGAAAGTGGGATTAGTTGTGAGTAACCTGGATTTGCCTCTAGAATTAAAACATTTATATAATATATTTCATGTTTCACTTTTAAGAAAGTGTTTACATGATATTTCGTGCTAAGTTATAGAAATTCAGAAAGATTGGGCTTATATAAAAGTAACAATGAGAATTTTGAACAAAGAGAGTAAGTCATGTGTAAAAGAATAATTTCACTATTGTAAAGTTCGGTGGCAGAATAAGGATGTTGAAGAGATTTTGTGAAAGTGTAAGATAAGTATGAAGAAGGATTATTTATATTTGAGTATGAAGTAAAGTAAAGAAATTTCGAGGATGAAATTTTTGTAAGGTGGGTAGAATTGTAATACCCGTATTCGTGAATTAAGGGTAAATAAGTAATTTGATAAATATATCATGAAATTTAAATAATATATTTATGCGAAGGATTAGTATTGAATAAAATAATTCTTAAAAAAAAATTATGAATAGTAAAATATGAATAGTAAATCGTGAATAGTGAATAGTAAAAAAAATCTGGACGTCTAGAACGTCCAGAAGGAAGAAAGAAAAAAGAAAAAAAAATATATTAAAATATTAATTAAAAAAAAAGAAAAGTCAAAGAAAGGTGGCAGCAGGTGGCAATACCTGTTGCCAAGTGAATTTGTGAGGGGAGAGAGAGTCCTCCACGTTTTTGAAACGTGGAGGCTTTGTAAAATGCTGAAGAATTGGGAGGGGGCAACGGCTGAAACAAATTTTGCTTATATATATGTATAAGTTGTATACTGAACGATTTCGTTCAGTTTCTTTCAAATTCTTGTTTTCTCAAAGTAATTGGGGACTTAAAGAAATGCTGAAAGAGTAAAATTTTGAAGGGATTTTCTGTGGAATTTCATAGAGGATCATGAGAAGCTATCAATATCAGAAGGTAATAACATAGTGTTTATTTTTGAATTTCTGATATTTATAAAATTCCCAAGAAGTAAAAGTGGGAATTTTCCAAGTGTGTGGTTTATATCAAATTGAAGAATAAATTAGAAAATTTGCATAAATATGATCTCAGGTGTTGACGATCTAAAACTAGAGGAATTTTTGAGAAAAAAGGGGAAAGGCAAGGGGGTGATCCACGGGTAGCTTTAAGAGCTAGGTGGTGAGTTAGATTTACTTTAAGTAGTCCAAAAAATCAATTATTTGGTGATAATATTAAATTTAATTATTAAAGTATGTTTGGGTGATAGATGAAAAATTGATTTATGGATATGATAGGAAATTTGGACATGTAGTAATATTTCTCGGTGAGAAATGATATTTTTGGAAATCATAAGTTTATTTGAGAATAAAAGCAATAAATAAATTATTGATAAGATATATTGATGTTTTAATACGAATTATGATGAAATGAATTTTAGTTGATATCGATAAGTTTTGATGAATGAATTGATGTGATTTGAGATGAATCTTAGTGGATCTTGATAAGTTTTTATGAATGAGTTGATGTGATTTGAGACGAATTTTAGTGGATCTTGACAAACCTAGATGGATGATTTGATATGACTTAGGATGAGAGGAAATTTGTAGACTTTTTGTTATATAAATTTGAGAAAAATCAAGATAGACAATTTAAGTGTTTTAAATTTATGTATTGTTTTTATATTGCTGTTTATATGCATATTTCATATAATTGCTCATATACATATGCATTAAATGAGAAAGAAAATAAAACTGGGAAGACAACCGATCTAATGAAATAACAATGACAGCCAGTATATGCTGGAAATAAAAGTGATACCGTGACAGCCAGTATATGCTGAAAAATTCCGTGGCAACCGAGACTAAGTTGCAAAGTAAAGAACCGGGAGAGAGCCGGTCTGAGATAATAACAACCTATCGACAGGTGGGAAGACGTTCCCATCATAATCATTTATGCATTTGCATTTGTTTTAATTATTGTTGCATTATTGAGATGCTGAGGTGTGATGTATCCTCGTGAATATAATTATAGATGATTGAGTCTCACAGAAAGAGACAATTATGATGAAAATATTATTGAAAAGCTGAGATGTGGTATATTGTCATGAAAGATGACTGAGTCTCATAAAAAGAGACAGTTATAATGATGAGATTATTGAAATACTAAGATGTGATATATTATTGTGAATTTAATTACAAATGGTTGAGTCTCATAGAAAAAGAGACATCTATGATGATGAGATTTTTGAAATGTTGAGATGTGCTATATTATTGTGAAATTAATTATAGATGGTTGAGTCTTATAGAAAGAGATAGTTATGGTGATAAGACTTATCTAAATGGTAGACTTTATGATGTGAACCTCATTACGAGGTAATTATGAGATAACTGATGGTCTTAAGGTGGACCAAGGATTGAGAATAATATATTGATAGAGAATGAATCTTATGACATGTGTAATGATAGTAGAAAGTTGTCATTGGGTTATGTGAAAAAAATAAAAGATCAAATATTAAAGGACTATTTATGGAATTTGGAATACTTTTAGCAAATTAAATTCACTGAGCTTGTGAAGCTCACCCCTCATTGTACAATGATTTTCAGGTGGCAGACTTGACAAATAGTTTGGTGAGTTGAGGTTCAGAAGAAATTGTTTTCTGTAAGCCACGTACGTGTCATCATCCTTAGACTAATGGGAAAAGAAAATGAAAAAAAATATATTTGTAAATATTCATGCATGGTACGTTGTAAAGAATGTTTAAATATCAAATTGATGTAATTTCCCTGTGGAGGGTTGAGGAATTATGATGTTTCGATTGGTGTTATTTATTTTTATTGTTGCATATATGTGTCGTGCTGAGATTTCAAAATGTGATAACACCATTTCAGGGGTGGCCAACCCATGATGGGTCATTACACAAACTCACGCCTAAGAATATGTTTGTCATCACACTTTTTCGTCCGTTCTTTGTAGATCTTCGCATTTTCATAAGCATCATTCCGAAACTCATCTATCTCAATCAATTGTAAGAGTTGCTTTTCACCTGCTGCTTTTAAATCAAAATTAAACTTCTTTACAGTCCAATAAGCTCTATGCTCCAACTCAATAGGAAGATGACACTCTCTCCAAACACTAATCGGTAAGGAGACTTCCCGATAGGTATTTTGAAAGCCGTATAGTATGCCCACAAGTATCATCAAGCTTCTTTGCCCAATCCTTTCTACTGGTGTTGACCGTCTTCTTGAGGATGTTCTTGATTTCTCGATTTGAAAATTTAGCTTGGCCATTAGTTTGAGGATAATAGCCAAGTACTATCTCATGCTTCACACCATATTTAGAAAGAAGGTTAGGAAACAACTTGTTGCAAAAGTGGGTCCGCTCGTCACTAATAATAGCTCATGGAGTGCCAAGTCTTGTGAATATATTCTTATGCAGAAATTTCAACACAACTTTTGCATCATTTGTTGTTGTGGCAATTGCTTCCACCCATTTTGACACATAATCCACTACTAATAAGATATGAGAAAAGCCTAAAGAAGGAGGAAAATGAACTATAAAATCGATTCCCCAAACACCAAATAACTCAACCTTTAAGATATTTTTCAGTGGTAGCTCCTGACACCTTGAAATATTTCCTATACGTTGGCACTGATCACAAGTCTTCACCAAAGTATAACTATCATGAAAGATAGACGGCCAAAAGAAACCTCTTTGAAATACCTTAGCTACTATTCATGGTGCTCCAAAATTTCCTCCATATAATGATGAATGGCAATGATGGAGAATGACTTGCATCTCTTCTTCTAGTACACATCATCGGATGATTTGATCAAGGCATCTTTTAAATAGCAAAGGCTCATCCCAAAAATAATATTTCACATCATGTAGAAACTTCTTGCGTTGGTGGTAAGTGTGATCTGGTGGCAGCACTTTACAGGCTAGGTAGTTTACAATTTCAACATACCAAGGAGGCTTGATCTCACATGTAAACAACTTCTCATCAGGGAATGCTTCTTGGATCTCTGAATTTGGTCTCACTTCCTCTTGCTCCAGCCAAAAGAGATTATCA